>ML997617.1:300282-480971 GCA_010365825.1 Otus sunia
GGGCCGGGCCCTGCGGGAACCGCCGCGGGGGGGCGCCTTCGCCCCGGGAACGCGCGGGCGGCGGCGGGGGGGTCCCGGGGCCGGCACTGCTGGGGCTGCTCCGCCCCGGCCGGGAGGCGAGGGGGCTGCCCCGGGGGGGGCATCCCGCTCCGGCCTGTCCGGCCCTTCTCTCAGCTTGGGGCCTTCCTACAGTGTTAATTTATTATTATTTGTAATTGCAGCTTTTGAGAGAATCTTGGCAGGATCCATTTGCCCTAAACACTGCACTTCTTAAAGAATAAGTCAAAATGCCAGAAGCGGCGCTTTGCGTGTCCTCGGCCCAGGTAATAACGTGGAACGTGATCGATGCTGAGAGTGTCGTGGTGCTGGTGAGAATTTTGCACGTCTCCTGCTTTGCAGGATCAGGTGCAGCAGCCAAAACCTTCCATTCCGGTCCAATTAGGGTGGTGCCTCTTTATGGTGTAACCAATCTGGACATACAAGCTGCAGCTTTATTCATTTCACTAATTGCTTGCAGCTGTCAAAGCTTTTCATACTTAGGGAAAAGTAAAAAAAAAGGTAAAAGTCAATCCACAGAAAATCCAGAAATTGATAACAGTCTCTATGCTGGGAGGAATGGAGATGAGAAGACTTTTGATTTGTAATTTGTGGTCTAATAATCTAATTAGGAAGGAACAAAAAATAATGGACGCTTTGCTGGTTTTGTTTAACATCTAACGGAAAATCCAGGTTGGTTAATTCTCACTATGTGGCTTTAAGTGATAACTGCATGGTGCCCTGGCTGTGGAAGGGTGTGGGCAGGTGAGGAAGGACTGTGGAGGGATGAGGAGCGGTGGCATCTGCCCGGAGCTGGCGTCCCAGGGAGCAGGATGCCCGTCGGGGAGCCAGGTCCTTGGGAAAAGGGGAATAGTGCAGCCGGGGCGGGTCTGGCCCAGAGCCAGGCCCCGGAGAGGCTCCGGCAGCGACCTGGGTGTTTGGGAACCGCGCGAAGGCGCTGCAGCCAACCTGCCGCTTCGTGGTTCCGTCCCCGCTAAAAGCGCGAGTGTACGAGCGACGGCTGGTGCCGTCCGAGCCTGCGGGTCTCTGCTCTGTGCCGTTAGAACGTGAGCTGGGAACGGGGCTGGTGCCCATGTGGGCTGTGTCACGGCCCCCGAGGAGGGGCAGAGCACAGCCGGCGGGGAGCGAGCGGGCAGCAACCTCCAGTCGAGGGTTTGCCTCTCCTGGGACACGAGGGGAAGTCACAGTCCGTGCCCAGGGCCACCCCGCTGCTGTGGCTGCCGTCCCCCTGCAGCCGGCTTCTTCGGGGCGGTGTGCAGCCCCTCCTCAAAGCCGGTCAGGGTCGGGCTGCTCGTCCCTGTAAAGCTCGACGTGGAGCTGGGGTCACCGGCCTGAGCATCGCGCTGCGCAGACATCCCGTGGGGCAGCCACGAGCGCAGAGAAGGAGAGAAGGCTCGTCCTGTGGGTATAGAGCATTGGATTAAGACCCTGTGAAAAAGGGGGGGCAGCCCCTGAGATGTGTTGTGATTTTGATCCTTTCTTAGCACCGTGTGTTGTTTCTCCTTGCCCCGACTCTGATCCGAATGTGCTCTTCATCTCCTTGGTGGAGAATAGGCTATTCTCCAAAAGTCATTAAGTTATGGGGCCTGCAGCAAGGCTTAATGACAATTTAAATTAGGAACCTGAGTTGTGGCATGGCAACACTGGAGCGAACGCTGTAATTAGGAAGGCAGCGATTTCCCTGTGACCTTTTGTTTTTAAAGTGTTTTAAATGGCCCAGCCTCGGCAGAGCTCCCTCCCTGTGTTAGAAGTTTCTCTCTAATGTGGGTCATGCCTCTGCTGTTTGCAGGTGGCACAATACGGAATCTGCATTTTGTTTTTTCAAAGTTAAAGTGTCTTTGAAATATGATTTTGCATCTAACGCAGAATGTAATAAAAAGACTTTAAAGAGCTGCTGATGCCTCGTGGAAAACTGAAAAACATTCTGTTGAGAAACAATTCTGCTGGGCTGTCTTATCTGCTGTTCCCTTTGCTCATTTTTGATAGCACGGGGCACTATAAATATACATAGTTATACATAAAAATGAGAAACCTTGGCAACCAAATAGAAGGTTAGTTGTTTTCTCGTGTCTGTTCGCTATGGGCAGGTGGGTGAGGGGAGATGGAGTTCATCGGTCGGCATTTCGTCTTTACAGCTACCGGCCTGATGCTGTGGCCGATTGTTGAGCGTTGGACTGAAAGGGAGACACGTACCAGTGGATTATTTTTTCCTAGAGGTATTTGTTAACCCTCTAAAAATAGCGTCAGTAGTTTCTGGGGCACTCTGACAAGGTTGGCGGTGGAACAGAGAAACGAGGCGACGCTTCGGAGCCGGAGGACAGGAGGTGTCATTATGGCAGGGGGGGCCGAGCCCCTCGGCGCGGGCCCCTCGCGCCCGCTCGCCCGAGCAGCGCCGCGCCCTCCCCGGCATCGCCCCGGCGGCGTCACCCGCGGGTGCTGGCAGGGCGATGCCCGCGGGCCGCTTCCCTGCGCCGACATCCGAAACCCCCTTCAGCCTGAGCTGCGGGACCGAGGGCCTTGTGGAACGGGTGGAATTGTTACTGCCTTAAATCAGACCCGACAAAGGGCAGGATCTCTGCTGCAAGGAGTCGCTTGTGTTGTTTCCGAATGACTGGGCGAAATAACTCTGCTGATCCCTTCCCTCCTGGTAGCTCCTGCGCAGAAACGCTGTGCCAGAAGCCCGGCAGAGCCTGCAGAGCGCGCCTTGGCTCTGGCACCGCGGGCTGGAAATCTTGCAGCAGAGGGGAGCGGGGCTTGTCTGCCCCTGCCGTGTTCTGGGACCTGCAGGCTGGACTGTCAGGGCTGCAGTTGCTGAACGAAGGGCTCCTTGGCTGTTAAGTTTTCCGGTAATTTTCCCAGGCAAATTACGCACCTGCCATGGCCACAGGAGAAAACAATTTTTGCCATAGCCATCAACTGTTCAGAAAATGGAGAGTTGTTTTGGCACCAAAATACTGTTCTCCCCTCTGAAACGGCATCTTGTTCACGCTGTCATGAAATAGGAGACCTTAAAACACAGAGGGTGGACTCAAACTGTCCTCAGGTGTTGCGAGACGTGCTTTCCTATTATTAGCATTTTTTGAAATAGGAGCCCTTCTAAAGAAATTCTTGTGTGCGCTGTGAGCAAGTCATGTGGAAAAGGAATGTTTGGACAAAGGACAACTGGTTTTACAGCTCGGGCCTTCGAGGGCTGCCAGGAGCTGGTGAAACGTCAGCAGCTGTGTGACGGTGCAGGCACTGGTCTTGCTGTGGCCTGGGTAGTGCAGGCGTGTGAAAAATGCTCCTTTTCAGTAGCAGAAAGCAAGCAGTTGCCTAGTAAATAAGGAAAGCCAATTTAAAATCAAGGATTAATTGGGAAGCTGATACGAAACAGGTCTTCTGTATACTCGGAAGGGGTGGCACAAATCACACATAATGTTTACATGGAAATGCAGCTCTGTGGGATGCCACCCAGAGCTGATAGGATTCCTTTTAGTAACTTGGAGTAGACGTGGTTTCCAGATGTGTCTTATTTAATATTAAGAAATACCTTTTTTTTTTTTTTTTGTTTTGCTGCAGTCGTGACTTGGTATTCCTTGAAATCATGGCATGACGTACGGGTGTGTTCTGCGCAGAGCAATCCAGCCATGTACTGGGTGAGTGGGCTCAGACATCTGCACAGTATCGTTCCCCTGTCACCAACTGATGGTGATATAATTAGAAAAGTCATTAATCCTTGCTCAGCAGTGCTAGAAACTATTTATAGCAAGGCAGACAAACAGTACCCTGCATGTAGGGGTAGGGTGGGTATGGAAATTACTCCTGGTGCCGTATGTATTGTGGGGCCCAAATCAGAGAGAGAATTTGCTTCTGCGAGGGAGATTCCCTTCCTGGCCATATGCGGGCAGACACAAACTGTCCACGATGACCAAGGTATCGCCCCCCTGGACTTGCTGGAGGGGCCCGCTCGGGTCATGTCCTGTGGGCTGTCCCCATCCCAGGCTTTGGGGTCCTGGGGGGGGCCTGTCCTGCCTGTGTCCACGGGCCCCTCTGCGGCTGGGACCCGCCGATGCAGAGCACAGGGCTGCAGCAGATCTCAATCAAGGAACAGTAACAAATCGACCCAGCTCTCCTTTTCCTCAGTGTTCCTGGGAAAGGCATTGAAACCAATCAGAATGGCCCTTCTGATCAATTCGCAGTGACAAACGGTATCTGACAGCCTGTTGTTCATACCAGCGCCTTGGGGTTGGCTGGCTGTTTGCTGATACGTGTTCATCTCTTGTCCGTGGAGCTGGAGAGCCCCGGTTTGCTGGTTTAAATAGTGTCAGACAGCAGCGAGCACCCTCGGCAGCTGATACACCGCCGACAAACTTGGTAAACGCTCGAGCCTGCCTGGGGCGGGTGATGGAGCAAGTGTTTGTGCGGCTGCTTGTAAGGCGAGTGCTGTGCCACAGCGACGGGGCTCCGGGCAAGCTCCGATACTGATGGTCTGGCGACAGAAGGGGCCTTGCAGCAGCGCAGCGCGTGCGGAGCTGACGCCAGGTTTGGCACTGAAGGATTTGTGGGCACAGCTCCGTGTTGTAAAGTGCTCCCTTCCTAACCAGGTTGCCCCGTCTCCCCGCTGAGCCCGCTCTGGGGGTCTGTTGCAGGGTGATCCTCCAGCAGCGCTGCAGCCTGTGCAGGTAACCAGTTACAGCGTAACTGGGATCCGTTTAAGCCATTAGCACCCAGGCATCTCCCTCCCGTGCGGTCCTGAGCAGCCAGGATGACCAGCACGGATGTGTGCTGTCTGCTGGGCCCTCTCAGAGGAAGGCTCATGAGGGTGCCTGCCCAGCTGATCTGCGTCTCCCCTCGCCGTGGGCTGTCCTGGCAGAACCTCGATAGCCACTGGCCCGATTTGCCCCATCCCCGGCCGCTCCTCGTGCTGGCAGCGCTGCAGCAGCGGAGGGCAGGGGAGAACGGAGCTGGGAGTGCACCTCTGCGTCTGTGCTTGGGGCTGGTGGCTTGCGCCCAGCTTCCACCCACCTCACGCTGCCAGGGAGCTCTCAGGACGCTTTGGCAGGTAAGGGTTTGTTACTCACGTCTCTTCCCACTCGGGGACTCCTGCGACAGCCGTGTCTGTTCCACTCTGTGTGTTACCACTCTCTAACTCGATTAATGCTGGTGGTGTAGGCAGAGAGGTTGGTCCCCGTATCTCTAAGCCAGAGGAAAAACCGGGGCGTTAGCAATGCTTAGTGAGCTACAGGCCAAGCAGGGCTGTTATTTACAGGCTTCCGAGATGCAGCTCAGCCTGGGCTAAGGTCCACATTTTCCCTGTGCGAGAGCCAATCTTCCTGCCAGGCTTTCCGCTTGAGGGGCTCCATCTCCAAGCTGTCTCCCAGCGCCTGGGCTTTGCCCTCGGTGCCAAACCTCGGCTGCCCACTCAATGGCATCTGCACAAGGGCGGCTTTTGTGCTAGTCTGCTGTAAGGGGCTGGGAGAAACTCCAAACTTTTGGAAGCAGCAAAAAGAGGGTGCAGGGAAGGACTGCTGGATGTTAAATCGTGCCCAAGGAGCCTGCAGAACTGGCATGGAGGTAATGATTGCTGGGAAGTGGAGTGTTGCAGTCAGTGGAGTGGGTGCTGGGGGGCCTGTGATGTTGTGCCAAGGTCAGCTGAGGTGGCGGTGTTGGGAGAAATGCTCCTGTTGTCAAGTTAAACACTTCACTGGGTTTTGCCTAGTGAGGCACAAATTGCATGTCTGTGTGCTGGCAGTCAGGCATCAGGGTAACCACAGGGGAAATATGTTTGCGTCTGGGCTCGCTGCATCTTCCAGGCTTTGCTGTGAGGATTTCTCATAAGAAAGCGTAAAATTGTATCCTCTGAGATTAGTGGACCAAGCCTAACCGTCCCCAGGGACAGGACTAAATCCCTCGCAAAGAGTCCTGGTGGGCAGCTGGCTGCCCTCTGCCTCGCCTGGGGCTCAGCTGCTGGGGCAGACGCAGGGGAGGTGGGAGAGGACCTGTTGAAAATGTGGCGGCCGCTGTTTTGTAATTGCGGGAAGTCCCCAGTGCTGGCTTTGGCTGACAAAAGCAGCGCTCAGGCTCTAAGCTGTGCCTATGGTTTGCCTGGATGATAAAAGGTGACCTCGGAAATTGCATTTCCAAACATCTTCCCCTATCCGTGAACGATGGCATTGTTCCCAGTGTTTCAGGCTGGGGCTGCCTGGGGCTCTTTGTTTAAGCTCCCTGGGTGCTGCAATTCTTATGCACAGAGCTAAGGATGCTCTGCCAGAGTCTGAGATCCTGGGAGGCGGTTACAGTTCAGCCTTTTGTTATCCCGAGGATTAAAAACTGCAGTTGAGGATGAGCTAAGGAAATCAAAGTAACCTATCTAGGGACATCCCGCAGGCATGTTTAACAGTGTGATGGAGCCAGGGTCGGCCACTGGTTCAGGTTGTTTCAAACAGCACGAGCTGGCAGAAGAGCCCACAAACCTCCATGAAGAAGCAGGTAGTGCTTGAAAGACGCTTAGCAAACTTTGTTTTGCAAAAAACCTGCGGCTGCCTGCTCTAATTTCACTGCTGAGTGTCAGGAAAGGAGAAGTCTAAAGGGCGTCATGCCTCAGAGGAGAACCTGAGCCCTTACGGTCTCATAGGATTAGGGACTGCCCGGCTCCGAGGAGGGTCTCTTGCCGCTGCTCTGTGGGTGCGCCGAGGCTGCGGGGGCCCGGGCAGACCCCGGGCTGCGGCCGGGCGAGGGCCGGGGAGCGTCTGCGGGTGCCTGTGGAGCGGCAGCGCGGGCAGGACAGAGCAGAGGGAGCCTCGTGCGGGGCAGGTGTGAAACGCGTGGTGGAGGCACGGCCCTTTCTGCTGGGAACTGCAGGGGCTTGGCCAGAGACCTGGAGGGTCTTGGAGCCCGACCCTCCTGCTGCCGTGCCAGGCGGCGTCTTCTCCCGGGGCAGGTCCTCTGCTGCGGAAGGAGAAGGGCCGTGGGGGCGGCACAGCCAGGGGAACGTTTTGCCCGGCTCTAGCTTTGCCCGTCAGCCTTGCTGAAGGAACAGCCCCATCCCGTGTGCTCGTGGCTGCAGGGTTTGTGAACTCCGATATGAAGCTTTGCTCAAGCTTGTTCCTTCTTTTTCCAGAGCAGCTGCTGCTCCCTGAGCCAGTGCTGCTTTGTGCTCTGCATCAGTCTGTGATCTCTGCTCTAATCAGAAATGGGAATTAGATGTGGGAGCGGAGTGGCAGCAGAGCTGGAGGCTGCTCTGGCGAGTGCAGCAGCTTTCACCTGCAGCCTCCTGCGTCGGCGGCACGCCGGGGGGAGTGCCAGCAGCTTCCCTGTCCCACGTCACATTGGAGATGATGTCCCAGTTCAGGCAGAGTTTGCTGCAAGGATGTCTCATAAACAACGTGCAGGTGACTGTGCCTTTGCCTACGGTTTCCTCTCCTCTTCACTCCCCCATGCCTGCCAGCTCAGAAAACGGAATGTGGATAGCACAGTATAGCCCAAGGGAGGGAAGGGAAAGAGCAAACGCCGAGAGGAACACCAGATGTTGCTGCATTGCACAGCAGAGCATCTATCCTCTCTCCAGAATTCACTCTGAGTCCACAAGCTGACGTCCGATCAGTGGCGTTTCAGGGGAAGGCCTGGAACGATGCCCTTTGCTGCCCCCTGGACAGTGTGGCATTTGCCACGTGTCAGTTGTTGTACTGGAATGAGATCGAGAGTAGGTTTTTAAAGTGCAAAATGCAGCTACTTCCAGCAATCTCCCCTCTGTCTGACAAGGTGACCTACACCTAGCTAGTCCTGGTTATGATATGCTTGGGCAGATTTTGCAGTGTCCTTTGACATGCTCTGATGTGCAGGCACTGAGCTGTGAATGCACGCAGGAGCTGGGCCTGTCTGTGCCTCCTGCTGAACCCAAGTACTAATTTTACTTTGCTTATTTCCCTTCCACTCAGTCGGTGCCTCTGCCATGCCCCTTGGCCTGTGCAGTGACTGCTAATTAAGAAAATGGCTTTGAAGACAGCAGGGTTTTTTTTTTTCTCCCTTGGGGAAAGGGGGATAAAGTGAGCTTTTAGACCAAGGGCAGATCAATAGTCCTGCAGGGCCTGGTTCTCATTTATGCTCTGGCCACTTTGTGCCACAAGTTGCACTTCCACGCTTGCCCTAGTGCTAATGTGTGGTCTCGGCACAAAGGAGAACCAGAGCAATGGTGTGTTCTACCGGGCAGCAAAGCAAAGCAATGTGCTTACTGCTGTGACAAAAATCTTGTTTATTTCTGGGGACTTTTGTAATTATTCACTGAGCTATGTAGTGCCTTGGGAACTGGATGTCACAGCAACGTGGTACATCAGTAGCAGACAGTCAGACCTGGGGTTTCGTTGGGGAAAACCCGGTTTTTGTTTGTGGCAGGTCAGAAGCCAGCAGCAGCCCAGGAGCAGTGTCCTGGCTGCCCGGCCACGCGCGCTGGCGTCGGTGCAGAAGGCACCTTGTGTCACGGCATGGACCTTGGGGCCACCCTCGCCCTCCTGCGTGGGGACTGCCCCGTGTCCCCGCCCTGCCTGAGCGAGATCTGCTCGGAGGGGTCTGGAAGAGCAAGGGGCTCGTCTTCTCTGGCGAGAAGGAGGGTGAAGGGTGCAGGGTTTGTTCAGATGCCTCGAGGCCGTACCTCTCCCTTCCCTGGGGCGTTTGGATCGTTCCTGCAGAGGTTGCTGCAGGACTCCAGGTAATTACACCAGTCTGGAGACATGAAGTGCCATGTAAACGCTTTAGGCTGGACCAGCATGACCACGTTTGACAGGCCTAAACTAGTGAGAACATTCAAGATTTGAGGGACTGGTTCTTGTGTCTTGAGTGCGCTGGTGTGGAGAGGAACACACCTGGAAAGAGGCGTTCCTGTTGCCAGCACAGGGACAAATGCAAGGATGCAAGTCCAAAGCCTCTGGGCACCAGGGCGGGTGTATTGAATTGTCCTTGCTGCTGTCCGTGCGGAGCAGGGCCCTGATTCAGCAGGTGCATCGGTCTGTTTGCTGCCCCAGGGCTGTGCCTTTAGCACCGCTGCGGGGGCTTGGCTCCCTGCGCACCCCGACGTTTACGCCAGTTAATTGCTGACCAGGTAACAGTTCTGTATTTAATTGGTGGTTGCAAAGTATTTTGCTGAACAGCCCTGTGGGGCGATGGTTCCTGTGCCCTGTGCTTGCTGTGGACAGCTCTTCGCTCGGGCTTTGGGAGGAAGCAGGGCTGGTGGAAGGGCACATCAATCAGTGGGACTGCCCACCGGAGTCAAATTAGAGAGAAATGGATTTTTTTCTTTTTGGAAGGGAAAAATGTAGCATTCCCATAAAAGTAAAGGAATCTGGAAATATTTCACGCTGTAATGTGTGTGAGAGGAAGGGTAAACTTCCTCTGGGCCAGGAGGCTGGATGGGAAATTCGTTTCCCACTGGGCTGCAGGGCTGTCAGCTCTCCCTGCAGGCGGAGGAAGGTTCGTCCCTCCCTCTCCAGTAACCGATGCCCTCCGCGGGTGGGATGTTCCGCAGGGGCTCTGCGTGCTCCGGTCCTGGGCAGCGCTCTGGCAGCGAGGAGCTGTGGTGCCGCTGTACGAGAGCGAACGTTTCTCCCAGACGGTGCCCATCAACGGGCACGGGCTGGGCCCGGCCCGGCTGCTCCGGGGGAAAGGTGCCCTTGCTGGCTCGTGCGATGCTGCGTCCCTCAGGCTTGGGGTGTGCAAGCGGCCGCCGAGGGCTCGCAGCCGGCGCAGGGTCAGGCCGTGTGTGCTGGCGAGCGGCCTCCCCGCGCTGGTGGTGTGGGAACCCCTCGGGAACCCGGCCCGAGAAGCTCGGTGGCTTCGCTCCTCTGTCTCCATCTCCTGCTTCCCAGAGGCCCCGTACGAGGCAGCGCAGCCTGGCCAGAGCCTTTCCCAGGAGGGAACGGCTCCAGTTTGTGCTCTGCTTTGTTCCGTGGCTGCAGTAACCTCTCCTTCTTTGGAGAATAAGATGTTGAGGAGCTTTAGAAAATGATCAAGCCCTTCAGCTTCACTACTGTGATTAATCAATCACAGCTGCTGCTTTACAGCTCCATGTTTTGATGCGTTTCAGGTTGTTCCAGAGTTAGCCCAGCTCAGGGCCTGTAAACACGTTCCAGAGCGCTGGCAGGGTGCTGGGATGGAGCAGAAGCTGAATTTTCCAGTGCTGCACTTTGTTCAAAGCCCAGGCTGCCCAAGTCTATTGGGGAGAGCTGTGGGGCGGCTTGTTTGTCTGGCACAAAGGAGGGCAGTAACGAATTACTCATTCTCGCCATTATTTTCTGCAAAAGAGAGTTCTCGGAGGCGTTTTTGTCCGGGGAGCCTTGCGTGGGCCCCCTGGAGCTGTGCTGCGCTGCCAGGCTCTCGGGGAGACCTCGGGGAGCGTCTGGGCTGCACAGCCCCGGGGGAGGGAAGGTTCCTGGTCCCCGCGGGGTGAGAGCAGCCTCGGCACACCGGCGTTTGGTTCTCTCCATTGGTTTCTGTGCCGAGGGCACAGAGCTCGGTCTCCGGATCTGGGGTTTCCCCAGCGGCCCGGTTGTGGGGTGTCGGGGTGGTCTGGCCCCGCGGCCGTGCCGACAGGGCAGCTGAGTGCCCCGACCCGCCGCTGGGCGCCGGCGCGGAGCTTCTTCCAGCAGCGGCATGCGGACACCCCGGTGCCCTTTGCGGCGGCTGGGGAACAGGCACATCCCCGAGTGCTCCCGGGGTCGGGGAGCCACAGGTGAAAGCAAGGAAAGGCTGTGCTAGGTGGTGGGAGGGTACACCTTGGAAAACTTCAAAGGATTTATTAATTTTTAAGTTATTTCCAACATTTCTTGTGCTGATGCTGCCATTACAAGGGAGCATGGGATGCTCCTGAGAATTATATAATCGTACAAAAATAAGCAAGGAAGAGATTTAAGAAATATCTCCTCCCTGGATGGCAGCTGCATCATTGCAAATATTGTCTGATCTGCTCTTCTTAGCACTGAAGTATCTGAGGCTCCAGGTGGCAGCTCTAAGGAGTTTGTGTCAATTTGGGAGGCTTAGATGCATGGCTTAAATGCTCCTTAGCAGGTTTTGGTTTTTTGGGTTTGTTTTTTTTTTACAGCTAAAGAAGCAAGCAGGATCATGAAGCATCACAGCTCAGATAGTTTGTAAAACTGCTGTCAAGCAGATTAAGCTGAAAATGGAAAAATTGCTGAAGCCTTTTCTCTTCTTTCTAATGTTTGTGTGATAGAGGGTGATTTAAAGTCCGTTTCACTTCCGAGGTGAGGCTCCAGGTACCTGGTAGCAAAAGTGCAGCCCTGTGGCTCAGCCAGCTACTTTGCACAAACAAAATCCCTGAGTCTGTCTGCAAAGTGTATTTAATAGAAACAAATCAAACTACATAAGCTCACTTCTTAAAGGTACTGCAGACACCCCCTTAGTGGCCACGCACCGCAGCTGGCCTCGCCCAGGCTGCTGGCCAGGGTTTGCTGTGCTCTGCGAGGGGCACAGCATCCACTTTCTGGTAAGGCCAATTGCTGAAGATGGAGCATTTTTATCGGGCTCTGGCAAAGGTGGTACCTAGACAGCAGAGCTCTTTTTGTGAGAAAAGGGGGAGGCCTGTAATGGCTTTGATGAGCTGAATGTTCAGAAGAGGAACGAGCGTGCTTGGTTTTACCTGGCTTTGGAAGCGAAGGCGTAAAGGAGCCTCCCCACATCTCAGCATGTGAGAGGAGCATCCCCCTGGTTCCTCCAGGGTGCAGCCCCCTATTGCCTTGGGCTGCAAAGACCTCTGAGACATCTCCCCCCCTGCAGAGACCCAGCACCCTCGCCCCTGCTGAGAGATGTTATGGGAACAGAGGGAGGCAGAGCAGAGCAGATTAACTGCCTTTCTCCTTGTTTGCATATGCATTTCTGTCTGGAAATGCCACCTCGCAAGGCTTGGAGCACAACCTCTCTCTGCTCCATCATGTCCCCATTTCTTACCTAACCTGTGAGTAGCAAGGCTCGTGCGCTGGCAAATGAGGTGTCTGCCAATTCAGCAAAGCTGGGACAGAAACCCTCTGCGGGGCCAAGCCGGTCCTCACCCTCCTTATTTCGTTACAAGCAGAAAGGAGGGCAGTGAGATGACATTACCTCTGAAGTTTTGCGTTGGCAGAGGGAACGTGTGTGGGGTTGTGCTCGTCTACACCCTGGTTTTCAGGGATTTCAGTCTCAACTCTGAAGTGGCTTTGCCTGGAGGATATTGTGCACAAAAAATAAGGAAAGTCCACTCTCTAGATTGAGCTGTTACTGGATTTGACAGTGGGGAGATTGGTTTGGTTTAAGCCTGGCTGTGTGTTACAGACTCCCATGTGCGTGGTGCTGCATTAGGGATTGTCTCCTCATCACGTGCAGGCTCTGCATTTCTCCTCCCCCTGTTAATTGCCTTGCCCTCCTCTCTCTGCCCCTGGCCTTGGGCACCTGCTCGCTGGCTGCTGTGTCCCGTCAGTCCTGCCTAAGGGGGGCCGTGACTGCCCTTCGGCTGAAGATGAACCTGTCCTGTTCCCTGTGATATCTGCTCCCCTCTGGCCCCTGCTTTGAGAAACTGTTCCTGCCCTGGATCCCCGGGGGGGGTGATGCCTCCTGCTGTCCCTCGGAGCTGTGCTCGGTGGATGCCTGCAGCGTGAGGCGTGCTTGCTCTGTAAATCCAGGGTATTAAAATAAGTGCGTCATCTGTGAAAGTGTGAATCTGGAAGTAAATACGTTCCCCCTGGAGCCTGTGATACCCTGCACAGCCTCTGCCCTGCAGATCAGATTTGCACATCCTTCTCTTTTCAGTGAGGAAAGTCCCCCTCAGGTGTTCTGATTTAGGCTGTGTCGGGCAGCTCAGCCTTCCCCGACCTGCCAAGCCTGCCCAAGACCAGGGCCTGGCTCGGGCCGTGGGAATCGGTCCTGGGGAAGCTCTTGCTGGTAGTGGGAGCTGGGTGCGGAGGGAGGCTGCTGGGACCAGTGCAGCCTTGCAGAAGCGCGGCAGAGCCAATCGCTGCTGCTAGGGGTGGAGCTGGAGCGACGGCCGAGCATCGCCCAGCGCCTTCCCAGCACAGTTGGCCTGGGCTGCTGGGAGAGCTGGTCGGGGAGAGGAGAGCGAGCTGGCAGCTCCAGCGTCCGCCTTCCCGGGCAGCATCGCCGGGGCAGCATCGCTGGGGCAGCATCGCTGGAGCGGCTCCACTGTCCTCGGCGCCTCAGCCCCGCCGGCGGCACAAAGGTACCGACCATCCCCGCCCGCTGGCGCGTTGCTTGTTGCTTGAATCTGTTGATTAGAGTTGGAGGAAAGTTTACTGGGGAATCGGAGCCGTTTAATAACGGTGCTCGTGGGAGAGCGGCGGGGGGTGATCCGTTACGCTGGCAGGTGTGGCGAGGCTGCCGGAGCGGTTTTGGTACCGCAAGCGCCGCTGCGGAGGGGGAGCCCGAGATCGGGGGTCTGACCTGGCCCCCGCTGCTGGGGAGCCGGTGCCTGTGCTGGCTGTGCCACCCCCAGACCCACGGCGGGAGGTCCGCGGTGACCAGCGTAACGCTGTGCGAGGGGTCCAGCCCCGTGCCAGGCGTTGCAATATTTTCCCGGTGGAGTTTTTGCGGAACGCTGCATCCCCCCGTGAGCTGGCGGCCGTGGCCGGGCAGGCCTCTCGGTGTGAGCATCCCCCGAGGGGCAGCCCCCCCGCCGGACAGTCAGCGGGAGCTCGGGGTGCTTCTACCGAACGGACTCCGCGCAGGTGTCCCCGCTGTCCGGCGTGGGGAGAGGAGCCCCTGGGGCTGCGGGATGCGAGCGTGGATGTCTGCAGATGCAGGAAAACAAGCCTATTCTCTCTGTTGTTTGGGAAGTTTGGAGAACTTCCCAAGTCAGCAGCGTTTAGAGAGCAAAAACAGTTTCCAGGGAGGCAGCTGAGCGCGGGGGGGCTGGGGCTGCCGTCCCCGGGGGCAGCCCTGGTCCGACCCACTGCAGCACCCGCAGCCGCCGCGGCTGCTCCTCCCGGCGAGGGGGGGTCGGTCTGTGCATCTCCGTGGGGCTGCCTGACCCCACGTGTTGCCCTGGAGTCCTCCGTAGGTCTGGGAGCCTCAGCAAAAGCTGTTCCTTATGCTGCAGGGGCGAGGTGGCTGCTGGTTTGGGCTGCATGGAAGAGCTCTAGTAACTGACCCCTGAGCCGTCTGAGTGCTGACAATCCGTATCCACTGGTCGGTGATACCGGAGCTGGGCAGTGCCCCCTCAGCTCCTGAGGTTAAACATGCTCCGATTGCTGCCCTTCAGGCAGCCGCACGCTCCTTTCGCCCTCCCCTGATGTTGAAGTGACCTTAGCCTGTGCAGTATTGGGTGAAGCCTTGAGGAGACAGTTAAAAATCACCAGTCTGCATTTCCTGCATGAGACTGTGCAGTTGGCTTTTGCACGAGCACGTGCAATCCATCTGCAAAACACAAACAACCGGCTTTGGAAGGTCAGAGGCGAGCCCGGGGGAGCAGGGGGTGCTGCTGGGGAGGGGGGTTTCAGCTTTGGGGCTCTCGTCATTCCCCAGGAAAGGGACAGTGACCTGAAGCATCTCCTGTCCCTTCTCCTTGCAGTGTGTGCAGGGCGGGGAATGGCAGGGACCCGATAAACAATTTTGTAAGAGGTATTTTGATAAAGGTTCTAGACAGTGACTCATCTACTGTAGGAAGGGACGGGGGGCGGGGGGGGGGGCAGCAGAGGAGCTTTCTAGGTGAAAATGGGTCTTTCCCCCTGATTTTATCAGAAGCAGGAGGGCAGGAATCCTGTATTACTCCCAGAGCAGTGTAGACCCGTCGATTATAAAGCTCCTCATCCCTGCACCTGCTCTGGCACCTCCTTCATCCCTTCCCTGGGGATCTGCCCACATCCTGGCGTGGGACTGTTCCAAAATTCGGATTGATTTCCACCCCTCGCAGTTGATTCTGTCTGATGATTCTCAGTCACCTCCGAGTCGCTCCAAATAATTAATCCTTGTCCGTACATAGCAGTTGCACCACGTTTCTGTGTGTACCTGGCACACTTGGGTGTGCACGTTTCAGAATTCACTTTGCTTGGCTCTGAGTTGTACTGTCTTAACTTTTGTCCTGCGTCTGGCCTTCCTCCCTCTGGCTTTTCTGCCCTGCTCTGTCCTCTCCTGTGCTGAAAAGCCCAGAGGAGGTGGAGTGCTGCTGCCTTTCCACTTGCCCAGGTGTGCTGCAGAGCACACACCACACCTCTGACAGGCCTCCCTCGCTAGTCACAGCATTGCTGACCAGCCCTGCTTGAAATCTGTTGTCTGTGTATGGAGATGTTTTGCTGATATTTGCCTGGATCTGGTTAATTTACTGCTTCCAGTTTGCAAAGAAATAGGTGCAGCCAGTTGATCCTTGCTGACTTAGCACCTTCCTCCCCGTGAGCAGCCCAGCTCTCTCTCTCTGGGGGATTTATGGCACTGCACCACTGAGCTCCCCCTCTTCATGCCTGGAGGTTTACCTGGGAACGCTGATGGCCAGTCTGGTCCCTCTGTGGATTTGTCATCCCTCTCTGCAGGGGTTTTGCTGTTGACGAGAGGAAAAATCCCCAAGCACACCAACGAACAGCCCTCCTCCCCCACGTCAGCAATCAAATGTAGACAATAATAGCGGGGATTTTTTGAGAATTATTCCTTTTCAAGAAGCAAGTTTTGGTCAAAAGTCGGCATCTTTTTCAGAGCTGTGAGCCTCTAATTGACCCTTTTTCATTGCGAGGTGTTCTTCAGAGTCGGGAGGGCTCCCAGAAGCTCCTCGGAAATCACCGCAGGGTCTGAGACGGCTCAGCCAGGCCGGGGCTGCTGGGGCTGGTCCGGGCTGATCCTCGCTCTGGGTGGCCCAGGCACAGTCGTGTCTGGGTGTCTCGCTTTGTCTGGGTTGAGCTCCCAAGGAAAGAGGTGTGACTTGAGATCCAGAGCTGGTTTGAGAGATCAGAACTGGGCCAGTTTCTAGGCCAGAATGGGGCCGCTCATGTTCCCAAGGGTGGATTTGGGTACAGAACTGGATGAAGGTCAAGGCTCCCACCTCCCTCCTTGCACAGGTACCTTCCTCGGCTGAACACGGAGGGGGTTGTCTTCCTGGCAGCTGCTGGGCAGGTAGCGGGACATATGGAAGCTTTATTATTCCTTACAAAGTGTGAAAAACACCCCTTGCTGCTAAGTACTGGAGTTGCGTAGTGCAGACGGGGCTGCCCCCAGGAATAGCAGCAGCTTCAGGAAATGAGGAGGAAGGCTTTCCTCCACACCGTGCCATCTCCTCCTCTGCAGAGAGCATGTACTGTGTTTGCATCCCCTGAAGGAAGGTTTAACAGAGCCAGGCTTTGCCGTGTTGGTTTTGCAGCTGTGACCTCCATGCAGCTCGTGGATGAGACTGGAGAGGCACTGGCTTAATGGGACGGTGCATCTTCGCCCCTTTGTTTCAGTTCTGCCATTTCTGGGGCGCTCTGTTGGCACCACGCTCGATGTCCCCAGCCCTGCAGGGAGGGACGTGCCGAATGCTCCTTTCCAGGCCCGCTGGGATGGCGGAGAGGTGAGCGCAGGCCGTGGGCTGCTGGAGGCTCCTCGTGCCCTGCCAGGACGCAGCAGGGGCCGATGCCCGCGGGGTGTCCTGCTCCTTCCCGCAGCGTACTCGGGCACTTTGTTAAGTGGGTGCTTATCTATAGCCATATATGTGGGTAAGTTTAAAAAGTCAAGAGGAATTAAATACATATTTTTCTGCGCTGTGGCTTTTGTGGGAGCTGTACAGGAGAGGAAAGGGTTTTCCAGTGTTGCTCGTGCTCTGCTGTCTGCTGGTGCCTGCTCAGCCTGGCTCCTGCACAAGAGCGTTTGGGTCTTTGTGTTTCTGGTCACCTTGCAACAGACTCCGGCGGTGATTCTGCTCTCCCTGCCTTTGCACCTTGTTCTGCTGACAGCTGCATTTCTCTGCAGCTCGGAGGTGTGAACGCTTCTACCTGCCACCACCTTCTGCTCCTGCAGAGCCGGAGATGGCATTTTGCAGGGGGCTGGGGCCGGGGGGAAGCCATGCCATTCGCTTCCTCATTTATTAATTAGAAAGAAATAAAGTTGCGGAGAGATCAGATTTTGAGAAAGACCCAGAGTTCCAAAATGCTCCCAGAGGATAGATCCCTAATTGCTCTCTAATTGCATTAGAATTTAATTTGTTGTTGTTTTTACTGTAATGTTCCCATTTTTCTCGACAGTTTGCTTTGTTTCATTAACTAGAAATGGCTGGAGATGAATATTCTCAATATTAAAACTTGCCTGTTGTGCAATGCTTGACAGATTTTAGCCCTTTACTGTGCTGCCAGGGGACAGGGGTGGCTTGGCCCGTGCTGGCTGTGGGGCTCCCCGTGCAGGGGAGTTCTGTGGTGCAGTGTTCGCCTCACATTCTGCCTGCCGTGTGCGAGGTTCGCTCCTGGGAGATTCTTGGCAAGCCTTTGCGGATGGGGTGGTGCCGGGTGAAGGGGCTGTTGTGCGAGTAAGGCAGGGTCGGTCCCCGGGCAGTCTCTGGCCGTGCACGGCTGCGGCACCCAGTCGGGTGGGACGGCGCCGGGGGCTGCCCTCGGCCGGGCGGGTGCTGAGCGGGGACGGGGCGGGAGGCAGAGGGCCTGCTCTGGAGCTGCGCGTCCCTCCGCAGGGAGGTGGCGGCTGCGGGTGGGTGCACGGTGGGGGCGAGGGCTGCGGTGGTGGAACACACCAACCCTGGGCGTGCGATGGCCCCAGCCCCGTCCCTCCGCACCCGGGGGACGAGGGGGAAATCGGAAAGCGAGGGGCGGTTGCTGTCCTCCTTCCAGAGGCGACAAAGAGCCGGGCTGAGCTCACCCCAGAGCGGCTGGCGAGCAGCAGCACTTCAAAGGTCTCGTTTAATCTGTTTCTCCAGAGCACCGAGCGGAAGCGGGTCTGGAAATGCAACTGGGAAGCTTCAAAAGGGGCTTTCAGGAGCTTCATTTGGAAAGCGATAGGGGAGAATAATATCACTCCTCTTAATTGTAAAGGAGAAATGTATTTATTTTGTCTTGTTAAAGAGGAAATGGGGTTGAAGATGCAGTTAAGCTTAGACCTTGCTTCTTGCCAATACGTGTTTGTTGATGAAACAAATCCTCAAGGCAGGAGAGTATAAATAAACCTTTCCAGTATATCAGCCTCTGCACTTGGGGCCCAGAAGGTGTCACCTGTCTCCCCTTCGATCTACTTGGTTATATATCACATACATGTTACCTGTGTGCATCACACAGGTGCCTGAACAGGGCCCCCCGCCTGCCCGTGAGCTGGGTGTGATGGAGCCGCACGTGTGGCTCTCGAAAAGCGGCATCAACACTAGGAGATGCAGGGAACTGTGCTGTGAACTTAAAACTGCTCCTAAATTTGATCCAGCCGCTTAAAAGCAGTGGGTGGACTTGGTGGCAAAGTGAGACATTGGTATTTAAAGCTGTCTTGAAGGGTACAGCCGTAGACATGACACCCAGCAGCTAGCTGTGAATATGAGGCACGCAGTGGTTTCAAAATTATATAAAGAAAATGGGAAAAGCTCTGATCACTGGATCTGCAGCACCCAGAGCAGCTTGTCAGAAACCCCAGGAACAGGCTGGAATTGAACACCCACTGCTTTTGCAGCTGTAAATTAACCGGTTAAACCCCCCCGTTGTACGGGATGCGGTGCGAGCTCCTCTATTATTATTTGAAATGTACTAAGCACGTACGAGCTGACGGTATGGGTAAGAGAGGCAGAGGCTTGCGTGGCCCCTGCACGGCCGCGGCGTTGAGGCCAGCCCTGGGCGTCCAGCCGCCGCGCTCCCCGGAGCTGCTGCCCTGAAACGCTGCGGGGCCTGCGGACGCGCCCGCGCGCTCTGGGTGAACAAGAGGGAAACTGGAACGGTTGGTGGAGTTTTCCCTTCCCACCGTGAAAAAAAAAAGTCAAAAGGCTGGTGTGGGTGTGTGTGCACGTGCCCCTGTGTGTGGGCCGGCCGAGCCGGTCCGTGGTTGGGTCTCGCAGCGGATCCAGCGCGGTTCTTTGTGGCCGGGGCTCGTCCCGTGGCCGCTCTGGGTGCGGGGGGGTGGCCGTGGCCACGCCGGGGTCACGCCAGGCTACGCACGGCGCTCGCGAGCGGTGCTTGTGTTCCCCCGTCGGAGCCAGCTGAGCCCCGGGGACGTTCCGCCGGCTCTCGGCTCTAACCGTGAGGCGTGGGACGCTGGCGCCTTCCACGTCACGCTTACCACCTCTTTGAGCTTTGCAGAGTCTTGGCCTCAGTGATGGCATGTGGCAGAGAGAGCCAGAGTTTAGCTTGACTTAAAATGAAAA
The DNA here is from genome assembly GCA_010365825.1 of Otus sunia. Lineage (NCBI taxonomy): Eukaryota > Metazoa > Chordata > Aves > Strigiformes > Strigidae > Otus > Otus sunia. The sequence goes on from ML997617.1 coordinate 319,610, forward strand.
CTAATTAACCAGTTTTGTGGTTTCCATCCTACAATGTCACTGGTGAAGGTGTCAGGATGATAACTGTGGATCCAACTGCTCATCTGAAAATACTGAGCGATTACACAAGTTTATGACAATATTATTTCCTGCCGCCAGAGATGCTTCACGATACTGCTAATTGTAGCAATAATTAATCTGTCTAATTTTCAAGCACATCGCTGTAGTTCACAGGAGTCTGGCAGGGACAGGAGCCACACAGTATGGGGACCTGTTATTTTCTCTCTTTAACTGTCAGACATTCCTGCTGCGCTGACGTGCAGAGGTGCTGGGCTGCGGTGCTGCCCTCGCTCCCGGGGGTGCTGGCTCCTCCGGCACCGGCTGGGGGTTCATGGGGGTCCCCTGCATCTGGGGACGGGGTGGTGCTTGGACGGGGTGTGAGGAGGGAGGGACGGGAGGAGCGGATTTGTAGCGCGCCGCTCCAAGGCTGGGCGAGAAATGACACCATGAAGCAGGATGGAACCGAGTTCTTGGTGCCATCTATGGTTACCTTTGCTAATTCGTATTTATGAAATTCTTGGGGAGTTTCACAGTCTCTTTCTGCAATGCAGGCTGGTTTGTATTTCAGGCTTTTTCACATTGCCAAGTCCTGTTGGGTTTCTGAGCAAGCTCTGCTGCTGTTTGTGCTGAGGTCATGGGGCTGTTTCCTCTTGTCTCTGCCAGTTGATGCAGACTGTGATGAATCCCATTCCATTCAGTTTTCTCCAGAATAAGTCACGTTTTAACGAGCATTTCAGTCTCATCTGGCTCCGATTGTACCAGGTGACGCTTTGCTTTGGGAATTTGGTGTTAACTGGTGGATGCTTTCCAGTTTCTCAGAAATCCTCTTACTGCCAGGTCTTGACCTCTTTGCTTCTGGCAGGTGGAATAGCTGAGGCGCCTCTTCGGTCGGCTTTTTTGGAGAAGTCTGCACCTTTTCAGAAGGTCTGGATCTGTGTGTGCCTGATGCAAAGATATTTTCCTGCCCCTACCAAAGCACAGGGATCTTTTCTGGTTTTGTAGAACATATAAAAAGCATTTTTCAGCTTTATTTCCTCTCTAGGGAGAAAGCTGATGGCCATGACTGAAGGATAACTTACCCCACTTTCAAAACTGATGTTGTAATGAAACACATTAACTTGTTTTGATGCCTTTCTATTGCTTCTTGGTACCACAGGGGATGCCTAATAAATAGGGTAGGAATAGGAGTCCCCTGACTATGCAGAGAGGGGGAGACCTGTCCAAACCCTGGAATCAGAGCTGGTCTCTGAAAGGAGCAGCCAGTGCCCAGCCTGGAGCGTGCCTGACTCCGGCCCTTCTGCAACAGCAGTTTAGTTTCTCACTGATGAAAACAGAATAGTTTGCATTCCTGGAGACCCTTTCACACGCGGAGCTGGAGCACTACAATGGGCATTGATGAACCATTATTCATCTGCTGGTGAGGGACAGAACAGTGTTGTGGGTTTTTTTTCCAGAGGGGAAAATGCAGCATGAATTATCTGAGTAGCTTGCTGAAATGCTCCCAAGTACGAGGCAGATCTGTCATAAAACTTAAAAGTCCAGTGTGCTTCTGCTCCATGTGGATGAGCATGGGAGATGCTCCTGCTTCTTAGAAGAGAATGAATGTAGATGCAAAGAAAAGAAGGGTTGTGTTTTTTCTTTTTTAAATAAAAGATGGGCAAAGAAAAAGAGAAGACTGTAGGAGGGATGTAAATGTTTTATGTTTTACTTAAGATAAAGCTCCTTGTTGTTTGCTGTTGCACACAATGCTAATTGACAGATTACATGATAATATGAAGAAGTTTAATGAAATCTGCTGATACTCTTTAGCGGGTGTGGAATTTGGATGTGCAGTTAAATTAGGCCGGGGTTTAGCTGCTCCGTGCTAACTAGGGGACTTGGATACAAAGCATTTGCATTCCTGGTGTCTTGTTTCTAAATCATTTCATTGATTACAAAAAGCTCTGCTATAGCAGGGGAGCTGTAGCTGAAGGGACCAGAGTCCATCAATCATTACAAGTAGGGAGGGTTCCTGCCAGCGCTGCTTGGCTGCCTCGGGGAGACCTGGGCTCCTATAAATCCTCACCGGGTGGCACTGGCTGAGGCAGCTCTGGCTGGCAGATATTGGATGTGTCGCGGATGGATGAAGGACTGTCCCAGGGAGGGGAGAGGAGCTCAGCCCACCGGCGGCAGCTCGGATGTCAGCGAGGATAATCAGGAGCATCTCTGCTTCTGCTGCCGCTAACTTCGTTAACCTTTGCTGGGCAGGGAGCTTTTAGTACTGTCGGCAAGCAAGCAGTGACATTAAACTGATTTGGGGTTAGTGCTGTTGAGGCTGAAGCTGGTTTTGGTAGAGGTGCTGTAGCTTAGCCAGCTAGGCCTGGCGCAGGCTTTTATCAAGGAATCCAGTATTAAAATAATCCCCCATCAGTGATGGACGGATTTGTTCCCTGAAGGCTTCTTCTAAGCTCGTTGCCACCTTACATGGCTTTGCCTCTTGGCTTTCTGAGCTGAAGCTGATGGGGAATGACAAACCCTGATTATGCAAAGTACTGGAGGCTACGAGCTGCAGGCACGGGATTCGGCTTGACTCGCTTCCTACTGTTTTGTACTTTATTAGGGAGCCACAGGAAAAAGTAGGTCCTGCTTATCCAAAAATAAACGTGGTGTCCTGATTGTAATTGCAGAGAAAGGCTGCGCGGGAGCCGCTCGCCGGCTTCTCCCCCCGCTCGGCTCCCGCTGCGGCGCAGCCCTGGCACCGACCCGCGGGGCAGGGACCGGGGCCGGGCAGCAGCAACCCCCCGACTTTCGGGGTGCCCACAGCCCGGCAGCACAGACCACGCTCTGGGGAGGCTCGAGACTATTTATGTGTCTTTCTGTGAGAAACCACCGTTTCCATAGCAACCACGAGCATCACATGGTAACCCTGGCTCCGCAGCATGGGAGCCCACAAGGCGCCTCGCTGCACCCCGTGCTCCCGGCCCCGCGACGCCCAGACATCTCGGGGGGTCCCTGGGGGGTGTGGGGTCCTGGGGGAGTGTGGGTCCCCTGAGAGGCCGGGGGCAGCGTCCTGCTCGTGGCTGGGGGCACCACGAGAGCTGCCAAAAACGCATCCCTGGGTGGCAGGGGTGGGTGGGGAGAGGCGCGGAGCGGGGAGCAGTGGGAGGATTTAAAAGGGGAGGCGTGCAGGAGGGAGAGGAGCGGGCGCCAGGGCTTCGTGCCAGGCTGTGTCGGACCAGGCTTCCTCCCCAGGCCAGGGTTTAGTTGAGCACAGTCTGTTTCTGCAGGGAGGTGCCAGCAGCAGAGACGTCCCTGGTCAGGGTGCCCCGTTCCGTGCCCATACCAGCGCTCTGCAGCTCAGCACAAGCGAGTCCCTCCCCTCTGCCATCTCAGTACCTCAGCCCCTCCATCTCGGAGTGCAGCCTCTGCCGAAGCCTGCCCGGCTGTCGTAACCCTTTCAGGAGGTTTCTGGGCTGTCTCTGCTGCTGAGGGGCCGAGCTTTGCCACCCGGCCCCAGAGCCTCGTCCTTGAAGTGTGCAGGCTGCAGGATCGATGCCCTGAGGCACGGAATGTGATTGCTCTTCGTTCAGTTCTTACGAACTTTCTTACAGCCGTCACAATATATCAATCTTCTTTTTAAAATATATTTTTATTCAAGTCAGCACATGTTTGCAATTAAATCCTGCCACACGATGTAGTGTGAATAATTAGAACAATTCCTGTGTATAACCAGATACACGCATTTGTAGGGAAGGGATGGTGCCACTCTCAAAATTGCAGCGTAGCTCCCTTTGAACTTGGCAGCATCCTTCCTTCATCCCCCCTGAGGCAGCTGCTGGCACAGAGGGCTCACTCTCTGCGGCAGGCACAGGTCTTTCCTTGCTCTCTAGATCTACGCGCTGTGATTTCCTCGGCTCGCCCTTTGTCCCCACCTCAGAGAGGCAGCAGGTCAAGAAGGCACCGGCTGGACGTTACCGCCACGCGTAAGCTTGCGTCTGTCGCTGCTCCGTGCCGGGTGGGTGCTGCGCTCTGTGCCGCGGTGGTGAGGGGATGCAGAGCCCCCCGCATACCCGGAGCCTGGGCCTCGCTGCTTTTCCGCCTGGAAAGCATCATCCGCCCCTCGAGGCTTCCCTCTGGCCAGAGGGCACTGCCTTCCCTGACCCGTTCATCGGTGGTTTTCTTGGTTCTGCTGTTTATAAACGGTACCTCAGTGACGCCTCGATGAGGTGAGGAGGTGGGAACATCTGGCAGTCGTCGTCCTCCCCCCACTCAGGAGTCCGAGGGGAATTCAGCGAGACATCCCTGGCGAGATCCTCTCCCACGGCTGAATCCCACGCGGAGGAGCGGGCGGCCGGCCCCTCTTCCCGTGCGCCTGCTCTGGCGGTGCTGGGCAGCGCTCTCCCAGCACGGGGGAGCGAGCACAACGCCAGGGCGCTGCCCTCCGCGGCCTGGGAGCCGTGAGGCTCCCTTCAAAAGCCTCATCTCCAGCCGTGTGATGGACACTGTTGCTGTCTGAGTATTCTAGTCCTGGCAAACATCGAGAAGGAGATCCCGGCAGAGGAGCTATGTGGCTGCTCTGCTGGGGGACATTGGGTGCTTGGGGTGCTTGGGTTGAGACTCTTCTGCACTGAGGCTCCGTCTCCTCCCTGTTGCTCTCTGCAGCCTCTCCTCTGTGTTTCGACACATGCAGCAGACACGTGCAGGATCTCTCCTGCTCCCTAGCTCATGCCACACGCAATCTTGTTCTGATTTTCAAGGTTCCGGTAAAGCGTGTCAAAATGCATCAAGGGTTGAGTGCAGAAGTGGAGCAAATTGACTGGAGAGGATTTTGGGAATGGAGGGAGTAGGGAGATGGCAGATAAACCCCAAACCAAACAAGACCTGCAGGGAGGGTGAAGTGTCGCAGAGGTGGCTGATGTGCAGCACAGCTGGAGGGACACGGAGCATCTTTGGTTTGGCAGGAGAACAGGAAAAGCTGAAACCAGCACGCACATCTTCCGAAGATGTGGCTTGTAGCGAGCTCCTCGTGGGCAGGGACACCGTCACCATCCCGCGGGATTGTCCGGGCTCCGATACGGCGCTCGCTGGTGAGGGCCCTGTCCCGCCTCCGCTGGGGCTGCGGAGGGAACGCAACAAATTCAGGTGCCGGCGGAGGCCGAGATCCCGCGGCTGCGGATTCGCCTCTTGCAGCAGGCCCGGGGTGGGCTGGCGGGTCCCGTCCCATTGCTGCGGGAGGTTCTGCCCCGGGGGCACTGGCGGCTGAGCGCCCAGAGCGCTCCCTTCTCAAGGTGATGAAAGTGGGAGGAGAATTTCACTCGTGGAAGAGGCTCAGCCGTCCATCACGCTGATAGTGCTGGGAAGTGAGGCACTTCAAAAGGCGGTGTTTTGCATTTCTTCAGATGCCTTGATGTAAGTGTAGCAAGAGTTGCTGAAAGCACATTAATTATTAGTAAAGACTTTTTTTCTTTTTATTGCAAGACAAATTAAACAACAGAAGAAAACAGGAAGTGTTACACGAGATGTTAATCCATGGGAGAGTGACAGCAGCAAAAGCCGCAAATAATTCATAACACGAAAATCAGGACATTTAATTTTTGGCTTGTTGTTTGCAGTTGGCATTCATGCACATGCTCTGTTGCCACTTCTCTAGTGCTCCAATCCGGAGGTTTCAGAAGCTGTTAATGCTGGGAAAGGTGATTAAGGCCCTTGAGAGTAAATTGGATGAGGGACCACAGTTTTTTCTTTCCTCTTGACTGGAAGAAACCAAGTTGCTGAATTCCGTGCTTTGTCGTACAGCGCTCCTCGTCCTTGATTGTGCAATAGGAAAAACAAACCCGAGCAGGAATTCCTGGTGATCAGTGAGCACCTCGGTGGCCAAGGCTCGGGACGTTCGAGCCCCCGCACGGGGCGAAGCGCTCTGGGAGGGCCCAGCACCGCGGGGGGCCGGGCTGGGGGGCTGATGCACCCCAAGGTCTCAGGTACCCGTTGGTTAAAGACGGTGCAAAGGCAGTTTTGTTGTATCCGTTGATCTTGGTGTGGCTGCTCCTGTGCACACGTGGGAGCGAGTTTGCCCCGGTGTTGGAGGTGTTGCAGGCAGGGGAGTGGTCCGAGTGTCTTGGGGGGAGCAGCCCTGCACAGGTTGGGGGATGCTCCCCTAAACCTGGTAGCTGTGTTTGGGGGTGCGCTGGGGGGGAAATTTGGCACTAGGAAGCAGTGATTTTAAAAAATTTAAAAAAAAAGTTCAATCAGAAAGGGAGAAATGTAGCTGGAAGCCAGTGGGAGGCAGGGCCGGGGGGACGGTGGGAAGCAGTTTCCTTTCGGCGGAGCACGGCGAGGCCGTGCCGTGCTCTCCTCTCCTGCTCGCCCCTGGACGTGTTGCACAGGTCACTGCCACCTTCTGCTCCAAGTCCCCTGGGTCTGCCCGGCCCAGGCTGCCGAGGAAGAGGTGGGGTGTGCGGGTCTGCGGTCGCAGCAGCCGAGTCGGCAACTTCTGGGGTGTCCGCGTGTAACTTTTCTCCTGTACCTGAGGCATGTGCCGTAAAGTTGAGACAACGGTTACCCGGGGACTTGGCTCTGATCTCACATTTAGATCCCTCATTTGCTGTCTCCATCTGACACGTCCCCTCCTGAGCTGCTGCTCTAAGTGCTGAGGGATCTGCCGGCGCGGGCGCTTGCGAGCAGTGCAGGGGGGGCGTTTGGAAAAGCTGCAAACCGTCTGCTTCTGACACCAGGCTGGTCGGGCGAGGGATGGTGCTGCGTCTTCAAACTCCCTTCCCTGAAATGACATGAAGTCGTCTGCAGCTTCTCAGGGTTTTCATGGTTTTCTGCTTATTGTCAAAAAACAGAAGTAATTGACAGTGAACAAGGGTAGTCTGTGAAGTGATATAAAAGGCAAAGCATAGAAAAGCTCTGTTGTGTTCATGTTTGCCGTGTACTCTGGAATTTCTGCTACCAATTGTGAATTTCCCGTTACTAAAAGAACTTCTTTTCCTATTCACTGAGCTCATTGCTCAAAAAAAAGGGGCGATGAACTTGATAACGGGGGTATACAGCAATAAAAATAGAAGTGACTCGCTGAGGGAAGATTGCTGGAAAGGAGATTACAACAGCATTTATCAGAAACATGATGGGAAGTATTTGCTAGCAGTGACTGCAGATCGTGCTTCTGCGCCTGCCGTGTGAGTGAGGAGCCCGAGGGCTGTCTCGGCAGCGAAGGGCCGCGGCCGCTCGCACCCGTCCCGCTGGTCCTGCAGCGGTTTTACTGTCCTGGCTGGGTCTGGGCTGCAGCAGCACTTGCTGCAGCTGCACTTCCACCGCTCTCCTTTGTGACACGTTCAGCACGTGCCCGTGGCGGGTGGGATTCAGCTGGTGCAGAGCATATCCTTAAAAAGGAATTTGGCTTTGATATGCCTCTAATGTCAATATGTGGATTGCCGACCTCTAAAATTTAATGCAACTTAGTTAGCATCTTTCTGGCAGTTGCCAAAAACTGGAGTCAGCCCCATCAAATTGATTTTCATTAAACTGTTATAGACACTGAAACTGCTGAGAATTGTAGCCATATGGCACAAGGTATTTAAAGTGAAGTCTCTGATGACACAGTTTGCCATTCCTGGAGAGGCTGAGCTGACTTGTGCAGAGGTTATTGATCTGGAGCAGGGAGGGGGCCTCAGCGCTTGAGTGCCAGCACAAGAGGCGATAATAAACGCCGCTGAAAGCAGAGCGATGGGTGTTTGTGGTGGAGGCCCCGCTGTTCGTGTCCCCACTGGGGGAGGAGGAGACCAAGAGTTTCAGATATTTAGACCTTGGTGTGCAGACAAGTGCTTCTCCTCCGCTGAACGGTTTGAGTGCAGGTGGCAGGGCTGCAAATCGCACGTTAGTTCTTCAACCGTCAGCAAGAAAAGCCTCCGAGAGCGTGCAGGGAACGTGTCCCTCCTTGGGCAGCACCTGCGGTTCTCCTCGAGCGTCCTGGAGGCGCGTGGTGCCGCACAGCCCGGGCACGCGGCGGCGGGCGGTGGAGGAAACCCTTCCTTCCATTCTGCTTTCTGACAAAGATGGGCTGTGCAGTGGGGATGAGCCAAAGGCTCTAGTCAGTTCTAGGAGCTGTCAGGCACTTGTAGGCAGGGAGAGTCAGAGTGGAATTAAGTGATTAGAAATATATAAATATTAATTGCTTATGAACTCCCTTTATGACAGTTGCAGGCAGAAGAAGTTAATAAATCACTGCTGGGATTGACCCACAAAACGCTAATGCAGTGTGTATCTGAGAGAAGACAAAAGGCTGGGGGGGTAGGGGAGCTTTTCTGGAGCAGAAAAGCACTGTTTTTAAGTCAGGTACCCACACAAGAAAGCTGTTTTCTTTTTCCCAGGGCTTCATGTCTAGAGTCTGCCTCTTGCTGCAGAGGGGAGCGATTTGCACAGATGCCGTCAGCCGGCCGCCCGCGGTGGCCTCGCTGCCGTTACAGCGTCTCTGTACCGTCCTTTTGTGGGGAGCAGACAGGTCCCTCGGTCGGCTCCTGCCCTGTAACAGGGTCTCTGCGCAGATCCCCAGGGAAACACCTGCCCTGGACCTTTCCCGGGGTCCAGTGGCACCCTGGGGACCGTGGCAGTGAGAAGCCTTAAAGCCCATGGCGGGGAGAGATGCACGTTTGTGCATTTGTTTCACTGCATATTGCCTGGACATCCTTTGGAGGTGCTGCTCTTGTGTGTTATTGTAGAAAGCAAAATAGAAGAGTCCAGAAAAAAATACATTTTAAGAAAAGCAAAGGAACCAGCTAACAGCCACCAACCATAAAAGCTTTGTTCAGAGCCAGCAGGTTGCACCAACTGGTGAGTTCAGTGTCAGCCCTCAGGAGGGACTGTGGGCAGCAGGGCTGGACGGGAGACACAGGCAGGAGGCTACTGAGAAGGGGAACAGACCCTTGCTCTTCCTTTGTATTTATGTGGGACAAGTCTGTTTTCTCAAGTCAATAGCTGGTACTTGAGTTTAAACTTGCTCTCAGGCTGTCTAGGTTTTAGTGGCAGCTTTGCAAGGGTGATTTGTATAAATGGCTGCCAGTGGTGGATTGCATGTGTGGAATCTTCCGTGCTAAGGTGAATCTATTATTTTTGTCAAACCCTTCGTAATAAATTTTGCCCAAAGCAATTATTGTTACCAGAGCTTTCTAATTATTTTAAGTAGCCAAGCTTACATATGCTTGAATCCTCTCCACAGTTCAGCCTAATATATTCATGCAGAAGCATGAAGGAGGCTTTGCTTTCGTTTATTCTCCTGTTCCCCCTAATCCTCATCCCTCATTCCTCTGCCTTGCTGTCTTTCATCACTATTAAAAAGCAGTGCATGCAAAAACAAGCAGTGAAACCCTGTGCCAGGATCCTAAGTATGAGGAGGACACTCCATTAAGCCTCTGCTCTCTGAGAAGGGAACTCTGCTGTCCTGCAGGCTTTAGCCATCCTGGTCTTGCCGCGCTCCCCAAGGGCACAGAGAGCTTTTGGGGGGCCGTGATCACCTGCGGCATCGCTGCTCCCTTGTGCCTGAAGCCCAGCAAAATGATCTGGTCCCCACACAGCACCGGGGGGAGAAGGGTCGCCCCGTCCTCCTGCCAGGGGTTCAACAAGAGTGCAGCAACTCAGACACGAATGCGGGGCCTGATGAGCTGCCTGAGGGGGTCAAAGCAACCTGGTGTGCCCCGGGGGCGAAGGCACCCCAGAGCTGCTCCTGGCGGGGATGCTCAGTGACGGCCGGGCCGAGCAGCGCGGTCCCGCCGCGGGGAGGACGCACCCGGCAGTGGGGCAGGGGAGCAGGAGTGGAGGGGTTGTCCCAGGCCACAGCCACGGGGTTTGCTGCGCGGGCCGGGGAGGGGACACGGAGAGAGACTGCTCTGGCTTTGGGGGTGTGCGGGGGCAGCGGGCACGCGGGGCTCAACGCCCGTCCCTGCGAAAGGTGGGTCGGACCGTGCGCGGTGGTGGGAGAAGGCAGTGGCAGTAAAAAAGAGCCTGAGGTGAAGCAAGCGGGGGACGAGCCAGCCCTCGGTGGGACCATGTGGGTGCTCTCGAGCCACTGCCAGGAGCTGCCAGGGGCCAGTGGCCACCTCGAGCAGGGCAGTGGCAGAGCTCCGGCGCTGCGGCCGAAGGGGACGAGCTGCGTTGCGGTGGGGATTTACTGTTCGTTAAACTCGGCTTTCCGTGGCCTCGCGTGGCCGCGTGGGACCCGCGGGTGCTGGGTCCCTGCAGGGACGGCGCGCGGGGGGGTCCTGGCTGTAACTGTGCTCTTGGAGCATTCCTCGAGGGGCTGCTGCTCCAGAGAGGCTTTATTAGGTAACGTGAATCATGCTGCATAATATTCACATTGTCAGCATAATAACTGTGTTCACCTGTTGTGATGCATTACATCCTTGTGTAGTAACAATGGCATATAAAACCTAACAGGCAATATTGAGCCTAACAAATCCTATACCTGTATCAGAAGTTACTGCTTAGAGAAAAGACATTAAATCCTGTTCTGGATAAGCCTGTTTAGCCCCTGCTGCTGTAAAGGGGGGACAGACAGCTCCATTCATATGCACATATGTTAGAGGCAGAATAGACTTGGGATCTGTTATCAGAGCATGAAGGGCTAAGCTAATACTGAGCAGCTTTTGATTTACTTTGATTTTTGCAATGAGAGTTTATACTGTGAGTGCTGCAAACTGCATGCAAATGAAGGCGACACTACCTGCCTCTGTCGTGGTTGCTGGATTGAGGTTTAATGAGATTCTTTGGTTGCTGTGTGTCAATCTGTTGTATTTAAGCGAGATTTCTTCCCCCTGCTTTATTTTGCCTTTGATGCAATTTTGCAACATTGCTTGTTACTCCTAAAAGGGTCTTTTGGTGCCTTTGAAAGTTTCTTAATGCAGCTTTTCTCTAGACAGGATAAATGAAGATTAAACCTAGGCAGATAGCAAGAGAAAACAAGCAGATGTCTTTGCAGGATCAGAGAGCAAGGACACCAGCAGAGGAGCTCTGAGATTTGTGTCTTTTTTCTGGTAGATCATGAACACCCGAATAAACCTTCCTCTGGAGCTGGGAGCATGTCGGTCTCTCCAGGCTGGGAGCTTCTGGTGTCGGCTCAGTTGCTTGTTTTCATAAAACGTGCAGGGATCTTCATAGTGCTGAGACCGCAACGCTGGGGGGTTCGGTGTGGCTCTGGCTCAGCATGCAGAAAGCCTCGATCCCCGAGCCCAGGGAACAGGCACCCTCGGCTCAGGGCGGGCCCCGGGGGGTCTGGGACGTCCCCAGCCCCGAGGCAGAGCCCCAACCCCGAGCCCCAAGCCCGAGCCCCAACCCCAAGCTGTGCTGCACAGCCCAGCGATCACAGGTCTTTCTGCATCTGGTTGTTTTTCTGCTAATGACATCTCATAACTTGTCCATTTCCATGTTGTTTTTCTTCCCAATCAGTGGAACAAAATCAATAAAAACTGTATTATCAGTCTTCATTATGCCCAGGTTTGTTATGATTGTGAATTAATAGACTTTATCTTGGCATTAGTCGGAAGGCATTGGCCTCTAATTTCCCTTTGAATTGCACTGGGGTTTTTGGTTTTTAAATACACTGTGAAGATCGTTTGGTGTTTTCTGGCTCTGCCTGGGTTCAGCCTTTTATAAGCCTCAGCTTTCCTGATGCACACCTTGGTTATCAGTTCAGAGTTGGACACCTGCAATTGCTTGTGTAACAAGGAAGGTGTGAACAGAGAACTGAACTGTTCCTGTGAGCCAGGTCACTCAGCGAGCTGGTTTTGTGAGCACAAGTGTCCTCGTCGAAGCTGTGGGGAATGCACAAATATTTAAACAGCTGCTTGAGAACAGCACAGCCCAGTAAATCACCCAAGCAATTTCCTTCCATGTCTAAATTGAGAAATATAGCAGAACAGCCTTTTAGCTTAAAAACTCCTTCCTCCAGGTTGTAATAGGTTTGGTTTTATGGAAGACTCTTTATCAACTCTTTCGTGTGGTATCACAAATGGTTAAGTGTGTTTCCAGCCATGAGTGGTCTATGCTATCGCTGGTTATGTTTGTGGTATTTCTAGATATGGAAGGTAGTGGAGAACAGCAGCCACTTACAGCTGTAGCTCGCCATGACATACAACTGCGGGGCAGCACAGGAGCCTGCGCCGTGGCCGGGGCTGCGGGGCCGGGGGAGCTCCCCTGCTCCCAGCAGTGCCCGGGGGCTGTTGTTGGGCGAGGAGCGAACGCCGGGCGCAGGCTGGTTGTGCCTAACCCCGGGGACTCTGAGCTCGGGTGTTGGGGTGTGGTGGGGCCCGTCCGTGTTTCACGTTTGCACCTGTATAAAGTTGGTTCCATTCCCTCGTGGTGACGAGAACGACTCGACTCGAGCGTTGCTTTGCCCGAGTCTCCGTAGGGACCCTCATCAAGCATGTCCTGTTCTGCCTGCCTTCTGTAACTGATTCTGCTTGTTGCCTCTCCTCTCTGTTGTGAACAGATGAAATCGTCTGACATCGACCAGGAATTATTCACTGAGAGTTACTGCAAAGTGTGCAGCGCGCAGCTGATATCCGAGTCCCAGCGCGTGGCCCATTACGAGGTAGGCTGCTCTCTGGCACCTCTGCTCCCTCGGTCTGTAACTGCCCGTCGCCGCCTCTTTCACAGGGTGACATCAGCTGCCGCGTTCCCAGTAAGTAGCTACGCCAGCCTTTAAACTGCCTCTCCGAAAACTCAAGATTCAAAAGACTATTTTTCACTGGCGGCATCTCATTCTGTAAATGATGTCACTGCAATGTTGTCTGCTGCATGTCTGGTTTTTTCTTCTGTCTAAATTTGCAAAGTCAGGCTGCAATTTGGACGTGACCGAAAGCTAGTTTTCAAAGAAACGTAGTTAGCGAAGAGATCAATTAAGAGTTCAGCAAAATGAAATCAAGTTTTTATATTAAATGTGGTGCGCTGTGCTTTGCTGAATCACTGATTGTGCAGAGAATAGTAATTGTGAATGTATTTAAGCACTTAAGAGGTAGGCAAGCAATAAACAATTAGAAAGGATATATTATTAGAGCCATGTTAAAACAGCAATTAACAGCACTGCCTATCTTCAAAACAAAATTAAGAAAATTCCTATTAAACAAGGGAGGAAATTAGTGAGGGATATGGTGCTGTGAAATCCTTCAAGAAGGGAAAGCCTCTGCCTCTGTCTCGGCACCTTCTCCCTGGGGCCTGGGGAACGTGCACCGAGCAGCTCCGCAGCAGCGTGGTGTAAATCCTCGTCACGGTGAGGGGCTGTCTCGGCGTTAACCTGGAAGGAGAACGGGAATCTTCTCCTTTGTGTTCAGATGAAGAGGAGGTGCAGGATCGCTCTGCGTGACGGTCGTGCGCCGGGGGTGGGAGCGCAGTCGGTCGCCCAGCGCGTGGCGTTAATCGTGGGGGGAGCAGAGGACTGTCCTCCCCTGGTGACACCGGCCTGTGCGGAGGGAGGGTGGGTGACACGGTCTAGTCTCTCCTGGGTGACTCCAGTAGAAGAAGGGATGCTCATGGAGAGGGACGTCTGCTTAGCTGTGTCTTGCCCCTGCTCTTGAGTGCGCTGAGACTATCAGTGTCTGCAGTATTTCAACAAAACCAGAATCCGTGCTGAGAGGCCTGGAAGATGAAGTTTCCCAAACTTGCCCTGATTCGAGTGTTTAGCAGTGGATATACAAGGGGAGACACTTGTCTCGGTGTGACCAGTGGAGACATACAAGAAGCTTAATCAATGTATGGCATCAAGGATGCTCAACGTACGGCATCAAGGATGCTGTGCTGCATTGATGAACAGTGCGAACAGCAACGCACATTTACTTGTGAGGCACTTTACGTGTCTGCTTTGGTGAATTTCTTAAGACAACTCCTGCAGACGCTCCCCTGGCTGCCCTTGGTGTGCAGCAGAGATCCCCGGCGCCGCGGTGGAGTCGAAGGCTGCAGTTGCAGGGACACTGTCCGGGTCCTGCTAGCGGGCGATGCAGGTGCCAGGTCCTGTCTACAGGAGGCAGAAGTGTTGCCGCAGGGACAGGAGCAGGGACTGGTGAGCAGCAGGGTGCTCAGCCAGTCTCTTCTGCGCCTGTAATGGGAGGTATGAGCTGAATCATTAATTCATAGCAGATGTTTTTGGAATGTGGAAAACAACACGGTTTTCTGTTGTATATTTCTCGTGCGAGGTGCCGTGCTCGTTTGTCATCCCCTGTGAAATCCCAGCAGATGCTGTAGACGTTTGGCACAGCGATGTCGTTACTGAACCTCGCCTGCTGGGTTGTGTATCGCACAGCGGAGGGTTGGGCAGGGCGGGGGGACGGCCCTGCCCTGCCCGGGGGTCTCTGGTGGCCCCAGGGGCTGCAGGTGGCCCCTGTCCCCGCAGCGGCCTCTGCTCTCGGCGCTTCAGAGCGTCTGTTCTGGTACCGCACATCCCCCTCGTGCCCCGCCAACACAGCGAGGGGCTGAAAATCCTCCCCGAGTTGTGCGGGGAGGGTGGTGCTGGGGGCGGCGTGCCCACGGCTGCTCTGGCCCCCGAGCTGCACCCGCGATGGTTTGGGTGTTTCCCTCGGGCCGCCGATGCGCGAAGCTGTCGGGCTGCCGGCAGCTCGGTGCAGCATCGAGCCCCGCGGGGGAGGTCCCTGCGCCCCTGTGCTTCGACTGCAAATCCGAATGGAAAACCGCTCTGCAGCGCGCCGGCTCCTGCCCGAGGCGAGCTGGACGGGGCTTCGAGAGACCCGAGCAAGAATTTGTAGCGAGTCACTTGTTAGGTGAATTTGGCCTCTTTCTAGCCAGACATCGGACAAGCAGTACGCGATTTCCCCACGTACATTAATCGTGGAAAATTATTGGAGAATAATTTCTGCAAGTAATTCTTGCTCTGACACGGTTTCATAAGGAGTTTGGTCTGAGCATCTTGGCCCCTGAACAGAGAAGGCTGCTCTTTCTCCCTGATCGAGTCTGTGGTCAGAATAATCACTTTTATAACATCAGGATTTGCAGCATGACCATTCTTGTACAAACCTGTGGTGTTGAGTGTACCTGAGCTCCATCCTGCCTGAGATTGCCAGCCCTTGCTGCAAACCAGTTAGTTTATAGCAGGAGTGTAAAATTCACTGTTTCTTCCTATCAAAAAGTAGCTGGTCACAATTTTCACACCTTTTTGTTTCTTCCCTTCTTTCTTTTACAAAGCACTCTATGCTCAAAACAGAATTTTCATAGGGAAAATATTAACTTCAGAAGACTAAATTTTCTGCAAATAAATTTTCATTTAAACTTCTGAAGTTGCTTTGTTTCAGCTTTTTGATTAAAAAAAATGCTGTCACTATCAAAGCACACAGTAAAAGCAGAATGTAAATGAACTTTTTGCATAGAGCAAAACTTTTCATTTGGAATTGACTTGAACTTCATGGAGAAAAGTGAAACACTGCAGAGTAGAAATTCCGTACCGGTGAGGTGTGTGAAGCTGCACCAAAACAGTTCAGCATTTCCACCCAGCTCAGCGCGCCCGCTGCTGTGGGGAGCAGCCTGGATCCCCCGTGCTCTGGCCCTGTGTTTCCCTTGGTTTTCTGAAGGGGGGACCCACCGATGGGGAGCGCCCGGGGCCGCCCTCGGTGTCGGTGCAGCCGCGGGGCTCGGGGCCCGGGGCTCTGCCCAGGCAGGGGGGTGCGGAGCCCCCGGAGCTGGGACCTGCCCAAGACCCTGCTGGGAACCATCAGTCGCAGGCGCTGGGTAACGCCTCTTCCTCCTGGCGTGGTTTGTTTGGGTCAGCAGTGCCCTTGCCCTCACCGAGCCTGGAGAGAAAGGGGATTTATCTGCTGCCTCTCTAGCGCAGCCGAGTAGGATCTGCAGCCTTTGTGCCAGGCACTGAAATCTTGGCTCCTTTGTGCATGCAAAATAAGACATTTATCTGTAAGAAAATAGAGGGAAACAGCGTATGAAAGGGGGATGTTTTTATCTTGCCAAACAGGAATAGTCAGTTCCAATCGCTGTCTCATCTCCTTCTCCAAATCATCAACCAATAGGTATCTTCTTTTCTTCTGCGCTACTTTGCCAGGAATAAAAAATAATTTGATGTCAGTCGCGCAATATTAAGCGGTATTATTTCCAAGGGCAAGCGTAGTGGAAAAATGACAAAAGAATCAGAGTGTTTGCAGCATATTTTTGCTTCCAACTTGACATACAGCAAAATACTGCCCTTGTTCTATGTGCTTTGTGCAACTGTGTCTCTGGCTTTGTCTGATGCGTGTGCTGTGCCTTTGCTCCCCTTCCCGTCCCTGTGAAACTGCCAGGCGCTGCTCCCCGACCCAGGATTCGCTGTAGGGCAGAGCCGAGCTGAGTGCCTGGCCTTGGGATATTGACTCGTAATGAAGTTGCAGGTGCCCAGATGAGAAAATGCCTTAACAAGCTCTGTGCATAGTGATGCTGAGTACCACAGGAGGCTGCTGTAAAGATTTCGGTGAGCTTCCACACAGCGATAAGTAAGAGAGGAGGCAGATCTTACTGGTTATTGTCAATGCCTGAAAGATCGTGCGTTTGAATATTTTAATTCTTAAAGCAAATGAATATCTTAATTTGTCCCCTGAAGTATCAGAAAACTCCCTTCCCATTCCTGCTGCCAGAATAAAGCTTCCAAATATGGATGCCTGATAAAATCCCTGCTAGGTAATAGCTCGCTGTGCTGCCGCGATGTGCCAAGCATTCCTCATGTGCATCGGCTCTCCGTTCCCCCACGGGAGGAACAAAGAAGAAATGGGATCACAAAAAAGGACAGAGTGATGCAACACGCCCCGGGCGATCTCTGGCTGCCCCAGGCAGGTGGTGGCCAAACGCGGGGTGCTGTCTGGTGGAGGAGGGGTGTTTCAAGCTTTGTTGCTCGCTTGGGCGCTGTCAGGCGCGGGGGACGGCGGGCAGACCCCTCCAGGCCGGACGCTTGATCTGCTCGAGGTTGGGACCAGCCTCCTCCCGACGCTCTTTAGCTGGCGCTGGCGTGCGTGGAGCAGGGGGTGCCCGGGCTGTGCCACGGCAGCTCCTGCTCGGCCACCCCGTCCAGGTGCCGGGGGGTGGGTGGGGTGGGCTGGCAGCGAGGGGCGCGTCTGCCAGCACCCTCCTCCCGGGGCACCTCCTGCGCCGGGTGTGGGGAGCGTCTGGCAGCCGTCGACCTTTCTGCTCCGCTTTGATGGCACAGACTGTGTGTGTCTTTCAAGCACAACTTTGAAATGGAGGGATTGATTTTTTTTTTGTTGTTTTTAAATGACATCTGTGGGTGGGAGAACCAGAAGGCAGCTACCCAGCGTCTGCACCTTCGTGCAGAGCCCTGCTCGAGGAGACGGGGGAGCCTGTCAGGGCTGGGATCCGGAGCGCGCCGCTTGCGCTACAGCAGCTCTATCTCGCGCCGGCCTCCTGTGACTTCTGTCAGCAAAGCATCACTATTCAAATGCCATTCACCCCTCAAAGGTATTGCAAAGGAATAACTGCGGTTGCTGCCCCGTGGTCCGAAGCTCTCGCAGTTGTGGCCTTTTTACCATCTGCTTTATGCGCTCGGCAGCGGCGGCTGCTGCCGTCCGTGTGGTGACGAGCGCAGGAGGAATCGGGGGGCCGGAGGGCACCAGTGCCTGGGGAAGCGCCCGGTGCCACAGGGCTCGTTAAACAGGAGGAGAAGGAAATTAAAATGTACTGTACTTGCTGCAATGCAATTGAAAGTCTGTGCCCCAGAGATGAGTTTTTCCTTTTCTGTATTTCTGCATCTCGCCTCCCTCTGAAGGGGGAAGCCCCTTTGCTGCTGGATGCTCTATAGATCACCTGTGATTTAACAGTTCCTTCCAGCTCTGCCTTCGAGAGAGGTTGGATCAATCACTTCGGTGAGCTGCTCTGTAAATTTAAAAAACTAAGCTTTCTTAGTTAGCTCTGAGTCCTCATCTCTATATAGAAGTGTTCACAGCCATTGGGAAGATGCTACCATTTATTTTCAAGTTGCTCCTTGAAAATCCTGCAGGAAAATTACCAAATGTGCAGAGTTGCTCTCAGATTCCACCCTGAGCTGCATATTCATCACCACATTTGTTCCTTAAGCTGCTATAACACTTTTCTTCATTGTAATCTTTATTGCTTCAGGTGTCCTGATGTTACTTTGCCTTTTCATTTAAAAAGAAGAAATGTGCCGGGTCTGTAGGAGGAGAAGCCCAGGAAGGTGTCGTGTGACTGTTGGTTCACCTTGTGAGATGAGGGAACGATGCTTAAATGCTTGTGGTGGAGCCTGAGCGGCAGCGGGAGGGCAGAGGCAAAGTGTATTAAAATTCAAATGCAGAGGAAACTGGGGAGAACAAATAAAGTGCTGTGCCCTTTGGCTCGTCTCCGGCACCGAGTGCTCTTTGGAATTTCTCACCCTGTCTCCGGGGCAAAGCGGGCGAGCGGTATCGACAGCCTCATCAATACTCCTTGTCTGCGCCGAGCTGGGGTGGTGCTTGGGTTAATCTGCTTCCAGTTGGGCTGTCCTTCTCTGGGAAACTGCATAAAGTGATGGCTCGTCTGAAGGAATAATAAACATTGTTTACTATTGGCACATCAGCGCCTTAAGGATCAAGATGTGTGTGCTCAGAAAGGCAATCCTGTGTCTGAAATATTAATGCAGTGGAAGAGCACGTACTCTATTTAACAAAATAAATGCTGCACTAGAACACAAGGAGCTGGAATATTCTGTGTCTGGTGCCAGCTCCCTGCACAGTGCTGCAGACGTTTCCAGGATGGGGGGCACAAGGACGCGCTTCAGCTGGGAGTAGAGACCCCGCAGGGCTCTCGTGTGCCGGGGAGTCTGCTGATGGTGCTGGGGGGTGATCGAAGGGAACGCAGCGTCTGCTAGCCGTGCTCGCTCTTGTACGTGCTGCCACTGCTGCTGCTCACCTGCCAAGTTCTGGCTTGCTTTGGTGAGAATAACCCCTAAATACTTCAGAGGATGAAGGAGAAGGGGATGTCCTACCTGTCGTTCCTATGCCCTTCCCCACAACTGCTGAGAACCTACTCAGAATAACCTACTGTTATTCTGCAGATTGTGCTGGTGTTTGGTGTTAGAACCTTGGCTTGAGGAGAAAAAAAATCAGGCTAAAGAAAGTTTTTTTGTGGTTCAGTTGCAAAGATGATGAAGGTGCTATTCTGTTTTGTGTGTGTGTGCACATAGACCTTCTGCAGAGTGCCTTGGTACCCCGTTCATGTCGTGCTAACTGCAGCAATTAAAATATGTTGAGGTAAACGTGGCCACACATTGTGTAGGAAGGAGGTACGTGGATGTCAGTGTTTTATGGAGAGGTGCTTGTGCTGCCTCTTCCCTTTCCTCGTACATTAAGCATAGACTCACCAGGGCAGCGTTAGCTGCTGGATTGCAGTGTGCTTCAGGAAACCAGTGTAGATTAAATGGTACTTTACAAGGCTCCGTGTTACTACTCTGTTGTCAACATTAATGGCTAAACATTATTTTTAATGCACTCCCAGTGTCAAAATCTATTGCTAAATAGCAGCAACAGCAGAGCAGATAAAGCCCTATCGTACAGCTCCCTTCCGAGGCGCCTCTGTGCAGAGCCCCATTTCTGGCTAAAAATAGCTGAAGTTCAAAGGTACTTCCAGAGCAGTCGTGAAATGCACCGGGGATGAGGCGCTGGGGTCAGCAGTAATGGGGAGGTGCAAGGGATGTCACATTATCCTATGTGGAATAAAAGCGATGAAACGTTGACCTGTGGCCCAAGACGGGCCCGGGCTGGCCGGGCCGTCCCCAGGAGAAGCCCCTGCGGCTCTCGCTCTCCCGCGGCAGCCCCTTTCTGCTCCCGAGGCAGGGGGGCACCTGTTTGTTCCAGGTATTCACCCTTGATTGTCTCTAATATTTTAAACTCTCAGCCCGTGTTTGGATCTGGGTTCCAGGTGTTTGAAAGCAGAGTCTTTAGTTGTCATCGTGTGTTGTGACAGGGCCCGCCCCCGCGCCGGGGCTCTCAGCAGTGACTGGCACTGACGTGCTTTCCAGGGGATTTGTTTCAGACTCGCAAAGGCAGAGCGGGAGCGACGGCGGCGCTGCCGGTGCGTGCGGCTCTGCCAAGCCGGTGTTGGGCGACTCCTGTGCGGAGGAGACGTTACGTTTGCGTTAACTCTTCTGTTTCCCGCTCGATACGAGGATGGTTGTTCTGTACCAGCAGTGAAGTTCAACCACACCTCGAGCGTCAGGACCCAACAGCAGTGGCCTGAGCTGAGAAACCTGAGCTGCAGCTGCTTGACATCAGTTGGCTGCGGGCAAACAGCAAGGGTTTCACTTGATGTGCGAAGCACGTTTCGGAGGTTCCTGTCCCCTCGCTCCATCCCCTGCATCCCCTTTCCCTTGGCACATTCACAGGGAGGTGCACTGCCTTGAAAAAAAATCCCTAAACACCAGTGGAGAAGAAAATTCGTGGTTGCATTAGTCTCGGTGTAAGGCCCACCTGCAGAAGAAATGTGAGGATGTGGAGCTGGAAGGGACTTTCCGAGCATTTGGGGAGGATCAGAAGCCTCCGGGCGATGCTGGGTGCTGGGGGGCAGGTCTGTGGGGGGCAGGTCCGTGGGGGGCAGGTAGCCTGCGAGCCAGGCGCTGAGCCCTGCTGCTGCGCCAGCAACAGCCTGTAAAGAGAGCTGTCTTCCTCTCCACAGGGTACGCGGCGGCGTGTAGGACAAGAGGTGCTTTGACTGCAGTCAGAATCGATATAGGCAGCCGCAAAGTTAAAGATCACGTAGCTGGAGCGGTGACTCCCCAGACAGAAGATTCATGCCTTGCTGCTCTGGAGCTCTGCGGGCTGGGGCAGGGCCGGGCCGGGTGGACGCGCTGTGGGTACCCGCGGTGCCCACCCCTGCGGGGCGCCGCTGCCGTCCCCCCGCTTTGTCGGTGTGATGGGGACTGACTGCACCAAGGGCAAAACCCAAACGTGGTGTTTTCTTTTCCCTTGAACAAGTGCAGCCGAGAAACCCTTTACTCGAGGGCCGCCCGGACCGGCTGCCTGAGCCCTCTCCAGCCCTTCGCAGCTCCGATGTGGCGTGCAGCAGGAGGGAGGCGCGCAGGGAAGGTGTTTCTGGGCTCTCCCGGAGGAGACGCGTTGTGTGCGGCCGCGGCAGCTCCGAGCTCACGCTGCAGAGGAGGATCTAGGGGGTGAGATTTTTCTCTTATGAAGGTGATTGAAGCAACAAGAGCGTTGGTTATAGTTGTCAGGCTTGGACTGGGCGCCTCGACCCTGTGCGGTGGCAGAGCGGCAGATGCCGCAGCCCCTTGTCCCCTGCAAGTCGCTGCCTTTGGGCGCAGCAGGTCACTGCTGTTTGTTTTACTTGGAGCTTCTGAAGTCTTGTTTTTGCATTTTTAAAATCTCAGCGATCCAGATTTGGGAGGAGCTGCTGGGGCCTGTGGAACGCTCCTAGCCACACGGGATGTCTCGTGAGGCTGTTGGTGACCCTGGTGAGGGGATCCGCGCTCGGAGTTGGCTTGGCCAGCAGGGAGAAATGATCACAGATTTAGAGAAAATGAAGTGAGCTAGTGGTTGCTTGGCTGAATAGATCCTCAGTAATTGCCTTTATGTGTAAGCAAACTGAAGTTCAAACCAGTCATATGCCTACCTGTTGCTTTGAAGAAGCCAGTCACATGGGGGTGAAAATTCAGCTGTGTGCAATTGGGAATTACGGGCACGTATCTGTGTGCCCAGAAAGTCACAAGCATGAGTAGACGCTTTTTAAAAAATTAACTCATGGAGGAAAAAGGGGAAGTGGATAGAAATGACCATAAATTATAAATGAGGCTTTACAAAAATTACAAAGGGAGAAAAAGGACATTGGCACCCAGCAGCGTCTGGAATAACAGACGGGAGTTTGTCTCTGCGGCGAACAACGGGGATCTCAACAATAGTGTTTGCTGGTCGTGTGGGTAGAAGAGGCAAAAAAGGGAAGGCGTTTGCTGAAAATACTTCTGTCCTCTATTTAAAAAAAAAGCAGAGGATGTTATATCACAGAATGAGGAATAAATTGGTTCTGTTCCAGTAGAAATTTGGAAGTTTGTTAGGCAGCAATTATGAAATCTAGAATGTTGGGTTTTGAGTCAGCAGGTCCAGTGATTTGCCACCAAGTGCTTGAAAAGAGCTGGCCACGCGCTCTGCGTCGTCACAGCTGATCCTCTGCGGGGCTTGGAAAGTGGAGGAAGTTTCTAGGAGAGAGGCGAGCACGGAGCCAGGCACGGCGGCGTCGGGGGACCGGCGCGGGGAGCGGAGCCCCCCGGCAGAGCAGCCTCTGCAGGGGGCCGTGATGTGTAGCTCAGGAGGACGGTGTCATTGCTATTCTGCATGAGGCTTAGAGAGTTGGGTCTAGCCAAAATAACTTTATCTCTTTTGATGAGATTACAGGTAGGGCCAATGCAGATAATAAAGTTGGTGTAATCATATGACTGCATGTTTCATGGCAATTTAATTAAGAAACTGCCAGCATACAAAAAAAATCAACACGGTACAAACTAAAAGGATTAAAATCCAACCAAGATTCAGGCTTCTGAAAGTGAATTTATTGCAAACTAAGAGAAGCTGCAGCCACTGGGGCTGCCATTACAGGTGCTTCCTTTGTCTGCCCCTGCGTGTCTCCGTGCTCGGCATGGCTGCGGGTCCCTGGAGCGGTGGGTCCCCGGGGCGGTGGGTCCCCGGAGCGGTGGGTCCCCGGAGCGGTGGGTCCCTGGTCTTTGGCTGGAGAACAGGGCAGGGAGGAGGGGGAGCGGGAGAGGAAGGGCAGACCGGCTGAGAACACGATGCCGCCAGCAGAGGAGTGAACAAGCAGATGATGAAGGGAGCTATATGGGGAATAGAGAAATTAGATCAGATGCAAGCGCAGCGTGAGGAAAGCAGCAGAAATGGTTGATTTGAACCTGGCAAGGTGGTTGGGGGTGCGGGAAGAAGTCCCTCGCAAGATGGTGCAATGTTTTAGACTGTCAGGTCAGCTTAAATCAGTGGTGCAAAGTGGGATCAGACAGCGGGGCCAGCGCAGGCTGGTGAGCTGCGGCTGACAAGAGGGCTCCCCGCATCCCCCGGGCAGCCGCAGCCACCTCTGGGTGCCTGCACAGCCCAGCAAAGCCCGGCCTAAAGCCTCCGCTGGGGACTTCTGGCCTTGTTAAGGGAGATGTGTCCCAGTCCTCGCCAGGGACATTGCTGCTGTTGGTAAATTTACAGAGAAGCTGTTAAGTTAATGCAGCGGTGACAAACCCCCCGCAAGCCAGGGCAAGCAGGGCTGCTGCATCTGAAACCAGCTCGTCCGTGGCTCCCGGGGTCCTGGCAGCTGCCGCTGCTCCCACAGAGGCCTCATTGTCTCCTCTCGCTCTGGGCAGAAGTGCGCTGCAAAACTTGATTTATGCAAAATCAAATTGCATTTCATAGCACAGTTTAGCTCTGCTTTGCCCTTTTAGGGTTGGATTGCTGGGACTCTGCTGCCTCTGCCACAATGCTCTGTATTAAAATAGATCAGATATAGATAGAAATTATTTTATTTCCTTTTATTGATGAGCCTTCTTACAATAGCACGTGAGCTTGCAATGCAGAAGTCTGCAGTTGCTATGTGAAAACAGGCTCTTTCTAAGCTTCCCCCCACTCCCCGCATAGAGAGGGTTGTTTTTGAAGCATATAGTATTAAGTTAGACTTCTTGCCTTCTAAAGGAGCTGTTTCCAGACACCAGAGACAGAGAATTTAAGTGAAAATGCCTTTGGCCTAACACTTTGTTAAGCTACAAAAGAAATATTCACAGGCACAGGAATACTCTGTTAGTGCACCCTAAGATGAAGCTGTGGTGGCTATTGATGAGCAGGCAGGTACCTCCAAAGGCAGTGTTCTTCTTCCAGACCCTGGATTTACAGCTCTTGTCAAGGTTTTGTCTTTCCTAAGGCTCGTGCCTGTGGTGAGACAGATCGAAACAGGAGCTGAAGTGCCCGGATCCCACTTGGTGCCCGTTCCCTGGCTCCCGTGTGTGGTTCTTTGGCCGCTCGTTCCCCGTGTGGCTGCAGTAACTGGGCTGTGGTCGCTGCCAGCTCTCCCGCGGGTGGCCGCGATGCTCCTGCCGCGCTCGCTGCCGTGTCCCCGCTCTGCTCGGCCTCCTCCTGTGTCCCCCACAGCTCCTCAGACACGCGGCGCCTTTGAGGGGGCTCAGGAGCGTGGCGGCGGGGCTGTGCCACCCCTCCCCGGCATCTGCCCTTCTTGCTCCTCAGAGCTGCAGATCACAAGTTGCCTCGTGGAGGGGAAGAGATAACTCGCGGGGCTGTTTGCGAGCAGCACGCTAAGAATAATCACTTCGCTCCTGCCACGGTGTTAGGATGATAAATACACATGTAAATGTAGAAAATACCAGAGATAGAATGGGTGACAAATGGGCTCTGCTACCTCCGCTCCCCGAGAGGGAATGAGATGCTCACTACCTACTTGCAAAGGCCAGGGATGATTTTAAGCTCTGCTTTTATAACCATAGGATAATAAGCCTGCATAAGGAGCCATGTAGTTTTAAATTATGACAAACATAAGTTATTTCTTTACCTTAGCATTCATAAATCTGAACAAATGCATAAATAAAGGTGAGAGGTATTCTACAGAAGGCTGAAGCTTTTCTGCCTTTTAGTGTTGACATTTGGACATCATTTATGGCACAGCTGAGTGCCATGGAAAGAACACTAAAGATTATTACTGTTAAAATTTTGCCTTTTCAGCTTACAAAAAACCTGACTAAAACCCCACAATCTTTTTAATGTCTAAATTTGGCAGGCTGTGGTTGTGAGTAGACATTGTGAAGTGCTGGATTCAGTCACCTGAGGGAAGAGCCTTGTGACTCTGGGAAGATGATTTGGGGCTGGCTGGCTGCTCCCAGGGCTGACAGGGTTCACTGAAGGGATGAATTCAGCTGAAAATCTCCGGCCACGTCGCCGTGACGGCGCGTTTGACTCTCGTCCATCCGTAGCGTGCGGTGCGAGGGACCGCGGTGGCTCGTCTTGTCCCCTCCCCGTGCCGAGGGGACGGCCGTCACCCGCCTCCCTGTGCCCTCCGGTGTGCAAACCTGCACCAGGAGAGACCCGCCCAGCATCCCTTCGGGCACAAAGTAGGAGCGCTGCCCAACTCCGAGACTGGCCTCGCACACCCGTCCTTCGCGTTGCGAACGTTTATTCTGTCATTTCTTAATTGCGCCGTCGCTGTCTGGGCTGCTGATCGCTGATAGCTGCAGCTTTTGGGGTCCCCTGTGCTTCGCTCTGACTACAACGGGTCACGTTTTCTAAATGCACCTGGGAAGATGAGTTAGGGAAAGATATCTGACATTATTTATCTTGACTGATTTGCTCCAATAAAAAAAATCATTGCATAGTCACCTTTATGCATATAAATATAGCTCTCTGCAAATTTTGCTCCAAGTTCACACCGCGGGAAAAAGAACGTTCCAGAACATGGTGTTGGGTTCGTGTGTGTGTGTGGTGGGACTCAAACCACGACAAACACGCTAACGATGATTCAATACTCTAAAATTGCAAACCTGTGATCTGAAGTTATAACATTATGGTGCGGTTGCTCTGTGAGGCAATCAGAAATGGAGATTCAGAGAAAACATTTGCATAATAATAGCTGCCGTGCCTGTCTGGGCTCTGGATGCAGGCAGGGAGTAGTTGCAGCCTTTCCGCCCCGCGCATCTGCTGGAAGATAAGAGCTGGCCGTGGGTTCGCGTTCCGAAGGTTTGTCTGTGCTCCTGCTGCAGAAGCTTTTAAATCTTCCTTTACATTTTGAAATCACAAGGATTGCTTTGTGTTGATGCTGGCGTGACCGGGACATCTCTATTATCCTCACGTGCTGGTAAGCCCTGGTCATGCCCAAGGCGGTGTGAAACCTCCCGGGAAGAGCCTCCTCCAGGCGTCCTTCAGCTCCTCCTGACCCCTGGCCGGGCCGGGGCGATGCCAGCGGCACCCGGGGCAGCAGAACGACCCCGCGGCGGGGCCGGGTCCTGGGGCTGGGCTCTGCGGCAGCAAACGCCGCGTCGAGCCTGGGCTTCCCCCACTGGTGCTGCTTAACCCGGAGCACAAACCCTCCGGTTTTCCTGGTCATCTGGAAGGTTTTACTGTTCAACCCCCCTTAGAAATACTTGAGAGAGGAGAAGGGGCTCAGGCGCGGGATCCACATAGTCCTGTCCCTCTGTGTCTATGAGGAAAGCGTTGGATTTCATAATGCACAATTATCTGCTAATTTACCTGTAGGAGAAATTTCTTTCAAACCTTTAGCAGGTATCAGCAGGCTTATTTCCTAGGGAGTGAGGTTTTATACCCCTTATGTATTTTATTCTCCTGGAAGTGTAGGAACTGTGCATTGGGTTTGTGTGTGTGCATCCAATCCCTCATGATGCCATCCTGTCTCTTCCTGAAGCTAAATAACCCTGATCTTTTCAACCCAACCTCTCCCGCTATGGAAATGGTCTAATAACAAATGTTGCTCTTCTCTCGCTGCCTTTATTCCCGCTGTACCTTCAAGGGGCTGCAGGCAGCAGGACTCAGCAGAGAGCGGTGAGGGTGGACCATTGCTCCTGCTAATGGCAGGTGTCATAATCATTCCACAGGTCGTTTCAGCTCGGTGGGGAGCTCTGTGAAACCTCCATGAAATTCAAATGTTCCTCACCCAGGTCTTTCTCCATTTTCTCCTCCCATACTGGATACATATATCAAGGGGATGTGAAATCTTATTGCAGATTGGTGTTGTATGCACAGTAATAGAGCCTCGAGCTTTTTGTAACTTCATTTCTTCCTTTTCTTTTTCTTTTTTTTCCAGAGTCGGAAACATGCCAGCAAGGTTCGCCTCTATTATATGCTTCATCCCATAGATGGAGGCTGTCCAGCCAAAAAGCTCCGGTCAGAAAACGTGAGTATAACTTAAGTCCCTGTTTACTCAGCTGCTTTGTGAATCATTGACTCTGTGCTACAACATTTTTTCTGTTTCAGCCACAGATGATCAGGTACCTAGAGGTAACATTTAGATTAGCTGAAATACTAAGTAACTGGAGCTAATTTTCAATAAACTGTACAAGAAATACGATGTGCATCAGCAACAGTAATTGAATTTTTAGTTATTCAAATGTGAAAAAAATATACTGATAGCAAGTATCCGGCATTTATTCAGATTAAGTGCAATGACTTGTTTTTGGCGGGTGAGCTCCTGCGTGCAGGTGAGGCAGGGCAGGGGCTGCCGGGGCTCCTGCGTTGGGCGGTCGGGTCACGGCGAGGGCGGCTCTGCTGTGGCAGTGGAGCTGTTGTGAGTACACCCCACACAGCAGTGCACGAGTGGAGCTGTTGTGAGTACACCCGGCACAGCAGGGCACGAGTGGAGCTGTTGTGAGTACACCTGGCGTGGCGGTGCCCTGAGAACCCCCAGGGTGAGCAGAGAGTCTGCGGGAGAGCAGCCGTCACCTCCGGAGGCCTCTTCTGACCCATTTTTTACTGGGAGTTGATCAAAAGAGAGCTGGATCTGGAAGGTTTCTGGTCAGTCTGCAGTTTTAAAAAACGGCAATTGGATTCCTCAGTTACGTTCAAATAAACGAACGTGTGGAAATTGGGCCAGCTCACAGCCATTTGTCAGGCAATAAAAGGAGACTAAATTTATAAGGGACTGATTCACAGTGAATTATTCATTCAGCTCGTTCCCATATTCTGGGGCTGGTGCGAGAGCTGTTGATGAGGTTCCCACCAGATAGCATCCAAACTATTTCATATCTATGGGAGTGTGACTGTGGCTTAATGCTATCAATATTTAGTGAAATATCTTCTAATTAAAGGGAGAAGCATGCAAGTTTTACCAAAGGAATCTGAAAGCTCCTTCACACAGTAATTAAAATTTCAGTGGAACTTTTATGTTGCACAGAGGGTAATTGCAGATGCAGTCTCCCCCTTAACAGAATCTCACAGTATTTTTGTTGAGTTGTTGGTTACAGAGTGTGAAAGGCACAGTGGACGTGCACACGTGGACTTGGAACGAGGTCCTCTAATGAGCTTTGTTACACGTAACTGAAACCACGTGGCTGCATGTACACCTTAGCACAAGGATATGGTGGACAGAGACCAAACAGACCTCAAATAATTCAGAGCTGAACTACTTCCCATTTCTTTTGTGAAAGGCAACAGCGAGAAGTAATATAATTCCATGTTTGCTGATGCTCGATGGTGCCAAGGGCAGCCCTTAGTCGGAGCTGAATTAACAAGTCCTTGTGGACCAGGTGAATGATAGGCTTGGCAAGACCTAAATACTAAAATCATTTATAAAAATATAGCAGGGAAAATCTGCCAACGTTTATGGCTCAAAGTAGGCCTGTTGCTGCTCAGATATTATCCAAGCCTTTGCATTTAAAGAGAGCAGGAGTGTTTTGGACACCTAATGCTGTATGAGACCATCGTTGCCCCGTGCGGAGCGCGGCGGCTTTGCCTCGTCCAGGTGTCCGGCAGCGTTTGCTGAGCCGTGGAGACCACGGTCGTTGGAAACAGCCCCTGGAAACCCATCACATTTCTGTGTGGAAGCATCTGCACTGTGCTTTTTTTTGTCAGAGTGCACTGTTACACCACTGCATGCCATGTGGTTTGTGTCCTTCTGACCACAAAACGAAACACCTCGTCTTCCTTCCGTGTGGCAGGAGGAAGGAGAAGCTGCTGCAGCCGCAGACACTCGGTGCCACAGGCTTGGGGAAGCATCTGCCCCCTGACCCTTCAGTGAGGCCAAGGGTAGAGTCTGCTCTTGCTCGAGGTCTACAGAAATGCTCTGCATTCCCCAAACGCCCCTTATCCTTTCCTATGTTACAGAGTTATACAATTAGACAATTAGTCTTGCACTGCTTGTACAATTAGTCTTGCACTGGATAACGACTCAGTTGTTGGGCTGTTCATTATTGTTTTAATTTTTTTTGTGGGGGAGGACAAAAACCTCACATCTTTGGTGCACTGAGCAATTGTTGACCTTTCATTTTAAATTTCCGCTTAACATTTCAGCTGAAAGTCATCTGAGAAGGTTGTAGCCTGTGTCAGGGCCCCGCTGAAATTAGGAGTCATATCCTCAAGTCCCAGGACTGGTGAACCAGTTTCAATCAGCCTTTTCTCATTACCTTTAAAAAATCGCCCCCTTTTTATGGCCAGGACAGACATGATGAAAATTTCTGATGTGCCATGAAACACGTTTTTCTGGGATGGGAGAAAAGCCTTCAAATTCTTTCTAGCCCTTTTTGTACTAAAGATAGTAAATTGCTTTAACCAGCATCATCTTCCTTAAAAAGGAAAGGGGTCATGATAGCGAGGATAAATTGCTTGAGGGAAGATAGCGGGATATTAGATTTTGTTGCTGAGGGTGACGGCGGCCCCGCGAGGCGGCACTGGAGAGGGTTAAGCCAAGAGCTGGGCCTCTCCGCGGCACAAATGGTGCCGGCGGCTGCCTTGGGAGGCTTGGCTGCGGTTCTCAATCAGCAAGGAAATCACGGGTTTTATAGCTTCTGGTGGAAAATTTACTGCATGCTATAACTTAAATCTTCAGCGATTAGACTGAAGCTAAGATGAAATGTCTGGTTTTAGGGCCAGCGTTCTTACTGTGTGTTTTGTACCCGATCGGAGGTTTTCAGCCAGAAGGTCAGGTGTTGGTTTCAGTGAAAGAAGTGAAGGATGGGAGACGTGAACGTGGTCTCTGACATAAGGCTGGGGCTGGCCGAGAGCTGCAGTGGCAGGGACGGGCTCTGCTGCTCGCCGTGCGCCTCGTCCCCCGCCCTGCCCCCGGCTCCGTCCCGCGCGGTTTGAAACGCCCACGGAGCCACGGCTGAGCGGTGGCAACCGGGGGCTCTGGCTGAGGAGTCCCCCCTGTCCTCGCCGAGCTGCCGTGGCTCCGTCCCTGCCAGAGCGGGGCCCATGGGAGGCGTGCTGACCTTGCCAAGCACACCCCTTACCTGACTTAGGTCTGGCTTTTCTTTGGAGAACATTCAGGTCCTAAGATGCTCCGAGGCTTCATGAGCGTTTCAGATTTAGATAGCTGCAAACTGGTACTTGTTCTTTGCTTATGCCACAAGAAAAACAGGCTCCAAAATGGAAGTGGTCTAAATTTCACACATAGTGTTAGAGAAAATAGCTCTTTAGCAGCAACACCTTCTTCATGTGCAGAAAATTAACTCAAGTTTAAAAGATACTTTGCAGTGCCTTGAGTGCTATGTTTTATATTGCTGTATTTCAAGGGTTTGTATAATCTTTTCTTCTTAGTAAAACCTAGGAAATTAAGACAGCAGATTTGTATCTGTAGAATAAAATCCCTTACTTTTCCTGAAGATTGCTTAAGGAACATCCAGCAAAGGACTGCAACTGCCTGGTCCTGTGTGAGGATTATGCCTTTTAGCAGCTTGTTAACAGGCCTCTGAATAATTGAAGTTAATTCTGTTGGATGTATGAGACTTGCTTTGAAGTTTATAATATTACAAAAAGAAGCCCTATAAATTAGGCTGGCGCGGCACAGCTCTGGAGCGGGAGGAAGATGAGCTTTGGGAAGTGGATGCTTTATCTCCGAGCCCATGCTGTGTTTCGTTGTGCTTCGGTTTATGCGAGGCCGTTCGCCCCTGCCAGTGCTGCCTCTCTGCAAGGGTCAGCGGGAGGGGATTGTCTGGAGAAGACTGCAGAAACAAATGGTAGAAATACTCCTTGCACATCGTCTGGCTTCATGCAGCACGGGGTTAGAGAGTTGCCTGTGTGGGGTTTAGGGAAACTAAATTGAGATGTTGGTGCCTGTTTACTGCCGCTGCTGTAGCGTGAGCTGGGCTGGGAGCGGGGCGGGGGTGGAGGAGCGTGCTGGCGGGCGCGGGGCGTCCCGGGGTGCCCTGGGCCACTGCGGGTCCGCCCAGCCCCCTGCCCCAAACCCATGTTATTTTACCAGCTGATTTTACCGCAATCCCGTCAACGCGGCGTCATTCAACGGGTGACAAAAGACACCCGGATCGGGTTCCCCCCAGCCCATCTGGTTACAGGTAAAACAGCTGCTGACAAATGAGAAGGCATAATTACCCTTCAGGGCTGGATCCAGCCCCGCGGCTGAGGGCTGGGTGCAGGCAGGTGGTGGGGGAGGGAGGCAAATTCTGCTGACAAACCCTGCAGACTTGGGTGAACGCTTAATAGCGCTCGAGCCCAAAGGCCTCCTGCACCCTGCTGACACAGAGCAGCGTTTAGCGTGTGAAAAACGGCTGGTGGTCAGGGAGCGAAGGTCCGTTGTGTCCTGTGCAGGGGCTGGGACTCTCGGGCTGACCAAGAAATTGGGGTCACCCCTCTCCAGCGGGCGGGTGCCAGGCTGGTGGCCAAATCCCCACCCAGGCTTTGAGGTGCTTGCCCAGAGTGGTGGGTCTGCATAAACGGGACCTTGGGCTCTAAATCAGGTGTCTGAGGGGTGTTCGAGGGGGTTTAAGTTTTTTTTTTAACTGCAGTCTGACTGTGAAAGTAGGTTGGAGAGGAAAAAATGTCACTGAAGAGCAGACCAGGTAGAGGAAGAGACCCGGGTGTGTAAACACCGAAGTGTAGCAGCTTTTCAGAGGAGCTCTGTTGGAGGCTCTTTGTATGTTACCACCGCTGATGATCAATGGAGTCTGGGACTTTTTTACTCTGCTCTTAACTTTCAAGTGATTTCCCTTTGAAGACATAAAATATGTTGAGAGAAACCTATTTAAAAGAAGTGCAAATTACACTCAGAGCAGTGCTTACCACCTCTCGAGATTTCTCCCTAAGGTTTAAGTTGATTTATAGTTAACAACAACAAAAAAGTGATGAAACTCAGTCCTTTTCCTAATTGTGCTTATTTTGGGGGAGAAAATGGCCTTAAACAGTGGTCGGGTGCTGACTGTGTGGCTGGTTTGCTCTCCCAGGTGTTGCAGAGCCCCTCTCCTGCCCGTTGCTGGGAGGCCTGGGGGTGTCTCGGGGCTGGCGGGTGCCCCGTGTCACCGCGGGGCCGCCGGGGAGGGCTGGAGGTGTCCGGCGGGTGCCCGAGGTGGGTGGGTGCTGGGTGCTGGTGCTGGAGCTGTTTTGCCATGGACGTGGGGACGTTGAAGAGCACGTGGGGACGTGCGAGCAGGAGCGTGACATCTGCAGAAGGGAACTGGCTTTCGGGCGCCGTCCGACCTTCCCGGCCCCCGCTGACCCTTGGGCAGTGCCGCCGTGCCCGGCCGTGCCACGTGCGGGGTCAGCACCGGGCTGCGCTGGAGCCCCCGGCACGGGGATGAACTGCAGAACGCCTTTACAGCTTGTTGTGAAGTTGTTGTGAAATGAAGATGGCAGCTCCTAAAGCAGACTATTTTCTGTTTTGACTGTATACCAGCAGTTGGAACACTTGCTTTAAAAAAAGGGAAAAAAAAAGAGAGCACGACTGTCTCCAGATGGCTCGTCACTGGAGGGAATTTTGCTGTGGCGCAGGGGCCAGGTCTGACCATCTTGTCCCGGGAGTGGACCAGGATGCTAACTCCCTGCACACAGCAGGTCATCTCCCGGCTTTGGAAGGGTCTCGCTCTGCACAGAGGAGTATTTTCGATAGAGATCTTTTATAAATTGTGCTCAGTGACCAGCAGAACATACTGAGATCTTTGGAAAAGTGAGACCATGTATATATGGCCCTAAATGTGATTCCCATTTCCTTTGTGGAACGGATTGAATAATTAATTGTGACTAATGACGTGCTTTTCCCCAGCTCATTTGTTGTTTGTACGCTTACCCTTGTATCTGTGGCAGCCGTTTGTGAACACTTGCTGGCAGCAGCAGTTACGTTTTGCTGGCAGACGCTGGGGCTGTTGGGGAGCTTTTCTCCCAGGCCCTCCCTGGCTGCTCAGCTGCTCGCTGCCGGGCAGGGGTCCCCCTGTGCCCCCCAGCCTCCGCCTGCCCTGGCGCCGGGGGCCGAAACCCGCGTCGGAGCAGGGAGAAAGCCCAGCAGATGCCTGGGACGTGGTGGTGCCTCCAGCCCCGGTGCTGGGAGGTGTCAGGGGGGTAGCAGGATGCTCTGTGCCCCCCCGGGGTAGCGGGGGCCTGGGCGAGAGGTGGGTCGGTGCCAGGAGCTGCTGCAGGTCCAGGACGTGCGGTGGCACCGGCGGCGAAGCCGCAGTGGGCACGGGCAGCCTGGAACCCCAACCGCTCCTGGCAGGGTCTGCGTGGAGTGGGAGGTCTGAGCTCAGCCACGCAGCTGGCAGAGGCATGCTGGCTTTTATTCTTACAAGGATAACCATAATGAGGGTTGGAGGCAATATTATCATTAAATCAGGGTTGACTTGTAAAAATAAAGGTGCAGCAATTAATACCTGCGAAGAAGGGCCCCTACGTGTGCCACTGCAGCCATGAGAGCCTCTTGCTGGTACTGAAATACTGAATGTGACATTCACAACTCCTTAAAATTTCCAGTCACCTCTTGGCTGAGGATCTTGCACGGGGGTATCCTCACTGCACCAAGGGTTCCATTGTGCAGATCCTCAGACAGGGCTGTGGGCCGCAGCCCTGAGTTTGCTTTAGGCAGCATCAGTTTCTGGGATGTGTTTTTACAGTTGTGTGTGAAGTGTCTCAGATTTTTATGATTGCCTTTTTTCATCTGGCAGGGTTCAAGGGCTCAAAATCCATCTCTAGGAAAGGAGCAGAATGCAAACATGGCTTTTAGGTGTTTCACTTTTTTCCTCTTTTGTGCAAACCCTTCAGCAAGCGTTTTTTCTGGGCTTTAGTAGGTGCCATGAGGCAGCTTTTGCCTTTAGGTTTATCTTGTCAGCAGCTGGCAGTAAATTACTGCTGCGAGGTAGGAGCCTGGTGTCTCCAGCTGACGGGCAGCCCAGGGTGGGCAGGTGCCTCATGGAGCCCCTGCCTGGTGGGGCTGCGCTGGGGGTGCAGCCAGGGCTCCCCACCCCTCCAGCCGATCCTCATCTTGGTCTCTGCACAAGGTGGGGGGGATAAGGGGGTGTCCCCCAAGGGCTCAAGAGCAGCAGAGCAAAGGCAGAGGGGCAGGAGGTGTCCGGGGCTGGGGTGTGATCCTGCCTGGGGGACCCAGACGAGTCCCGCTGGTTCCTTTGCAGCTCCCCCTGCAGAGGGGGATCCCCCCGGCCTCAGTCCCGCCCCCCCGGCTGCTTTGGGGTCTCTTACAGAAGTGTGGCAGGAGGAAGTGCCGTGTCTGATGGCAGGGAAGGCACCGGATTCCTGTGACCCCCTCAGCCAGAGAACAGGAATAAAGGCTAAAGGCGGGCGGGGGGGTGAAGCCTTGCGGCCGCGGGGAGCAGCGGGACGAGCTCCCGGGGCGCAGACGGGGCTGGGGGTGCCGGGGCTCGACGGCGTCCCCGGGCTGAGCAGGGCTGGGACCAGGCAGGAGCGTGGCTGGGGGAGATGCGGAAGGGAAACCTCTTGGAAACTGTGGCCTTGGCATAACAACCTGGATTCCTCTCTCTTCTTTCTCCGTGACTGTGCTTGGTGGGCTTATACGCCTCTTTTTTTGTCTGTGTTTTTGTCTCCACCCAGGGCAGTGACGGTGACTCAGTGGATAAGAACAAATGCTGCACACTATGTAACATGTCCTTTACCTCAGCAGTGGTGGCCGAATCGCATTACCAAGGGAAAATCCATGCCAAAAGGTTAAAACTGTTGCTAGGTGAACAACCAGCACTAAAGGCCACAGGTAGGTCCGGAGGCAGCGAGCCGGAGCAGGAGGGTCCGGCGCGGGCGGAGCGGGTGCGCTGTGCCGAGGAGGCACGGCCGAGGCGCCGGCTCGGTGCCGGCGCGGCAGAAAATGGATAGCTGAGTGATGGAGGCCGGCAGAAGCAGCTATTCATTTGTGTTGCTGTCATAACAACCTTTAAAAATTGCTGATGCTCATTATTGTCTGCTTTGTTCACACAGATTAGTGGTTTACCAGCCAGGGCTGGCCTTTGTACGAGAGTCCTATCTCTGGCTCCACGCTTCTGAAATGTTTTGCTCGGTGGAGGACAATATCTCCTCTGGGCACGGATAGCCAAGCCTCGCTTTAATTATCAGAGGTTACTCAACAGCTCAGCTAATATGTTTAATAAACCTTACGTGTTGCTGTGCAGAACAGAATATCATTTGCTTTACCTTGGAGGGAAACCTAGTCTTTAAAAACCGTTGGATCGATTGTCTTTTGGTTTTTGCCCAGATGGGTATTCATGCTTTCCTCCACGGTGATTCCAATAATGCAAGCCTATTAACTTTCACATTTAAAAAGTCAAATGTTGGAATCGGATAATTTAACCATCTTATTGTTTGCTTAACCATAAAGTCCCTGCAAACCGCTAATATACTGTGAAACAAAACTTCCTCTGTGGTTGTTGGCCCAGAGGATGCTTCCTGCTAACCAGGCAGGATAGCTGGGCGCTGGTCCTGCAGACAGATGTACTTCACTATTACTACCAGTGGCACTTCCTTCAGAACAGAACATAAATTTAGCTGTGCATTTTACATCCTGCCTCACACACTGTGCATAAATCCTAGATGTGATTAAATAAGGGGGGTTGGCTCTGCGTGTGTTTTTGTTGCTTTTTTAACTTCACAGACTGTAGATGCATAGAATATCATCTCTCCTTTACCAGGACTGGCTTGGGAAACGTTCTCCCCTTTGCCTGAGGGAGCACGGGGAATGGCTTTAGATGGTGGCGCAGGTGTTTCAGCTAACAGTGAAGTGAAGGTGCAGCACTCGAGTCGCCGAGGGGCATCTGGGAAGTGCCCGGTGCTCCACGGGGCACAGGGAGGGTGCTGGCAGCTCCCGGCCGTCCCCGCGTGAGCCCGGAGGATGGATCCGACAGGAGCTAAGGGGTCGTGGCAGCTGACTGGCTGTAGGACAACTCGGGCTGTTCTCTGCAGCTGGCGAGTAGTGAGCAGGGCACCGGGAGGAGCAGCTCAGGCGTTAGTGGTGCTGAGTTGTCCAGTGCTCGCGTTAGCGCTCAGGACCCCGCCCCTCCTGTGCAGCCTTCCAGCGGTTTCTCCTCCGGCACCAAAGGACCTGCCACAAAACCTGGTATTTCTGCTTAAATCCAGGTGAGTTTCTGAGGGTCACAGGGGTGCTGGATTTCAGGGAACCGCATGTCGACCGATTCCCACATAAGCTGGCGATTCGGATTCACCCAGCAGTGGGGAAAGTCTCTGTTTCCAGCTCTGGGAGGGCCGGGGCGGCAGGACCCCGCGGGCCGAGGGCATTTGGGCAGGTCAGAGGGAGCAGCTGGGAGCCCGGGGTCCGGAGCGGTGCGGAGGCAGACGGGCAGGGTGCGGGCAGGGCCCCCGCCGGGGGCAGGAGAGTCGGGGTGGGCACAGCAGCTGCCGGTGGAGATCTCGGGCTCTGGTGAACCAGCGTTTCTGTTAATGAAATCGGAGACGTGCGTGGGCTGGCTTGGGTAGATGAGAACCAGGTGTACCCCCTCCTGTGTCAGAGACCTCTCCGAAGCGGCGCCGAGGCCGACGGTGGGTCTGTGCAGCGACCAGCCCTGCCACGCTGGATCCAGAGGCCTCAGGGCCGCCTCAAGGCAGGGCTTTCCAAGAGCTGCAACTTTGCAGTGTGGTTTTGTCTAATTTTTTTTAATCCTCTGGATCAGCCTCGCTGAGGCTCTAAGTGAGCTGCACCGTGTGCTCTGAGAGTAATGGGCTCTTCAGCTGCCGTAATCACTGGGAAAGAGTAACTCAAGGGCTCATCAGCTCCTCCAGACACTTGATCTGGAAGATGAAGCTGAGCTGCAGGAATACATTAATAAGCACCTCTTTGCTCTCCAGTGGTTTTAAGAAATGTGCCCTTTGGACACAGCATTTTTCTGGGTGTCCTACAGAGTCACCGAGCATTTTTCCGCTGGATTTTTGTCCCAGTCCTTCATGGCTGGCACTGGGGAGCTTTTAGCCTCCCGGACAGAGCTTCGGGTGCTCGTGACTCCTGGGAGCCGACCACGCAGAGCCCTGAGCGTGCGTCCTGCCCCGGGGGCTTCACGCGTGTCTGAGAGCCGCCTGGCCTGGCCGCGGGGCTGCGGGTGGCTCTGGGGGGTTTGGGCGGTGGCTCTGCTGTTTTCGATGAGACAATCTATTATCTAGCTGTTTTAGTTCCCCAGCCCCGTGGAAGGGCTCTCCAGAGGCTCTTGTAGGTCGTCCCTAAAGCCCTGATTGCCAGAAGGGCTGCTCCAGCCCAGCGCCGAGCCCCGGGGGGTGAGGTCGGGGGTGCTGGTGGTGGAGCCGTTCTTCGCTCCGGCCCACGGAGCGACGGGTGCGCGGGGCTGCGCGACGGGGACGTGGCGCTTTTACATCCCCTGGTGCTGGGATCAGTCGTGCTTTATCTTCCTTTTGATTTTCGTGAAGGCGATAAATAACATTTCACATAAGATTAATCTGGTCAGAAGTAAGCTGCTATCTTGCAGCAATTAAGAGGTATTGATAATCACCAGCGTGTCGCTGCTGAGGGATCCGACCCCTCCTGATGTTCTGGGCACCTGGGAGTTGAGCCCAGTGACCAAGGAGCCGGGTGCTGGCGATTCGGGAGGCACGAGCTCGTGCTTGGTTAGCGTCTTGAAAGAGAGCAAGCTGCTGTTCTCATCATAACATGGTAATCCTTCCGATGGATAAACGGGTTCAATGTTTTATTTGGTGTTTCCCTAAGCTCTTAAGAGTAAAGTATTTTTTCACTTTCATCTGTGATCAAAACAAGTGAGAAAGAGTCTATACGAATACTTGAACTCTCATAATCTTTTAATTAAAATAAAAAGCTTAAAATGTTTTCAAAGTTCCCCAAGTGCTCTTATTACAGCTGAGATTAAACGCAGTTAATCTGAAAAGGTATTTTAGAGGCAATAGGCAAGTAAAAATAGGTAATAACCTCCAGATTTCAATGTCTGATTTTCAGCCTTGCACAAAAATTTATTCTGCTACCCTAAATTGGTGTGAAGTTCTGCATTTACCATTTGCTTAATTAGTGGGTCTGTGTGTAAAGGGAAGAAAGAATTTGTGGAATTCTTTGCACAACTGTTTTTGCAGGAGTAATCTCTTTCACACAGATGTACAATTGCCTCTGTGGAGCACAGCATCTCTCCAAATTGCACAGTAACAAAATGAATTTAAGGGATGAAATGAAGACTAATGAATGCAGTTGAAACTTCAGGGGAAATTTAGGAAGAATTCTTGAGCTGTTGGGAGAGCAGCATTTTCCAGTAAAAAAAAAAATGCATTGAAAAATACGTAATACTCTCAGTGAAGGTGAAAAATTTAAAAAATGTCTGCAACTGTAATTCTGTTCCTGGTCACGGTTCCTGGAGGCAGCGGCTCTGAACATGCCGCGAGGCTGCTGAGGGACCTGGAGCCGCTGGCGGTGGCCAGAAATTCCCTGAGGCTTCACCTCTGCAGAGCGGCTCCTCTCCGAGCACAGCGCCCTGCGGCTTCATCCTGCGCTCGGAAAGCGGCAGAGGGAAGGGTTTCTGCAGATGCCTCCTCTGCTGCTGACACCCAACGTGAGCCTTCTTCCCTGCGAGCAGTGTGGAGCCAGAGCACCGCTCCCTCCTGCACCTGCGAGTAGCTCAGGGGCTTCCCAATGACTTTCATGCCGCGAGGTGAAATGTTTCTCTCAACTCTGCTGAATTGGTAAAGAACAGGCTTCCCTCTCGTCACCACGGAGGTTACGTCGATCCCAAACTCTGAGCAGCCTCTGCTCAGCGTAGTATCTAAGGCGGTGTGAGACGTCAGCGTGCCTCCTGCCTGTGCCCGGGCAGTTCTGGTCCCCCCGCTCCTCCCAGCTGAGCCCGATGCGTTTCGTGGTCACCCCCACTGCAGCGTCCCCTCGCCGGCCCTCGGGAGGGCTCCAGCTGCTTCGCGTGGACGCGCTGGCGACTGCCTCTGCCTCCCAGCAGACCCTTGCTTGATATTCTGGGTCTTCTGTCTTGCCAGTCCCATAGAAGATGACATCTATTCTTGTTCTCTTTATGGAGTTACACCTTCCCTTTCAATTTTATCATCTTAATGAAATACAGATCTCTCATTTCTCAGCTGGTGCTTTCGGGAGAGGGAGAAGTGCCTTAGCAGCCGGGTTTTTCATGATAGGGCAGTGATGTCTCATCACTACAGCGAAATCCTTGGGATCTTTTCTGGTGCTCTGCTGTACAGGGTTGTAGCCCTCCAAGGCTTCATGTCACCACTGTTGCTGATGAATTTCTCTAGTCATTTCCAACATTTTCTGTCAGCTCGCATCCAGTCATCAGTATGAGTTATAAACCAAAGCATTGTGGGGAGAAGGAGCTGCTGCCTCCATCGATCAAAGTGCAGGTGCCTGCAGGCGTCGCTTCAGGACGTGGGAATTGGCCCCTCAGCGCCCGCCGTGCCCGCGGCCGCCGCCAGTCGTGGCTGCGGGCGGCTGCTGCCAGGGGAGGTGCCGGCACCGGGGCCCCCGCGTTCGGGTGAGGAGTAAGAGTGTGGCTTTGCCAGCAGGAAGAGTTACCTTGGCTTTTTTACCTCCTTGGTCTGTAATTCCTGGTGTGGGGTTTGCGTTTCAGATGTGCTCAAGGGAACAGAGTAAATGGCTTTCGGGCTTGGTTGGTCCCTCCAGCAGCAGCTGGGCTCTACCTTAGTCCCAGATTTGTCTTCTGAAGGAAAGGGAATTTCTCCAGTGCCCCATTGTCGTGGTTCAGTTACTTTCTCATTCTCATGCTCAGTTCCTGGAGAGTGGCAATGATAAAAAGTTGGGAGCCATTTAAATACAGCTATGAATAAAAATCTTTGCATGCAAGAAATAAGTCAAACATTAGTTCATTGCCAGAGTGCTAAAGTGTTTCTAACTTTGTATTTTGCTTCTTGCAGCAAAGTAAGACTTTCTCACTTCCCTCCCACAGCAAAAGGGAATGTAAGGCAGACTGTCATGAGCTATTTAGCATTTTGAAATACTTGAAATAGTCAAACTAGCAGCTTTTGTGTTTGTGTTTTACATGGAGAAACATTTTTAACATTTGACGCTTTATGAGTGTTTATTATTAATTTTTGTGTTGCTGCTCAGGGGATGATATTTTCTGTTCTGTTGTTGTTATGTAGCACATATCAAAATGATAAATCCACATTTGTGGAGAAGTCATCTTTCATCTGTTTCTCTTCGGGAGCATTTGGAAGACACGGGATGGTTTCGTTAGTTGCCAGGCTGGGTTCAGCACCCCTTAGGACTGGTGGTAGTTGTAAATGGAACCCGAGGAATGCGGCTTTACAAGAAAATATTTTGTATTGTGAGAGCTGAGAGGAAATCCCTGCCAGGTGGGAGCACCCGTGTGATGCAGGAAGAGGGTCCCTGCCGTGGGGCTGCAGCCCATGGGGTCAGGGGGAGCCAGGCTTGGTGGTGGGCTCGGGGCAGGACTGGGTGGGTCTGGGGGGGCTCTGGTTCAGTCCCCCGAAGCAGGAGTGCCACTGGCAGCCTCCCTCCTGCACTGCATTTGGGCGAGCACAAGCCACCAGCCCCGTGGGGAGGGGCTCGGACGGGGGCCACGGGGCCGGCTGATGGCTGAGCACAGGGGACGCTTCAGTCGTATTTCTTCAGCGAGCGGGAGAGAGAACTCCTGCGGGCGCCACCAGCTCTGGGAGCTTCAGCCTCCCTGGTTCCCCTCTGGCAGCAGCTGACATATAAACAGGGAGAAAGCTGACCGAAAGATCTGATAGATTTAACTTTATAGCCTGGGGCCTGCAGGAGCAGCAGCTCAGATATATCACAGAGCTCCCGGCCGCCCTAAGAGCGGGTGTTTATAACGGTCCCGATGCCACACGTCCCCGCGGGGCAGCCCCTGGCAGGGGGGGTCTGTGGAGGGCCGGCGGCGGCCGCAAATGTGTGTGAGCGAGGGACAAGCTGCATTTGCTTCTCGTGAGTGGAGCGTGGACAAAGGCTGCGCAGTCTTGGTTTGGACAGGCAGTCTTGTTATTGCCTAATTTTCTTCTTCTCTGCCATGCGTTGGCCCCTGGCTCTGCTCTTTGGTGTACTTGCACTTCTGTTCATGTTGTGGGCACCTCGGAGGGGCTGGGGGTGCGTCTCGTGCTGGAACCATAGGTGTTGGAAAAGATGTTTTTAGGAGCAAAACAGGGCGGTTCCTTCCCGAGCCCTGCCTGCTGCCCGCCAGCTCCCCCAGCAGCAGTTTTTCAGGCGGCAGCACGGCTGACGGTGACCTCGGCCGCCTTGGCAGAGCCGGGACGTGTCTGAGCATCGCCCCGGCACGCTGCAAGGGGCATCAGGGGCCCAAGGAGAAGGGAAAAGGTTTTCTTTGCTGGTGTTGTGCTTGGATTTAACTAGGCTGGTTAAATGGAGGGCGGGCAGGGACTAGGCGGTGGAATCCTCTGGTGGGGTGAAATGAATCCAAACGAGCGGGCGGGCGGTTCGCGAGACAGCAGAACGAGGAGAAGAAATATCTTCTGCGGGAGCCAGTTGTGTAATCGCTTTATTAGCTAATCCCCGAAAGAGCTCGTTGGACTCGTGCTGTGCAGAGCGCTGGGGGCAGCAGCAGAAGGGAGGAAACTCTTCTCCAGGTGTTTCTGCAGAGGCAGCCTGG
The DNA here is from genome assembly GCA_010365825.1 of Otus sunia. Classification (NCBI taxonomy): domain Eukaryota; kingdom Metazoa; phylum Chordata; class Aves; order Strigiformes; family Strigidae; genus Otus; species Otus sunia. Next base: position 361,140 of record ML997617.1, read on the forward strand.
TGAGGAGGGTGATGGCGCCTCAACCAGCCGTCCAGGCTGTGAAACCCTTATACCTTGGCAGCTGTCATCAAAAACAATAGAAGCTTATAAACCCCTGGAAATTGATAAGGTTGTAAGTAATGTTATATGTAAGATACAATTTCCTTGAGGAAATTTAATAGACATCCCTTCCCCAGCAGGTCAGCAGATTTATAACAATATTAACTTTCCTGAGCCGTGGAGTCAATCACAGTGGGCTTCAGCTGTAATGATGCGTCTAAATATCCCCCTGCTTGCTCACTGCTGCATCGCCGGTACCAGACACTGAGGTGGGGTCGTCACTTGCCAACCCGTGCTCTCGTCAGGGCTCCGCTGGAATAGCACAGAGCCTCTTGATCAAAGGAGAGCGATCGAGCTCCTCTTCACCACCTTAAAATTTCCCTATTCTTGTATCACAGAGAGAGCGGTTTGTTAATTATTTAGATAGCAGACATTTCATCTGGAAAAGAAAAGGAGAACCGCATGAAAGGGAATTTTTGAATGAGGTGTGATAATTAAGTGCTAGTCATTGTATATTTTTGTATCCCAGTGTTATTTGAACTTTATTTTACTTTAAACTGGTTTTCCATGGCTTTGTGACTTATATTGTACAAAGTAGGAAAACTGTGGCAAGCAAGGTGCAGCTCCATTATGTAAAGACTAATCACTAAAGGTGAATCTGGAGGGAAATGGGATTAAATGAAGGTCGTGGTTTGCTGGTCCCTGTCGATTCACAATGTGAAGATACTTGAATGAGGGGACTGACTATTGAATATTTTTTTTCATCTGTGACAATTTACAATTGCTCCAGCTTTCCCTATTCTTTCCGAGACCGAATAAATTGAAAAATAAGAATGCTGAGATAATGATAAATCTGTCTCCCTATCTTGAGAAGTAGATGGTTTTGCATGTTTTGTTCATTCTCCACTGGCAATTTTTTCTGGAAGTAGCAATTTAAGCAGGATAAGTTCAGCAGGTTTAGTCACAGCAGTGATAAGCTGTGTAACTGCAATGAGAGCATCCTCCTTTCCCAGCCAGCGAAAGGCAGAGAGTTGAGGAACAGTCCTGTGCTATCCTTTCATGCTGCTTTTTTTTATGAGAAGTGGTAGATTTCCAAGCAGTGCCATCCAGAATATCCAGTGGGACCCGGTAACTGCTGCTAATTATTCCCCGTGTCTAATGTGGGATCTGCCTCAGGGCCTGCTGTTGCTGAGATGGCAGCAGCAGCCTGGAAAAGCTCATGTCTGAACGTTTCCTTTTCCAGAAACGGCGCTGAGCTCCCTGAAGCAGCCGCACGCGGACAGTGCCCCGGTGGTGCCGTCACCGCATCAGCGCAGGGACTCGGACAGGTACTGCCAGCTCTGCGCAGCCTGGTTCAACAACCCCATGATGGCACAGCAGCACTACGACGGCAAAAAGCACAAGAAGAACGCGGCCAGGGCCGACCTCCTGGAGCAGCTGGGGAAGACCCTGGACCTGGGAGAGCTGCGAGGTGAGAGCGCGGGGACCCCGTGGGGTGTGGTGGCCGTGGTGCCCGCCGTGGTGCGGGGCAGACCCTGGTGCTCTGGCTGCTTGATGAGGTTCCCGCCGCTGTGAAAAATATCCCCTCCTCTGAGGTGACAGGGCACAATTTTAGCAGCATCCTTTAAAAGTTGCTTCCTAGGTATTTCTTTTGCCTCTTCCTAAAATAGTCCCTTTCATTAGCACACATGCCTGTCCTCGAGCAGATGTGGCCTGTCCCCGTGAGCCGAGGGAGGAGAACACGTGAAAGCGCTCGCCGCCGTGGGGAAGGGGACGGGGTGTTTGTTGCTGGAGGCAGAGCCTTCCCTGCATCTCCCGATGGAGAGCGGGGCATCGGCTGTCTTCTGTGATTTAATTAGTGCTTGGAAAACACTGCGGAGACCCTGGGTCAGCAGCAGAAAAAAGGAACCGAGCGTTGGCTGAGGGTGTGTTAAACACAAGCTTTCTGTGTTCCCACTGACGGCGAGCTGCCGTCTGTCCGTCCGTCCGTCCCAGCCCTGCCGGGAGGTCAAGCTGAGGGCGCTCCCAGCTCCGTGGGCGCTGGCACCCGTGGGCTCCCTGCGGGGCTGCACCCCGGGGTCACCTTGCACCCTCCTGGAGGGCCCCTCGCACGGAGCCGCAGGCGCAGCCAGGCCGGTGGCTGCCGCAGCATCCCCGGAGCCTCCCGGCCGCAGGTGCCGATGAAGGGCCAGCTCCGTCTGCTGATGGAGATGTGCTGATTTATCCCGGCTCAGACTGAGTTCTGAGCAAAGTGCCTTTTTAAAATAGAGGGGTAATTACGGGAGGAGAGGTATGAGCCTCCCGTGGAAAGTTTTCTCTGTGGTCTCGATGACAATCCTGTATGCACACAATGTATTGCACTGAAGTAGGCTGAGGAAAAAGTGCAGGTTTGATTTTCAAAACCATGCGGGAGAGGAAGTCTGGTTTGCCAGCAAGACGTTGCATTAACATTTTAAAATATCTTTTTTTTTTTCCTTGCTAAATGAAATAATTTTCCTTTAAATACTAACGACTATGCAGTATATTGTGCATTTCTTGATCTCAAATAAACCTTGTAATGGTTATCCAGATCCTTCATGTGCTACCTAGTGTGACTCACAATGCCATAAATGATTCATGGGGCTGAGTCACTGCCCGCTGTTGAAAATATGCGGGGAAATAAAACCTGGGACAATAACATGGAAGTGCTTAGTACTTTGAACTGTGCCAAGCTCAAGAGTGGCTGAGGATGTTGTTAACTGTAAATAAATCAATTGTGAAGTGTTTTATTCATTTAGCTTGTGCCGAGGAGAGTTGAAATTGGAGGGCTTTACATACTCATCAGCCCGTGTTGGTTTTTAACTTTGCGGTGGTTCTGTGCGTGGTTGGGATTTGCAGCTGCATCCAGTGGGGTCTGTGGATCGATGGCGCGGTGCCGCGGCTGTTCACATCCCCGGCTGTGGGGGAAGCAGCTTTGGTTCTCTGGTTGGACGCTTCCAGGCTGTTGTTTCGGGGTCCGCAGCTCGGGGGTGTCTGGTGCCTTCTGACGCCAACGAGCTGTGCAGCCAGACGTGGTGAGCCAAGGACACGTCCCTGAGCCTGCTGACGGGGTCCTGCAGAGCTCGTCTCTGCTGCTGGAGTAGCAGCATGGCTGGGGAATCCTCTTCCTCGCAGTTTTTTTTAACTAGGGAGTGTGTTATGCTCTCCCGAACGCGTTTAGCTGTGAGGCTGGAGCAGGTCCCCAGGGGTGCAGAAGGCAGAGCTGTGCAGTAGCCAACACGGAACGGGACCCACCTTCTGTCCGAGGAAGTAGCCATACCTTGGCAGATAAACTCGTATCTGACTGCAGGAGAAGTTATAACAGCGGCAGGTCAGAGTTACCCGGTGGTCTGTCCCAGGCTGGCAGCAGAATCTCGTCTGTGTTCGGCAGCGCCTGGTAGGGATTGTAGCCGTCTGCTCTCCCTGCTCGGCGCTGCTTCTGCTGTTTGCCAGAATGCAAACTCGTTTTCTTTCCATGCTATCCCCAGTGGCTTCTCCCATCACAACTTAAATATTAATTCTATTTTGACTGCTGTGGGAGACAAACATTTGATGCATTGTGTGAGCCTGGAACAAACAGTGTCAGTTGAAGTACAACATTTCAGCAGCCTTTGATGTTTTGATAATGGCTATAATAAAATATTTATTGATAAATATTAATGTGTATTTAGAGAAATAAGAATAGAGATATATTTTTGGACAACTGATATTTATAGGAAACAAAAGCATTGATTCTTCTCGCCAAGCGCTCATCCTGCAATTTTGCTTATTTTCTTCTCAGAAATGAGGAGGAGGGAAAAAAAACAAGGGGGAAAAGGAAACCTCACTATCAGCCCCGTTTCTGCAGTCTGTGTTGAGTGCAGGGTCTCACCGTCCTCGCGCTTTGGCCGAGGGTGTGCTGCGGGGTGTTGGGTGCTGCGCACCGAGACCAGCCCCGGCTCTCCCAGCAGCGTCCTGCAGTTTTCCAGCCTTGCCAGCGGAGCGGGTCCAGGACCCCTGCTCCGAGGGCTGGCTGAGACCCCTCTGCTCTGACTCCTTAGGGGAGCACGTGGACATACCCTGAAAGAGGAGGAAATGAAGAGTTTTCCTCCTTCAGAGCTGCCTTCTCTGGCTGCCGCTGCACCCCAGCCGATCCTGGGGTGGATCGTGAAAAGGCACAAACCGGTGGGTGCGGCCACGGACCCTGAATCCTGGGTTCTTCCCCCGGCAGCTTGCGCCTGTTCAGCAACACGGAGCAGAAGCTGCTCCGTTGGAGGCACCGGTGCGGCTCCGTCTGGCAGCTCTCGCCTTCCCACCGCCCGCGCCAGGCAGAAAGAGAATTGCGTTTGTGCTCCATCAGGTCACATTCCACCAGTTTTTCTTCGTGTCTGGCATTACCCGTCGCTGAGCTCTCTTTGTGCCTCCTCTGAGGCAGGTGGGCTCCGCAGGCCAGAGGTCTCGCAGCAGATCTGGCAGATCCCATTCACGGGGAATTTAATTAATAATGGACTCTGCTTATTGCTGGTGCTGAGCCAAACCCCACAGCAAAACGCTCTCTCTCTGAAGGCTGGTGCAGTGTTGGAAAGTCCGGGCTTCGTTATGTGGACTCAGTGTGCCCTTTCCCGTTCGTTATGTGCATCTCTGAATGAACAGCACGAGCAGAAGGCTCGGCGTACAGACAGACCCTCCTTCATCTCGTCCGTGTTTGTAACCTGCGGGTCAGTGCTGTTTTGCATGACAGCAAATGGCTTACCAAGGCACCTTGGACTCTCTTTGATGCCTGCCGGTAAAACTTGAATTTTTGTAGTAGTGGAGACAGATTCTGGGCCAGCCTTGTGTGCCTGGAGCTGATTATATGGGATCCTGTAAACAGCAGTAACGTGGGTCCTCTTCCCGGGGCACCTGGTCGCTGGTGAGCAAGAAAATCATCAGGCCCTGGAGCAGAAACTGGTGCCTCGTGAGGGGATTACACTGTGAATCCCTAAAATGAAATACAGCAGTCTCTGCAGTAAGGCAGGACTGGGATGGCTGCACAGGGATGGTGTCACCTTTATATCTTCAGGTAAATTGTCAGAGTTGCAGATGCTGTCTTGCAAAGTCAGGCAAAGAGCTGAGTTTCATTTTCCTTCTTAGCTCATAATTTCTTTGTATGCCTTATAAATACTTTTAGTTCTGTGCTGTCACTTTTAGTTAGTAAAAAGTGATTTAACAAGTACTCCCCTGGGATGTGTTTTTAATGCATTTTATGCAGAATGACATTAATGACTTGTTAATATTTTATTTAATGGGTATAGGAGCACATTCAGTTTTACATGAACGCATGTCATGATGCAGGGGAGGGAGTGCTGATGTGTCGTGAGGATGCAGGAGCAGACGTGAATGCAGACGGAACACGGCATTTCCTAGCCCAGACTGCTCTGGCTGAGACCACCTTCCTCCTGCAGACTGCCTGCTGCGCTAATACTCAACGCCAACACGCTTTGGTTGGGTGCGTTTCATGAAACCACAGTTTCAGCCAAGTTGGCAGCTTTGGTGAGCTCCAGTGAGATCAAATACTGTTAATTTTGGTACTCTGGAGGTGGTTGTTGCCTGTGGTTTCATCCTGCAGTTCATCTGAGGCTTAGTTTCCTTTCTCCCTGTCTCGTTTTGGTGGAGTTCATGTTACACTCAAGACTTTTCCTGCAGAAGCCTGTCTCGGGGTGCTGGATCCAGCTGAGAGCCGCCGCAGCCCTCGTCCTGCCGCAGGAACGCGGTGCCGAGCGCGGCTGCTCCGGGGCGGCGCGGTGGTGGGGAGCCTGGGGCGGCTTCTGGCACCTTCCCCGCCGGCTGGGCCAGCCCCTTGTTTTTCACACTGGCGGAGATGGGATTGGCAAAATTTCCATCCGCCCACCACGTACATGTGCGATCCGGCGAGTTCACAGAACCGGCCCCTTTGTCCAGCTGGTGGGAAGAGCCACTGCTGCGGCGCCGGGCGCGGGCAGGAGGGACAGGATTCCCCTTGTTCAGCGGCAGCGGCAGCCTTGACGTGCTGGTGGGAAAAAATCAGTGTCCCCCGTTAGGAGCTGTAATCGCTGATGGCGTTTCCACCTACACAAGTAATTAAGATTCAGTAAGGCTGCTGTTAATGTGTGCTGTTAAATTAGCGGCTGAGCATTAGAACCTTATTACCTTAATTTAAAGTATTACCCGTTCCCTACTGCTCTGCCGCGCAGCGATCGCGTGCGGTCCGAGGGCTCGGGCTGCAGCAAGGTGCTGATGCGCTGCCCGGGTCAGCCTGCGCTGCCTTTTCCATCCTTTCTGCTGCCTTGTGGCACCAGGTTTCTGATGTTGCTTGGCTGAGTAAAGGAAACAGGAGCTGCCACCTATGGACAGAGGCTTTGACTGTAAAACCATGCTGTGCTGCATCAAGAGTGAACTCAGTAAGCAGAGCATCCGTAAGCGCATTTGCAATTTGATTTTTGTTCCATGCCACGTCATGACACACAAAAATATAGGTGACTATTTAAATACTTCTGCATTATCACTTGCTTGCTATTTTCAAGTACTCATATGATTATTTTAAAAATATTTTTTAAAGAAGATGTTCAACTTTATGTTGGGCCAGATTCCTAGGTGAAAGATGTATGAGGTGTTTGAGACAAGTGGGACTGCTAGTACAGCTAGTGTCTGAAGCTCAAAGACAGGCAAGCGATTTTTTGGGAGTCTGTAGGTACAGGTGGGGAATGGTGAGTGTGTATATAGCCTATGCAGTTAATTGTGGTAAGCATAAACGGATCAAATTTGAGAATGCCATACATTACTTGTTCTGAATGAATTGTTTTAACAATTTCTGCAAAGAAATAATACGATATAAAGTCAAAAGAGACTATTACATGGTACATTAGAACTGTTCTGGAAGAGCACAGCAGCCCGTGCTGAGAATCCCACAGCTCGGGTATTCTTAAGCAGAGCCCTTCAATTAAGCTTGAAATGGTCTGTTCAGATCTTCATGGAAGTGAATCAGTGCAAAGCAGAAACACGACCACAGAGACTGTAAAATTTGCAATTCCCTTTTTTCTAGGACAGGACAGGACAGAAATGACTTCAGCATCAATGGTTTACTGTAACGCCGATGTACGTGTAGTGTCAGTGATGCTAATGCAGTCTGTGATGCCAAGGGAGTTATTAGGATTTAAAATACAAAAGAGAGGAGGAGAGAAGAAACTACTCTCTGACACTCAGCATAGTAAGGGATCACAGAATCAGGGTCTGGAAACACGTAGGTCTGCATTTATATGCTTAATTCATCTCAGGTTTTGCCCTGCATACCAGGTTGCTCTCCCTTTCAGGGATGCCAGAAGGGAAACAGGCACTTAACGTACATTCAGCTGCTCTCTGTTCCCTTCTGCACTATCTGGTTTTGTTATTGCCATAGTTCCTAAAAGAGGCTTCTCAGTTCTCCCAAAAAAATAGATTTTGAACACAGCTAGTGATTTGTCTCTTGGCCCAGGTCACTTCCTTGTGGAAGGAGAAAGACTTTAAAAAAAAAAAAAAAAAAGAAGAGAAAGAAATGAATTAAATCTGCTTTTGCAGGTGTGGAGAAACTTCCCCAGCAGCATTGTGGCGTCCTGTGATTGCAAAAGTCATTGAGGAATGTTTTGGGTGAAAACCTGACTAGAAAGTCAAAACAGAGTATTAGTGTGTAAGTAATTACCTGATCTGTCAGGTGCTAGGCAGGCTGATATCCTCTCCAGAGGGAGGGAGGAGTGCACCAGGGCACTGAGAATAAATGCCTCAGAAATGGACCAAACTGTGCATTTTTCCAGGAAGTCTAAACTGACACAAATCAAAAATAATATCAGCCATTTTCAGCAGCCACTGGGCAGCACACTGTCTTGGGAAAAGGCCTTTTCTCCTTTACCTCTTACTCTGATCGCTGCCTGTCTGCTGGGTTCCTATTTTTAGATTTTCAGCTTTGCAGAGGTGGCCAAGTCTTGGTTTCCTTGTCCTGCTGAGAACTGAAAATACTCTCAGCCTTAAGTCATTAAATTGTAATTCTGAGATGCAAGCTGTTAAATGAGGAAGAAATAATTTTCCTATTTGGTACAATAAATAGTGTTGAGAATTGAGCATTTTTTGTATCTCTCTGGGCATCTCAGACGGCTGTTTTTCTCAGGCTGCTCTGTACAGAGGTTGCATCCGTAACTCTGGACTTCTTCCTTAGCCTGGACCTTCTTCCTCCTTCCCTGAGACCCACCCAGGACAATTCACTTTATGAGAAGGTCTGAAATAACACGGAGTGGAAAGGAGGGTATCGGAAGAAAAGCTGTTATGACTGTCCCACTCTGAGTGTCAGTCTTCAGCAAAAGACTGACCTTTGGTAGCAATGTAAAAGCTATTACAGTTTGTAAATGAGCAATTTTTATTGTATCCATAAATCATCTCCCATCTCTTGCTTTCTTTACCTTACATGGAGATTAGTTGAATGTGGTTTGGAGATCTTTCTGAGTTGTGTACAGGCAAAGGTGGCTCTTCTGCCATTATAATCCTGCAAAGCCCCCTGTTCATGTGCTGTGCATGCACATTTTTAGGTGAATAGATGTTGTCTGCAGTGGATGTCTCAGAGACATGAAGTTTGATCTTCGCTGAATAAGTGAAGCATGGGCTGATTTTGTTGGGTTTAGTTCTTCAGCTTGGATGTTTTCCAGTGAATGTGCCGAGAGATTGTTTCTGTGACTTTGCTTATAAATCACTTTGCAGCTTCTGTCGGAGATGCGCATGAAGCTGCTTAATTGCATGGGTTTTTTCTTCCCTGCAATCTGTGCCCAGAGGCAGAGCAGTGAATTAGGAGAGAGATGCTGGTTGCACCAAGCGCCTTCCCTGCGCGGGGGCCGTGGGTGCTGCTCCTCGGGGTCCGTGTGTCTTTTCCCGGGGTCCAGCGGCCCCTTCTGAGGGTGCAGCTTTTGCTCTCCCATGGCCCAGGGAGCGGGACGGGCCATAGTCCCCATCTCTGTTGCTCGGGGGGGTTTGTGTGGTTTGGTTTGGTGCTGCTGATGCTGTTTGTCTCCTATTCACCATCCGGAGATGGCCCTGGCCTGGCCGCGACCCGTGCGCTTCTCCGCAGCCCAGCAGCCACCTCCCTGCCTGCTCCTGCCTTCCCCGGCTCCGCCAGCTGCGCTTAGATCATGTTCTCTGCAGCTTACATTGCAATAAAATAAAACGCAGTGCATTCACTTAGAGAATCACTTGTAACTGTGGCAGCCGAATAAATGATGAAATGGAAAGTGGCAGAGGCAGCTAAGAGATTTGTTAGAAGGTTAAAAAAACCCGAACAAAACAAAACTCCCCAACCCCCCCCAAACAAAAACAACAACAAAAGTTCATAAGGTTTCTGCCCTGAACCCACTGAGATGTTATTTCTAGCTCAGTGGTACTCAGCTGCCCGGCAGCAAGAGCAACAGCTTTATAAATAGTTGTTTGTTATTGTATCTGTGACGGGCTAAAATTAGCAGAGCAAGGGCTGCTTTGCGGTCAGGGCTGCAGACAGGTATTGCAGCCAAGACTAAATCCGTCAGGCAAAGGAGCTCCTGGCTGCCAGCTCTGGGATGGCCACCGGGTACCTGCGCCAGGCGTCCAGCCTTGACCTTCGGGGGAGGCGGCCGAGCCGCCGGCAGTCGGAGATCGGCGGCTGTGCTCGGCAAACACGGCGGCTAAATCACAGTGGGTCCCTTTGGGGGGGAAAAAGGTTCCTAAGTGATCTGGCTTCTAAATACACTAACGAGGAATTGCCCCGAATTGTGATCGCTCCCAAAAACCCAGAGGAATAAATGGGGCCTCGTGCGCTCATTAGCCCGAGCGCAGGGATGCTCTGAGAGGGGGGAGCGATAACGGCGCTGACGAGCCGCGGGGACCAGGGTCTCGGGGGGATCCGCCTTTGAACCCTGCTGCAACCTGCCCGGTCTGTGCCTCTTGAAAATATTCCTTTAGGCTTCACTAATGCTTGGATACCCTGCCCTGGAAAAGTCAATAGATGGGTTACTGTAAAGAGAAATGTCTGGGAAACTGGAAATTAAATTTGAGCTCTGAGTACCATCTAATTAATTAAAAGTCTTTTGGGGCAAGGGTTAATGCTGGCTTTTCCACACCCCCCTCCCCGTTCTTCAGCCATTTTCACTCATTGGTACGTTCCAGCTGCCCTTTTGATTCTGAACAGTCTGTAGCCCGGGCACGAAGACGTTTCCCCCGCCGCAGCCCCGCCGGAGCGCGCAGCCGCGGCCGAGGGCAGCGCAGTTCATGACTCTGGGTTTTCTCCGCAGGCCTGAAGCGCAGCTACACGTGCAACATCTGCAACGTCACCCTGAACTCGATAGAGCAGTACCACGCGCACCTGAAGGGCTCCAAACATCAGACCAAGTGGGTACCTTTGCGCTTTCCCGGCGGCCTCCCATCTGTCTGTGCCTGCCTCGATGAACATACGTGCACTCACGCCTCACGCTGCCGTGACCCCACCGGGGAGCTCTGGTGTCTGCGGCCACGGCCACGGCCGGAGCTTGGGCAGCGCGGGGCCGAGCCCCAGGGGCTCCGCGGAGCCCCCGCAGCGGGCAGAGCTGTTTGCTGCTGCTCCGCTGCCCGTCGCCGCGTGCCCCGGGACACCCGCTGCCGCTCCTGGCGCTTCCCAGGCACCTGCGGCATTTCCCTGCTGGAGGTTTGTCCCAGCTCCTGGGGCCAGGAGCCTGCGGCTTTCCTGGGGACGGGGGCTCCTGCCTGGGGAGGGGGAGTGTGTTCAGGGGGTGCTCAGCTTTCCTGAGCACCTTCCTCCTCTCCTGCAGACCCTGCTGTAGCCCCTTGTCAGCACCCCCATGGCTGTCGATCCGCACGTCCTCAGGGACACCCCTCGTCCTCAGCTTGTCCCTCGCAGGGTTTGGGGCAGGAGCGCTCCTTCCTCCTGCCCCCTGCAGCACCTCGTCTCTTCCCCGTGTCCTCAGCCCGGTGACAGGTTTGCTGTCCCTCCCCACTGAAACGTGTCAGAAGATGCTGGGGAACCCAAATACCTGCCCGTCCTCTCCTCAAACTGAGCACTGCCTGCTGGTTTGGGGCAGAGGAAGAAAAAACGGGCAGCAGTGACCCGAGATGTTAATGATGTCTGGTCCTGATGCCACAAGCATTTGTGCTTAAAGATACCGAGTTTTCAGCTTCTTTCATGTGTTAAACCCCAGAAGAGACACTGGGAGTGTAATGGGATTAGGTGTTTCCAAGTGAAAATGTTTATGCTGTGATTCAGAGCAATTATGTGTTACCCAACTTTGAAAATTGGAGGGAGTCTGCTCTGTCAATTAGTGCAAATTATTAAAATGAAGTGATAAAGATATATGGTACCAGAGAGTAGATTAATGAACTAATCTCTCTTAATACACTTAGATGTGAGCTTTGGGAACCATTTCAGGCTGAAGCACTCAGGACCGCCCAGATTAGCAGAGGGATATAAAAGGTGTCATTAGTTACTGCAGTGTGTCAGGTAGCTCTGAGGGCAGCCTGGAAGATGAGGCAGGGTGATCAGAACCAGCAGTAAGTACTGATGCTCTGCTTAAGCTACCAAAGGATAATCGCAGACCTTCCCCACCTGATGTTAGACCTTCAAAGATTCCCGATATTATTGACGTTATCTCTCTCCTGTTTATTCACGGAGCATTTGAATGTCTTCCAAGCACTGCCCTTCCTGGGCAGTCACGTTCAGGAGCTCGGTTAGTGGGAGGAACTGGTGGCATCAGACTCTCTGACGAGGTGTGTTCTCCCTCCCCGTCTTTGCAGCGGGTGGGTGAAGTGGGAGGAGAGGCAGGTGCTGAGTGGCCGTGGTGGCCCAGCACACCTCCCCGTCAGGAGCTTTGTGGAGAAGAGGGCTGGGCTCAGGTGAGTCCGGCGCGGTTTCAGGCTGTGCCACGAGCAGTCGGGACCTTCTGTGAGTCCTTTACTGCCACCATCTCCCTTTCTCCTTTAGCCCATCACAGTGATGGTGTGTCCCGGCTCCACCAGGTTACGTGGAGTGACGGGGTCGGTGTTTGTACCCAAATTCCCGCTGCTGGAAAACAGAGCTGACGGCTCCTCCCGTCGGAAACCTGGAATGAGAGCAGCTGTGATGTGCTGCCCGGGCACCGAGCTGTAATTTATCCTTCCCCTGCCAGTCCTTCTGAGGCAGTTCATATTGTTGTTGTTGCTGCTGCTGGTATATTGCAAAGGATAAAGGAGTTCATTTCCAATCAGAGCAGCCTCATGGATGGGAAACAGAGCTGTGCAGAAACCATGCGCTACTTCTTTTCCGTGTCGGGAGGGTGCCTCATCCTCACACCCCCCTTCTGCTTTTGTTCAATCAGGAGCAATTAGCAGTGTTGTCTCCACTGGGCTGGGCTCGCGGCGGGTCCCGGCTGTCTCACCGGGCAAACGGCGCTGCCCTAGTTTGGTGTCAAGGCTCGGCGGGAGTCGCAGCCGTTCCCAGAGCTTTCCAGAGCTCTGAAAACACATGAATTATTGAGAGGAAGGCCCATTTCTCTTTCATCTCGGTGAGGATCGAGCCAGCCTCTGTAGGGAACACCAGAGTGGCGCAGGGGCCTGCAGGACTCCCACTATTTTTTAAGGACCTTCCTCTTCTGCAAATGAATACTCTTATCAGCCTTTCTAAATTTAGTTTCTTATCATTTATTCATAATGACTTAAATCTGGTCCCAAGAGATTTTCATGGGCTTTCAGTGCAAGAGGAAACAAAGTAATAAATTCAAAAGAAAGTATGTTACAAATGTTATAATGGAATGCCAATTAGAAACGTTCGTCTGACGAATTTCTATGGGAAATTGCTCTGATTATCCTATTTCCTCCATCCATTGTTCATTCTTACACAATTTTCTTTGAGGCTAAGTATCCAAGCACAGCACAGATCTCTCCAGGCCTATAGGAAAGTGCAGGAGCATGGGAGACAATGGATTGGCAGCTTGGGTTTGTGCACAACAAAAGCTCTTCCCACCCTGTAATTAGTATGTAACCAGATTTTACTGTCCTTGTTTAAAGCTGCTTTTGCAGCTTCATTGTCCTCTACATGGGACTGAGGGAATGAGTTACCCGTGTCTTTTGTCCTGAATCAGATCTCCCCCCCTAGCCTGAGGGGTCTCTAACAGCCACCTGCACCCATAACGTGGCTGGACCCAGAGGTGCAGCCCCAGAATGAGTCGGGGAGGGTCTCGTGCAGACAGAGATGAAGAAATCTTCATTTCTAGTGCTGTAAGCAAACACGTTGTGCAAAGTTATTCTACGTTGTGTCGTGACGAGGGGCTGAAGGTACGTGTGGCCTCAGCTCAGCCCTGTTCCAGCGCAGGGGGATGTGCAGGGCAGCAGAAAACGCACGTTTTGAGAGGGCTGCGTTTACGGTTTTGTAGCTTTCTGCAAGTGATTGCCTCTTCTGTACAAAGGAAGCTAATTTTGAAATCCAGACCTGGTACTTCTGCCGCTTTGTCCCAGAGCAAGGCTGGCTCAGGCAGCACCTCGGCTCTCAAGTGCCGGGTGCAGCAAATGTAAATGTGCTCTGTGCTGGGCTGCCAGGTGAGGGAATTGTCCCCCCGCAGCCCTCCCACCTGCCTTGGGGACTGTTTTGCCCACTGGTTTTTGCTGTACTCATTATTGTTCGTTAGTGTCAAGACCGTCCTCTTCCTTAGAATTCAGTCTGAAGCCAGTGGATTGCAGTTGCCAAGGCAACAAAACATTTGATGTAGCTGTCATACTTCATATAATTAAAAAAAAAAAGAAGAAGAAGGGGGAGCAGTTTGTAAAGGAAAGGGATGTTGCTCTGGAACAGGTTAGCAGGGAAGGTGACTGCAGGCTGGGAGCTGGGAGCACCCAAAAAATACCCGAGAGATGAGTCTTCTGAAAAGCTGCTTTAGGAGCGAAGAACTTTTATGAGGAATGAGTCAAGTTGTGGCTATTTATTATAGTTCTTGAGAGCTCTCCAGAGAGCAGCACACAACCGAGACACTGATAGTGTTGCTTTAAATAACCCAGCGTAGAGCAGCCCTTGAACTCCTGCCGAGCAGGCCACGTCACCGGGACCCCGTCAGTCTCGGCGTGGGCGCTGCCGGTGCCGGGGCTCCCTTGGCGAGGCAGGGATTCGTGGCTGCGTGCCCTGCACCTGCCCTGTTCTTCTTTGGGGGTCTTGGTGGGGAGAGCTTAGCTGTTTGTCTATAGAAATTTCAGGGGCTTGCCTGAATGCTTCTGACTGAATGTGTTTGACCAAAAGATGGGGAAAATGGGGGGTTGTGGGGAAAGCGGAAAGTGTCTTGGCTGGTATTTTGGTGTTGAAAGAAAGATGCGGGAGGAGGTAGCTAATATTGAGCTAGTCCTTATCCCTCTGGCCAATGAATATGCAAAGCAAGATAATGTCTACTAACTCCCTTTCTTTCTCCAGGGTGTAGGTATTTTAAGCTGTATATTTGAAGATACAGGAAAAATGCATCCTTGTTTATCTTACCATAAAGTCAGGAGTTGGGGCGAGGGGCGGATAGAGGAGAATATTCCATGTCAGGCATCGCCGATCCGGCATCAGTCCGGCTGAGGCCCGGGGTCAGGCAGCGCTCGGAGCTGCGCCGGGACCGGGCGCTGGCCTGGAGCTGGGCGGGGGCTGCTCCTGCCGGGGGCCGGGCGCCAGCGCCGGGCTCTGCTCCGCGGCACAGAGGCAGGTTTTGAAATGCGGCTGGACCCTGGAACATCTGCGGCAGGGAGGAGCGCTAAACCTTTAATTAGGGATTTATGAACTGTGTAGAGATGATTGAGTCATTGTTTGACTTGCTTTCCAGAAATAGATGTGGGTTTTTTTAATCTCCCCTTCTCCCTCCCTCCTCCCCGCGACGAGCAGAGGAGCAGCAGAATGAGGAGCAAGGTGCGAGGCAGCGGGCGCTGCGGCTGGGCCGCGGCAGCTCCGCAGGGGCTGGTGAGGAGCTGTGGGAAGGAGGGCAAGTTCTCGCGGAAACACTGGGAGAGGCTCACGTGCCAGCCTTCCCCTTAGGCTTGCCACAGGCTGCAAGAAACAAAACTTCCCTCTTTTCTGGTTTATGTAAACCGTAAAGATGAAAAATCGCTGCTCAAAGTGATTTGCAACAAACCACAGAGAATGAAAGTCTTGGGTAGGTGTGAAAGAAGCCGGAGGATATCTCTAAACTCTGGGGTCAAGGAAATGCTCGTGTGGAATATCAACTCAGGGCTTTGCAGAAGCGCTTCCCTCCGCCACCGGCCGGCGCGGGCAGCGGGGCCGGGCTCGGGGCGCTGCGTCCGTCGCTGCGCCGGGGAGATGCTCCGAGGGCCCTGCCGGGGCTGAAGTAGCTCCTCAGGGGCTCGGGGATGAAAGGACCAACGATGCGGTTGGCAGGGTAGCAGGCCCAGACCCCGCTGTGATGCCAGTGCCACCTCCGGGCTGGTTGCAGATAGATCAAACGCTGCAATAAGATGCGGGATGGCGAGGGCTGTGAGCTGTCCTCCGCCCTCCTGGCTGTCAGCGATCGGAGGCTGGGATCCAGCCCTAGTAATTAAGAGTCTGACTATATATGGGGATAATGATTCCCACTTCCATGAAGAAGAATTTTATCGTCTTGCCTTTATTTTGTCTCTTTGATCAGCTAGACCTCTCTGCCACATCTAGAGCTCACAAATGTATTCTGGGGTTTTATAACCACTCATTTACACATTCATAGATGCTAATACACATCTAGGTTTCCCTTTCAAGCTCATGCTTTCTGATTAATTTCAGGATTTCTGCAGAGAGGGGACCCAATCCTGCAGCTGTTGTTGGGGTAAAATCAATTCAGCCTACCCAAGGAGTGCAGCATTCCCAGGGGTGGAGAATGGTCGTTTCTAGTTGGGAAGGGGTGCTCTGGAGACCCCTCTGCATGGCCCTTCCCCTAGTCCTTGGGTTGCACCCCCTGAAAGCCCGGACAATTAATGGCCTGCTGAGGAACAACTGACAGCGGGCTCCGGGCTGCTGTGGGTTTTTTCTGATTGAGGACACAGATGTCTAATTGGAATAGGGTATTTGTTAGCATAAGCTGCTTGGCTAGTCAGAAATCAGAGCTAATCAAAATATTGTAAGTATCATGCCTGGAGACATGTCACCCTTCGCCATCATTGCGTTGCCGTATTTTTTTCAATCTATTTAAGAAAGTGTAAACAAACACCCCTGCTGTCTGCAGCGGGTCTGAGGGGGCGACGGGGGGCAGGTCCGGGGCTCTGCCGGGGGCTCTGCCTGTGCCCCTCGGGGCCGGTGGCGGCTGTCCCCGCTCGGGGGTTGGAGGTTTAATGCCGTGCCAAGGAGCAGGAGACAGGACTAGAGGAGGGCTTTGGAGTTCCTGGCCTGACCTTGTGTCAGATTCTATACGGAATGTTCGTGCTGTTTCCCCTGGACTTTTCCTGGTGCTGGAGGTCGAGCTCCCTCCTGCGCATCCTCACCCAGAGTGAATTCACTCTTTGGTATAAGATTTCCAATAAATTTTAGGAAATTATAATAAATATTTGAGTTGTACTGTGTATTTTACAACCAAGCGAAATGATTTTTTTCTTACCTTGATGACTGCAGCTTTTATTGGTAGCAGCAGCTCTTTCCATGTGCTTTCTGTAAGGGATAGTGGCTGATGCCTAAAATATAAAGAAGCCTTTAGAGTGATAATAACTCCAGAAGATGAATAGTTATAAAAGGTAGATGGAATTGAAAGGCATTTTAATTTGTCATTATTTCAGTTCCAGAGAGCAGCTGAATAATTACCCTGCCTGTGAAGAGAGAGGGTGTAATACTTTCTCTCATTATAGGATTAAATTGTCTCCCTTCCCTTTTAATGTAAGTGAAAATAAAGCTCTCTCTGATACCTTCTGTTTTGATCATAATTTGAAAGCCCCAGAACGGCTCGTGCAACTTTGTTTTGTGGTGTCAGGTGCATGGATTAATTATTTTAATATAAAGCGTAAACACTGGACGGATTTCTCAGAGTGTAAACCTGAGACCGCCAGCGCTCGCTGAGTGAGAAATTCCTCATTGGCCAAAAGTGTGTCGGGTCACGAACCGGGCGAGTTTTGCAGGTTTGGGAGGCTCTTAAGTTGAAATTGAGGACCTAAGGAAAGTACACTTTTTTCAAATTGTTACAGCAGTTTTCCTTCATAAAACACAAAACTGTCCTTAAAATTGCAAATGTTTTAGGTAGAGAGAGTTTATTTATACGTTTTTTAGAATTGAAGTCTCCTCATTGCTCACGTGAGAAATTTCTTTGGTCACGATGAGAAAGGTTGCAGGTTTGCCCTGGTACCACCTCGCCTGGGATCTGCCGTCGGTGCTGGGTCCCGCTGGAGCTCCGGCCGCTGCGGGGGGAAGGGGGCAAGGGGGGGTGGTGCGGCAGGGCTGCCTGGGCCAGGGTGCGGGCAGGGGCCTGGGCAGAGCTGGGGACGGGCACGGGAACTGGCTCTGAGCCCGCGGTGCCGGGGCGGAGGGTGACCTCGGCCTCGCCTCTGTCTTGCAGCCTGAAGAACCAGTAGCAGATCGTCGGCCGCGACAGGGAAAACCACGGAGGCTTCTCCTGCGGAGGGCAGCTGGCAGCGAGGAGAGGATGCTTCTGGGACAGTGATCCTGCGTGGATTCGATAATTAACATGTAACTAACCTTCGCTTTGGACAAATACATGGATTTTTTTTTTTTTAATTTTGTGGTGAGTTAAAATATTTCAATGGATTTTTTTACCCTTTCAAGATAATATTTATTCAGCACAGAGTCTAGAGTATGATAACTATCCTGTAAATACAGCACTTAATCATCACTCATCTTCAGAGACAGTGGAAACAAAATATTTTACTTTTTCATATTTATTCTTAGATTTCTCCCGAGAGTATAAAATTATTCTATTACTTTATCCATGATAGTGATGTAATCCGTCTTCAATCAGAAATAAACATACTTTCTTCACCTTCTCCAGCATGGTTTGTGTCAACACATAAAGAGCAGCAAAAAATGAATCACGGGGATTGTGTAACGGATGAATTTTTTCCTTTCCTCTTTGTCTTCAGAGAAACAAATGGTTCACTGAGCAAAGAAAACTAAAATGAAAGCGTAAAATCATTTTCCTGCCGGTAGGATTCCTACAGGCTGGACGGAAACCGTTCGCTTTATCGACTTTGGTGCGAACCCACGGCCGGAGCCGCTCTGCCCCGCAGCGGGCAGCCCCGGCAGAGCCGGGACGGTGGCACCGGCCCAGCTGCCCCGCGCGGGGGGCACCGGCTGCCAGCGCCGACCCAGCGCCGCCCCAGCGCGGAGATGGCGGAGAGTCGGCGGGGAGCGGCGGTGGGGACGGCGGGGAGGCAGCGCCTGGAGGCTGGATTCAGGACACCGAGCCCCCGCCAGCCTCCGGGTGTCACCGGCGCGGCCGCAGCGGCGAGGTGGCCCCTCCGGCTGCTCCCGGGAAGGGACTGCAGCCTGGGGGGCCCTTGCTCACAGGGAGGACAGAACTCAAAAGGATTCGAAGAGATCGAAAACTGACCAAAACCAGCCTTAACCGTCCGAGAGGAGCGCTGCTCAGCCCCCAGCCGCTCCCAGTCCCCAGCAGTTTGGTGCTCGGCTACAGGGAAGGGGTTTATTCCTCACTGGCTGTAGGGGAGCAGAACCAAAAGTAACTCCATCCCCTGGCAAGAGGGAGCTCACAAGGATTTTAGTTTTTCTACTGCAGTCAGCACAAAGGGACCAGGTTTCTTTCCGAACCCACCGCAATGCAAAGAGCTACAACAAACAATCCGGTTTCCCGTAGGTACCACGAGCAATGCAAAACAAACCTGGCTGTGCCCTGTCACACAGACTGGGTGAGGGCACTTGGCATGCAGAGCCTCTCTTGTGAATGCTGCCAGAGATTAAGCACCACCTTTCTAAAGAGCAATCTGGTGGTTTTATATATGTCTAGTAGCACAATTCTTCTGAGACTGTGGCCATTTCCCTGCTTCTGCACCGCTGAAATAACAGGCTTTGACATCTCCTTTTTGTGCTCGCCCGGCTAGCGGCTCGCTGGTGGCTTTGGAACAGAGCGGCGATGTGCACGGATCCATCAGTTCATTGACCAGGAATCCCAGCGAGGTGCAAACCCACTTCTCCAGCGTCTCGAGGAACAGCAGTGACCTGCTGCTGCTGGCTCCGCATCGGGGAAACTTTTTAGTCCACCCACAGCTCACGACCGTGGCCTGCAGGTTTGTGAATTTTCTGCCAAGTGAACAGATCGTGCATAGATGATTAATCTGTGTCCTCCATCCGCTTTTCTGCACCTTAATAACCAAAGCAGAGCAAAGGGTCTTGCTCTGCATTTTGGTGTTGAGTAGCGCTGTGTGTTCCGGATGAGAGGTGTTTGGGCACATCTCTTGGAAAACTGCAGCTGTGATGCAAATGTAATTTTGTATGTTCATAGAGTTATTGCTGTTACTGTGTATTCGTAATGGGGTAGCCCTGCGCCATCGGCTGTGCAGCAGGGGATGCTGCAGGCACTGCTCCGTAGCCGTGGTCTGTCTCGCTCTGAGGTTTGTAGAGCAGAGCAGTCCTGAGTGCCAGATGTGCACGTGAAATCAAGGCGGCTTCACGGCAAGCCTGCGCTGAACCATATTTTGGGGGAAGGCAATATTTAAAGTCATTAAGCCACAAGCAGCACATGTAAGAAGTAATTGTCCTGAAGCCAGTGCTGGTACCTGTAGGACTCGATCAGTACAAGCAATTCTACTTGTAAATGAGCCGTGGGATGAAGCAGGAGCAGGCTTCTCGTGGAGGGGACCTTGTGCTGCCAGAGGAAGAAAAATAGTCTTCATCTGCTGCTGACAGGGTCCTGTTTTTCATCTCCCTCCCTGCCCCGGGAAGAAGCTCATCTCCGTGGCCGGCCGGAGCGGAGCGCGGGCTGCAGGCAGCTCGGGGTGTTCCTGCAGCTCCGTGACACGCCGCGGGGAGCAGAGCTGGGGAAGCTGCTTTGGCTTTCCTTGGCAGCGGTGATATTGTGTAACTGGCTTCTGAATCACTGCCTCATCTGGGACTCTGACATCCCTCACTACCTCGCTGCTGCGGTCACCCCTTTAGTGAAACAAACCCGGTTTTGTTGTGGAAATTATTCTTTTACCTTGCAGAGGCAATTAAAAGCCCAAACTGAACAGATTTATTTTTAAAAGACTCTTTCCAAATCTTCACGAGAGAAGAGTAATAATCCTCCTAAATAAGTAGGAAGATCAATAATAGATGTTTCTCCGTGGAAGCCTGTGTTATGTTGACTGCCAGCAGTGGGGAACTAGACCCCTTCTAATCTGAGAAGAAATGAGACTCCTGTGATTTGGGTTTGGGTTTTTTTTGCCATAACATATGAAATCTGTTTGCAAATACACTGAATAGGCAACGTTCAATGCTTTATCTTCATTTGGCATTTAATCAAAGCAACATGCTACATCTTTATAATAGCTGGACTAATTGACTTGACAGAACAGAGCAATCCTGTTGGTCATCTTCATATTGGTGAGATGAATACAGATACCATCGTGTGGGGTGACAGCGGTTACAGACAATGTGGGACAAAGTCCCTAACTCGTGTTTGAGATGTGACAGGTCTGTACCTTGCGGTGCACCAGCGGCATCTCATTTCCTCTGCCTTGCCAAGGGGATCCGAGTCAGAAGAGGGACCTTTGCTCTTCCACATCCCAGAGACTGCCTGGAGCTCGGCTCCTCGGAGCCTCGGCCCCGGCGGGGCTGCGGGCTGTGTCTGTGCCTTGTCTTGTGAAGGGAAGGGGCAGATGCGCTGCAGAACCCAATTGTTTACTCTCTGGGGACAGTAAAGGAGACTGAAGAAGCTCTCCCTGATTAATTTGTGCTCTTGCATCGATGCCTTTCATGTGTGGAGGAGAATGGGTTGTTCACAGATGAGTAAGCATCTCTTTAGGTTTCATAGCTGTGGGGCTGTTTCATTTATTGTGTTTTGGGTAATAACATAAGACACCAGTGTTTCTGAAGCTAAACTGCCTCTTTACAGAGAGAATGATTTACAGGAATAGGGCACATCATTCATGTGTGTGCAGCCTGGCTTTTTTGAGCCTCTTTCCCTCCAAATCCTTCCTTCCTGCAGCCTATGCACCTTCCTCCAAGCTGCACCCAGGGTGCTGCAGAGGCGGTTTTGTCAGGGGAGAAAAAAAAATCTTCCATCTTGTGTGCTCAAGTGATCACTACAAGCTAATTGCAGCAAATTAATTACAGCACAAACACAATTTCTTTCCCTAGGCAGGTGTGTAGACAGCTCTGACGCTGCTGCAGTAGCTGGGCTGAGCTCAGGCTCCGATACCCAGCCCGAGCACTCCACGGGCTGCCCGGCTTGGCCCGGCGTTGGTGGCTTGCTTGGTCTAACAGAACGGCCGAAGACAGAGGATCTGTCTCTCATTTAGAAAAATCCAGATCTTTATGCCACTCTGGCAGCTTTCAGGTAGACAGTTTGTCCCGTGACGCTGCAGAGATGTACGTGTGCCAGAGCAGGAAGGCCACGTCCCACCCCGCCCAGCCCTGGTGAGCAGGAGGCGTGTGAGGGGACAGTGAGGGGCCCCGTCACCTCCCCCTGCTCTGTCCTGCTTCAAACTGCAGTAACTAGAGCGGGGCAGTATTTGCCTGTGTTGCCAATACTGTCCTGGTCCAGTCAATCAGGCTTTGGTCCCTAAATCCTTCTAAGCTCTTGCTTTTCCTAAATTCATTAGGCCTTCAAAGCAAGACATAAAAGACAAATCTCGTAGTGGTAAGTCAGTGATCCCTGCAGAAATGCCTCCAGATTGCACGCTCTCCTCTCCTGTCGAGATTCGTACCCCACCCCAGGCTTCAACTCTGTGCAGATGTGCTAGAGATCCGTGGAGATGGATGCAGTGCAACGACTGCATCCCCCAGGGTTACTTTAAATTGAAGGGTGAAAACATTTGCATATATTTTCTTCATTAAAAACCCCAAAACCCACTGTGTTTTTCATGCAGAACATCTGAAAGTTACAGAACTTAATTTTATCTGTTCTGGCCAAACATTTTCCCAGCTTAAAATTCTGTGCAAGATATTCTGTAAAGAAAATAAATTGCAATAATTAAGTGTCAGTCTGGTTGTGTCTTGCCACACACACATTTCTAAGGAGCAGTGCTAACTGGAATACCGCTGGCACTGGGAGACAGCTGGAAATGTGATTATTAACACCAAAACTGTAATCTTTTAGACATGTTTCATTAGAGTTTTGTAGCACACGCTAATACAGTTCTTCAGGCTCTGGTACGATGCATTAGGTTATGTTTCAGGGGGTGAGATGTTAACTTGCTGTAGTGTTTTATGCTCAGACATAATACAGCACAAATAATACATGTTTTTTAACTGGCTGCTTGTGCTAAGGCGATAGAACTCTATGGCAACAGTGTGTAAAGTGACTCTACCCTGAGACACCCTACTTAATACAAAGAAATTAATCACGGGAGAAGAATGCTCCTAGTACCTAAGTGGTACTTTCTTTGTTAAGTTCCTACTGCATCAACTTAATTAGCAAGCCCTGACCTTTAAAACCACCTTCCATAATCTTCAAATTATGTATGTGGAAGTCTGCGTTCCTCCTCCTGGCTGTGCTGGCAGCTTTCTGTGCTTGTCTGGATCCCCTGAACTCCTCCAGCGTCTGAGCAGCTGGAAGTCCTCTGCGGCAGCGAGAGGCTCTTGGGAATCTCCAGATCTGCTGCAGATGCGCCAGGCAGGGAGGACCCCGTCTGCTGGATAAACGTGCAGGATCTCAGCTGAGAGAAGGCAAATACCCATTAACATTGCAAAGTGTCCCCCACTTCAATTACTGTGCTGAGCTCAAGTGCAAGGCTTTAGGAGAAATTTTCTAGTCTAATTTCTATTTCCAGAGTCAGGATGGGGATGACGGAGCCGGTCCTGCTGACCCAGTGCTGTTTATCTTCGCTAAATGTGTTCTGGCTTTAAGGGGCTGGGTGGGCAGACGGCTGCAGAGCAATGTGTGGCACTTCCATACTGCTTTCTTACCTGTTGTACCCTAAGTCACAGGAGATCTAAAACAAACTCTGTAAAGTTCCTTCTCTATATCAGATTCTCATTTTCCAGCCCCTTTGTGCACCTCATAATCCTGCCGGTACCACTGAAGATCATCTCTGAGCGCAGCTGCCTCGTCCTCTTGCCAGGACCTCACTTCGTGTCCTTCAGCAGAGGGGCTGCAGCCTGGGGCTTCGCTGAGGGCGCGGGGCAGGACCTGAGCAGCCGGGGCTGAATCGTTATCCCGGAGGTCTTTCCATGATGGTCTTGTCCACTTTCACCCGCCTTTGACGTGCTGGCCACAGACACCCAGCCTCAGAAGTAAACCTCATTGATCCGGTACCATCTCTGATGGGCTGTTCTCACACACTGTCTGGTGGAGGAACATGCTTAATGTCATCGATACAACTCGCTTGTGAGAGCCCCAAATGCACTGGGGTCCTGAATCGCCCCAGCCAGCCTCACCTGGAACCCCCCTCCCCCCCATCCCCAGTCCTGGAGCTGTGTTTAAGCTCCGTCTGTCCCCCCAGCCCATCCTCGGGCCGACAGCCGGAGCCAGGGAGGGCAGGAGGGAGCTGCAGGGCCCCCGCTGCCCCCGGGGATGGCATCGTCCCCAGCGGGGCTGGTGGCTGCAGCAGGTCCTTAAGTCCAGAGCTGGGTGAATTTTCATCAGTCTCGAGGAAGCCGGGGCAGGAGGACCCTTTGCAGGTACCTTCCTGGGGACTTTGCTGCCGGTAGCCGCTCGCTTGCCCCGTGCCCAGGGCTGGGTTTGCTGGGCCAGGCCTGGAAGGGAGCGGTTCAAGCAGCATCTGCTCCACGGGCCACTGCTCGCTAATCGCGCCTTGTGGCTGCTCGTGGGTCTTTGACAATAGCCTTTGTCTAATATGTTTTTAATCAGTGTGTGCATTTCAATTTGCATATTAATAGCAAGATGTTACTACACAGTGCTGTTGATGAGATGGTTGTCAAGCCTATCTTCCCAGTCTGAGGAAAGAAAGAAACTGCATCTATTGTATAAAAGATGAAATTGCAGAAAACACATGTTTAGGATCTACCATTCTCTGCCTCTATTTTTCTTTATCTCTGCCTTTATTTTTCTCTTAATAGCTCATATGGATGCATTCATTAATCCTTTTTTTTTTTTTCCTTAGAACAAGGATCATTTAACAGGAGAATAAGACAGGATTTTGCGCCTGTTGTGACAGCTCCAAGCTAGCCTAAATATCACATTTTTGCTGGGTGTTTTTGACTTGTAAAATGGCAAAAGGTTGACCCAGCCCAGGAGTCCATTGATCACAGCTGACCCCAGCAGAATAATTAAAATGTCAGTAAATAACAGTGGTGCTGCTCACGCTCCAGGTTTCGGCATTTCACGTCTGCTGTAGGTGTTGGCTTCGCCAGCCCGGTGCCAGTGATGGGACGCGGCAGCGACAGTGCCCGGGGGGTGGATGGGGCACGGCGCTGGGTGGCACTGGGTGGCACTGGGTGGTGCTGGGTGGCACTGGGTGGCGCGGCAGAGGTGTGCAGGGAGGAGCGTGAGGAGCGAGGGCTCGTGGAATGGCTCAGAACGAGCCCCGAGTACCAACACCTCACACTGAGTGTTTCCCACCTTCGCTGTGCAGGGCCGCGGGAGCCTGGGGCTCTCGTCCTGGGTCCTCGGGCTGGGGAAAGGGGCAAGTTTTGGTGTGGGAGTAGGTGATTTAGGAGCTGAGCTCCATGGGCTCCAGCTGGCATCCTCCGCTGTCCTTGCTTAATCCCAAGTCACCCCATGGCTTTTCTGCAGATCACGGCACAAGGAGATGGTTTATCTTGTTCTCCTTCTGCATTTCCTATCCCCTTCCCTGGCTCTCCCCTGCTGCTCCAGATGTGCAGACCTTCAGCGCAGCCCCTTCCCGGGGCTCTCCCTGCTTCCAGCTTTGGGAGGTGATTTTCTGTGCTCTGCTTTTGCGCTCCACCTTCCCTCCCCCGTGTCTCAGCAGGAAAATGGCCTGGAGGCAAAAAGCCAAGACTAAAAGGAGAGAGATGAAAAGGCAAAATAAAGAAATGGGAAACAAGAAATTCCAGAGGAAAAAGCACATCCCCACCTGCCTGGCTCCACGAACTGCTGCCGTAGCAGGAGGCTGGGGAGCAGCAAACCCCGCTGGGCAGCGGGGGGGTGGTGGGGAGCGTGCTGAGTCCTGGGGGGGTGGGAGCCGCTTTAAGTCAAGTTCAGGTTTAGCATCACTACATTTTAAGCACGCTCTCCTAATCTGGGATCAAAGGGCACAGACAGTAAAGGGTATTTGGAAGGGAGAACAGGGAGATGCATATATTTTTTCCTGCGTTCTCCTGTGCCAGCGAAGCTGCCCTTGCTGAGCCTGATGAGGAGCAAGGGGGGAGCTCCAAGCTCCTGCAGCGGGAAACAAGGTCCCTCCTGTTGCTCTGGCAAGAGCAGAGCAGAGGACGGGGAAAGCCACCGCCAGTCCTCTGCGGAGCATCCCCCTTCGCTGCGCAGAGACAGCAGCAGGCGCGTGACTGGAGACCAGAATAGGCACCGCTCGTGTAAACGCTACATAAATATTGAGTGACAATATTTTGAATGAGGAACCTCTCAGGGATCTGCGAGCAGGGAGGCAGCGCAGAATTAGGGGTTTTCAATCACTCCAGCTCCAGAAGAAAAGAAGTGCGGCTGTTGATCTGAAATGAGCCTGCAGCTTCTGCAGCCACCCACTGCAGGCTGTGCGGGACAAAAGGAACAGGATGAGGTGGAAAAAAAGCCTGTGAGCATTTGCTGTAAAGAAAGTGGCTGGAGGAAGGAGAGGCAGGAGTGTGGGATGGATGTTTCATTCCAGAGCTTCAACCCATTTATGTAATCATAGTTGTTATCATAGTAAACGTAAATAACTGAATGAGTTCAAATTTGGTATTTGACAACATTGGCTCTTTGTGAGTACACACTGAGGTCTTGTGGAAAGCCTCTATTTCATCAGAAAATCTAATAATGTTTTAAACAATCCTTTGGCATTTAGTTAGGCCCATGTTTTGTGATTTTTCTCACTCCTGGAAATGAGGGCTATAGTCTCCAAAGCAGAATGCCTCCTACAAGTTAATGTGCTAAGAAATTGCTTGAATCAAAAAATGTGTCAGTTTGGCAGCTTGCCTCTTACTGCATCGCTGTAACCTGTAACAATGGCAATGATGTTATGGTGAAAATACAGAAAAGCTGTTTTGCACCTTGTCAGCCCAAGGCAACACATATCCAGGATAACCTCGATTTATTTTCTATAGGATGTGGCAGCCCTCGGCCCTCAGTGGCATCTGAGACACGTGTCAGAGCCACCACCCCCCTCGCTTGGCCGGGAAACGACCCTTCTAATCGGCACCGGTGGCGGGGGCTGAGCCGCGCGGGGAGCGACCGGGCGCCTGTGGCACGGGGACTGTGCCTGGGCACGAGGCTGACGGGGACTTCAGCGTCCCCGGATCCCCCCTGCACCTCCGTGGGCGCTGGCAGCGGGGCTGGGGCAGGTGGAGCCGCCCCAGCCGGCGCCCGCACGTCCCCACTGCCCCGCGCTGTCCGTCTGTCCTGGCCGTGCCCCTGGGCTCGCGGCTGCTGGAGGGACAACCCCGTCCCGCCACGTCTCCAGGCTCTGGGGGAAAACTGCTCTGTGAGGTGAGGCGAGGTGCAACCTTGGGGTTGGGAGGGGATTTTTCAAAGGCCGGGAGATAGCTGGTATTCAGAAATAGATCAGAACAAGCCTTTTTATCCAGAAAGGAAGAAATAGTGAAAAGCTGGTTCAGAATAGCATCTTCTGTAAAGCCCCGCTCGCACACACTTTTTAATGAGACTAGTGCTGGTCTTAACAGACGAGTGACCTCAATTCACTCACAGCTCTGTGCTATTGATTCAATAGCTTCTCTTAATGAGGAAATTATTATCTGTGTTAGGGAATGTGGAATCTAGCAGGTGCACGGTATTAAATAATGAAAAAGCAACTTTGCCAGTGCCAGGAATCTGATGGTGCAGCGCCAGGGCTGAGCAGGGCCCTCGGAGGGACTCTGCGAGGACGTTTCCTTTGTGTTTGGCCTTGCAGAGCACGAAGACTGAGACGCTTGTGCCGCTGGGCGTTTGGGTTTAGGCTGCCGGGAGCGGGGCTCTTGTTTTAATAGGAACCACTGCGGATTCTTCCCCGAGCCTGCCCTTGGAAGTGCTGGGAGGCACAGCCTGCTGGTCTGTGCCTTCCTCTGCTTCTGCAGGTTTAAGCAGCATGAACCTTTAGAGAGTCTGGCCTAGTGCAGCTTAGATCATGCATCTTTAAATCACCAGGAGTGCTGTCTCGATTGCTTCCTCCCTCCATGAGTCACTTCCTAATGCAGATTTTTCGTTCATTAGTGTGGTCATGCATTAAAACGAATCTCAGTAAAAAGGCAATGCTAATTTTTAAAAAAACCCCAAACAATTTAATCCCAGCTGCAGATTCTCAGGTTGGTTTTCACCTTGACTGGGGCAGAGGGAAGGGCCAGTGTTCTCCAAAATTCCGTCCGGGTCCCGGGTGGAGCTTGGCGCAGCCCAGGGGGTGCTGCACCCCGAGCCCAGGGCTCCCGCAGTCCCCTGCAGCAGCTCCCTGCGTCCAGCCGGCGCTCGCCGGCCGCCCCGAGCCCCGCACGGTGCCTGTGTTGGTGCTGCCCTGGCCTCAGGGTCCGGCGTCTGGAACAAGACCGAAAGGGGACTGGATGACCATCAGGCTTCGCTTTCGCACTGGTGGAATTAGAGGGTGATCTGTGGTAGTTACCGCGCCGAGTCACGCTGGAAGAGGCAGCGTCAAAGGGAGGACAATGTGCTTTCTGGGCTGGCGAGAGCTAAAGCAAAGTGACTTGTAGAGGAAACCAAAATCACCAATGAGCTCAAACCTTACAGAATAGAGCTAAAAGGAGAGATGACATGCTCTCTTCTAGTGATTTTACTCAGTGGGCAGTGAAGCCCAGCTGATGAGCAGGGCAGTATAAATCAGTGAAGTCTCTGATACAGCCCAGCATGCGCTGAAGTGACCTGGAAAGCTCCTTAAGCCAAGCTATTAAGTCATTTGCATGAAAAAAAGCAGACAAGCCTTGCTTACCAGCGTGAACCATCACTCTGGTAAAACTCATCTTTATTTTGAATGTTGTCCTGAACATCACATCTACGGCCACTTCCCAGTAAGTGCCTACAGGCTCTCACAGAATTCCTGCTCTCGGGACCAAAGGCTGGTGTATTGCCTTGTCCAAGTGCGCTGGCTTCAGCCCTTCCCCAGCACCTCCCGGGTAGGACCCGCTGGGTTTTCTGGGAGCGAGCTCTGCGGGGGCCGGGCAGCCCGTGTCCCCTCCGTGCGGGCTGAATGCTGCCCCAGCCCCAGAGCTGACACAAAGCCCCGGGGCAGGGACAGGGCCCTGGCCCCAGCCCTTCCCCAGCACATCCCAGCACCCCACAGCGAATAGTCTCCTCGTGGAACACTTTTGAAGGCTGCTGGTGAATGAAGGTGCCCCAGCCTAGTCTTGGAGAACAACAGCCACTCCCACCACAAAACCCCCACTCAGCAATAACACAGGTTGCCCCAGGAGCTGCTGGAGTCTCTGTCCTTGGCAACACTCAGGAGCCCTGAGGGCAGCTGGGTCGGGGTGGCCCGGCTTGAGCAGGGCTCGGGCAAGAAGACTCCAGTGGTCCCTTCCAACCTCAGCCAGTGTGCAGCCCGGCAGAGCTGGGACTGGGCTGATGAGGCCCTCCTGGTCTGTGTTGGGTGGGGCTTCTTCTGGATGTTTAGGACAGTACGCTAATAAAATACTGCTTGATCCAAAGATGTTGCTCACAGGATCTCTGTTATTTCCCACTTGACTGGCTGTGGGAACTGCCCAGGTCGTTTTTGGTACCGCTCTTGGAGAAGGGCAGCGACACAATCCAGGGCAAGGCGGCGAGCGCGGCACAAGTGAAACAATAACGGAACCTGATGCCGAGAGCTTCCTATGGGACTCCCGGGTGAAGCGCCAGAGCTGGGCTCAGGGGCTGGTCATGGGCAGGACGGAGCCGGGGCCCTGCCTGCAGCCCCCCACCTGCCTGGCGCTGCCGGTGCTGCCGCCACACCGGGCTCAGCTGGGCGGGATGGTGACGGCGGGGTGGTGACAGCGGGGTGGTGACAGTGGGGTGGTGACAGCAGGGTGGTGACAGCAGGGTGGTGACAGTGGGGTGGTGACATCCAGGTGGTGACAGCGGGGTGGTGACAGCGGGGTGGTGATGGCCCGTGGGCAGAGGAGGCACCAGCTGGTCACGATTCGTGGCTGTGGCGCTGCGCTGGCGTGGGAATGGGCTGCCCTGCAGACAGGCTGCTTCTGTGCCCTCTGCGGCAGCGATGCTTCCAGGGACCCAGAGATCCAGAGACCAGCGCGGGGTCTCACACCAGCTCGGCAGCAGCCGCTGGGGACAACCCCAGGACGGGCGTGAACGGCATCACCACGAGCACAGAAATCAACGTCCCGCGGCTGCGGCACGGCGAGGCGGGAGGCACACGGGTTTCTGCCTGGCTGCCACCACGGCAATAGCCATGTCTGCTAAAGAGTTCCTGTTGACTTTCACCCTCATAATCGTTTCTATGTAATTTAGTAACAGTGTCGCAGTAGTGACGATCTAAGGATATAGGCTAATTAAAGTTTATAGTGAAACGTACTGCTTTTTTATTAGAGCATCCAATAGAGTTAGAAAACGGACAAGCTTTAGGGCACGCAGATTCTTCTTTGGGTCTGAAATACAAACAATAAGCTTCAAGCTAGATACAGACTGAAAAAACCTGCAGCTTCAGTTTAACATAATTATGGCAACAAATTAGACAGTTTGGAGGAAAAAGGTAGAAAGCACCTGTAAAATTAAGTATTGTAAACCTCATGTATTACTTCAAATTTGGGAGCTTTAAATACTGTTACAATCTAATTTCACAGGATTTGAAGCAAATTTATTGTTTTGCATTGGACAGAAAACTGGAACTGTCACTTGACAGATGTGAATTGCACATGTTGTGATCTGTGTTTAGGGGGTTTTGTACAATCCCCCGTTGCCATTTGGTGTCGTGCGTTTTGTGTGTGAGAATGCCCAACCCGGCAATTTCTGTTCTGAGAACAGGATATTTGTGTATGTACCATTTCTAAAGTGAGCACAATCATAGACATGTATTTCAAAAGGAATGTTAAAAATAAATGATTTGAAATCTGTGCTATACAGTTGGATTTTCTTTTTTTTTAGGATTTATTTCGGTTGTATCTTTTTTCCACCTGCCAAACACTGTTCACCTCAGTGATGCTCTGGGGCGCTGGATGCCCGTTGGGTTTCACAGACACCTTGTAGCTGTTCCCTCTGTGCTTGCGGCGGGAGCGCCAGCGGCGTCACCTGCATCTGCCGCAGCTCTGCAGGGAAGATGTGACGGGTGAAGGGAGAAAGCTCTGCTCCGTGGGTCTTACACCCGGGAGGAACGGTCCATCCCCCCACGCCCGGGGAGACCCGTTGCGTTCCCTGCGCAGGGCCGGGTCTGGGAGGGGGAGCAGTGCCGGGACGCGGGGTGCGGTGGTGGGGGGTGACTGGGGCTAACTGGGGCTGGTGTCTCCCTGACTGGTTTCATCCGCCAGCTCCGTGTCCGTTCACCAGCTGAGAGCCCTTCCCCGGGCACCCTCCGCACTCGGTTCGGTTTGGCATTCACACCCTCCCTGCGACGCTCCTCCCCTCCTGCCAGAACAGCACAACAGAGCGGTGCGGTCCCTCTGGACGGTGCCAGGCTAGCGCAGGCCAAAAGAGAAGGAATTGGGAAAAGCACATTAATCTTTCAGCCCTGGTTCACCCACTAATAAGGGACGCCCAGCCCAGGCTGCAGCACAGCCTGTTCCTGCCAACAGCATCTTCATTTGGACCCGCTCACCCTGCTGGGATTTAACATTCAGGCCTCAGCACAGGGTCCCTTTCGCCGTTTTAATGAATCCAGCTGTCGTTGGGAGGGCTGGAAGGTGAAAACCATGACGAGATAACCCTGGTGCTTCCCGCGCGGGCTGCCTTACCGCGGGGGCACCGTCAGGGCCAGGACCCCAGCACCGCGCTGCTCCGGCCGACTCGCTAACGGCTGCATCATCCTAGCGAGTACCCGCTGCCCCCCAACATGCATTTTAGGGGATTATTTTAATGTCCAGAGAGAACAGCAGCTCTGTGGGACATTGGCCGTGGCAGCAGCTGAGGTCTGCGGTGTCAGGGAGCCACTTTCAGGCTCGGCTCCTCAGTGGGGAGCGGGCACAGTGGGTCCTGCCAGCTGCAAAAGCCCCCGCTGAGGCGCTGGCAGCTCGGTGAGTCCCCGTCCGGCCGGGGCTGAGCTCTGCACTGGGAGGAGAGACGGGAGAGCAGTGCTGGGAATGACAAGTGGAGCTCAGGAACTAACCCACCACCCTCCCAGCGCTGAGGGCACGGTGGCGAGTGCACCGAGACAGCAGCCCGCCTGCCCGGCCCTGCCTCCTCTCTATTTGCCAGTAGCCTCTGTATATTCATGGTGAGCAATAAAGTCATATTTAAATTCAAAACGGATGGCTCTGACCCATTTCTCTTTGCATAGCAACACCAGGCTGTCGGTCCCAGGAGGGTCATTTGGAAAGGCCTCAGAGAAATTTAGCAGAGTTTTTCTCTTAGAAGTTGATCTACAGAGCAGCTCTGGAGCCATTCCCCTGTTGGCGGGCTTCAATATATGTCTATTAAATAGTCAGCTGCTGTGTGATTTTAATATAAAGCACAAATAGTCTATTTAATTAAACACTCGGTTAAGAATATATACAGCTTGCAGTGGGAAGCTCCGCGCCCCCTCTGCACCTCAGCAGGTCACCGGGGCGTTGCTCGCTCCTCCTCGTGCAGCAACAGGCAGGCAGGGACCTTGGTGCTGCCGGGTCCGCGTGAGCTCGCGGGCAGATCCGGCCGCAGCAGCGCCCGCGGGGACGGTGCCAGTCCCCGGCGGTGAGTCCCTCGCCCCGGTGGCCGTGGGGAGCCCAGGCACAGGCGCTGCCGGCCCGCGGGCACCACGCGTGGCCCTGCCCGGTGGCCGATGGCCCGATGGCTTCAGGTGACCTGGGCACTGGGACGTGGTGCAGGTCCCCGCGCTGGCACCGGCAGGAATCCGGGAGATGGTGATTTATGAGCGAAATAAAGGGAACCTTGTCACCTGCTGTGCACCATTCAGTAACTCTGCTTTATTGCCCAGCCAGTATCCAAGTTCCCGTTACACGTACTGACGTAAATACGATTGGTCTGTGGTGCTGCAGTGGGGCACGGCCTCCTCGTGCCCTCGCGTGCCGGGGGGGCTGTGCCGGGGGAGAGACCCTAGCCAGGTCCCTGCCTGACCCCCCCGGGGCTGGTGTCCTGCCTGTGGCGTTTCCAGCCAGCCTGGTAGTCCTGGCACCGCTGCGACCGTCGTTGGCAAGAAACAGGAGGCTGGAGGGAAGGAAGATGTGAATCTCGTCTTCTGCAAAGTCACCTTAAACTGTGAGGGGGCTGGGGGGCTGCGGGGGGCTGTCAGGCAGCGCTGCCTGCGGGTGGGGGGCCTGTGTGCCGCACGCCTCGCCGTGCCCCTCGCCGCGTGCACCACCATGTGCCACCCCAGATGCACCAGCTCCCATTGCTTTTATTTTCGGTGTTGTTTGAGCACTTGCGGTGTCCTCAGCTGGGGACTGTGCAATGGAAATGCAATTTTCCAAGGTGTATTGTCACATCTTCGCAGCGTTTGTGCTGGTGCAAGGCAAGGCGTGATGGATCTCAGCTCCCGCACACACCACTCGTTTTCAAAACCAGCTTTGACACTGAGAAAAAATTGCTGGCACAGAGAAGGGCCCAAGACTTATTAAGTCATTTGGCCTTTTTGGAAAGATTTATTCCCGTGACAGAGTGCAGATGACGCAGCTCTGTCTGTGTCACTGATGAGCCCCATACTCCGGCATGGCATTTCTGTGGGCTGGATGTGCTATTATATCTGATGCTGTATCAGTCAGTCTGGGCCATTAAATACCTCCTGACTCTTCTCCCCTCAAACTTTACCTCATTTTTCTTGGCCAGGTAATTCTTCCTGCAGTTTCATCTGGACGTTGCGTGGTTTTTCACTTGCTGTCTTTCCTTTCTCCCTTCCTCACAGAGCAGCAATGGCCACACATCAGCACCCGCTGCAGCCGCCGGCAGGCAGAGTAGGTGGCTCTGTAATGAAAGGCGCTGGAAATTCAGCATATTGTGGCTACTGCTTTCACATACACAACAGGGATGCTGGAGGTCACGGTCCCTGAAACTTCGGTGATGAATGGGACTGGCTAACGGGGATGGCTTTTTGCCTGATCTGCTGCAGCACTGTTTAACTCATTGCTATCCTGCAGTCTTGCAGATTTGCTGCTCTTGCTTTTCCTCTGCAATGTCTCCCCAGTATGTTCTTGGCTACTGCAAAACCATTTGTTAATCACTAAAGCAGAAATAGTGCTTTTTAACTTCCTACATATTAGCTTGAGTGACTTCTGTAAAGAAAATATTGGCCATAGAATGAATCCAGAGTGCAAAATGTGCTGGTTTTCACTTGTTGTCTGTGCTAGTGTTTATCCACACCTCAACCAAAAATAGCAGAGTTTGTAGATATTTATTATTTTCCTCTTCATCAGCTCGTAATGTTAGTGTTCCTGGTTGTCTAGCAGAGGCTGGCTGATCTGCAGAACAGTTTCTACTACCCTTGGCAGCTGTGTTTAATTTTCCTTTTGCAGAGTGAAGACTGTGTGTTGCTCACAGGCAAAGCCACTTTCTGCTTGTTAGCAGGTCCTGAGGAGGAATGGCCACAGCTTTGTGCTCAGCAGGGCCCTGATGAGCCAGGCTGGTTGCCACCAGCCCTGAGCATGCCCATAAAGCTGCTGAACGGGCTCCCAGCCCTCGGGGCTGGCTGGCAGGGGCTCTGGCTGTTGGTATGGCTGTGTGTGGGGCAGGGAGCCTGGCAGAGCTGTGGTGGGTGACACAGAGTGTGTGGGGATGGTCCTGGCCCCACCTGCCCCAGAGCAGCAGGGTCTTTGACCTGGGCTCTGTGCTGGGAGGATGCATCCAGCTCTGGGGCTGCAGGGAGCAGCTGGTGCCTCCCCAGGAGGAAGGGGTGGGCTGTGCATGGCTGGGGAGGGTGAGCCAGAGCCCACGGCGTGAGGAGGGGTAGAAGATGGTGCTGAGTGTGGGGAGTCCTAAATCCTTGGAGGCTCCTTCCCACCTGCAGCTCCAGGGTGTAGTGCCCTGTGAAGGGTGGGTGAGCAACCAGCTCTGCCTCTGGAGCTCGCTGAGCCTGAGCAGGATGTTCCCTGGGAGGAAGCAGTGGCTGGAGACCTCATCCTATAGGCGTGGGGACCCCCACTTGGCAGCACACCTCTGTCTCAGCTTGCTGGGAGCTCAGCTCGGGGAGGTGGCAGAGGGACCCTCTCACCCAGCGCTGGCTGCTCACACCCCCACGGGCACCAGCGATGCTGCTGGGGGGTCTGGCTCACCCCAGCTGAGACCCCAGGGCTCTGGCTGAGGGTGACAGGCACGAGGGCCTGAGTGGCATTTGCTCTGCTGGGACTGGGGAGGCCTCAGAGGAGGAGCGGACTGAGGGAGACTATTTTCTTAAAAGCACGTTTGCCATCCCCGCAGTCAGCGCGGGCAGATGGTGCCGCAGGACGCCGCGGGCAGCGGCCCAGGTCCGGTTCACTGTGCTGCATCTTCTGGGATGGATGCGCTGTCTCTGTCAGCGCGGGCTGCCAGCGGTGCCTTGGCGCTGAGCTAAAGGAGCTGGCGTTGTCCTTTCAGGGGTTTATTAATGAGCCAGCGGCACGTAACTTTGTTGTGAGACCTGCAATCGCTCTGTGCCGCAAGCTGAGCTGTAAATAGCTCTTGGAGTGGTAACTCCCAGGTCTCTGTGTTGAATTCCAGGTGCTGCAGCCAAACACTTTTAGGGCTGGAAGCACCAATCGACCTGGACCTCAGGACCCGGGGCTGCGTGGTGCTGCAGCTCGGCGCGTTCCTGACCAGAATGTGCTGATGGAGCTGCGGGTGGATCCTTGGTGAGGCACCAGAGACCTGGGGAGAGCCCGGGGGACAGAAGCCTGGAGGTCCTGGGCAGATACAGATGAGGCCTGGTGAGTAATTGAAACTCCTTTTAGTTTTTTTTCTGTTGCTGTTTTTCTTACTATTCTAATGTCCACAAACAACTTGTGCTTGAGCTGGCTTACTTACAATTCAGGATTTCTCAGCGAAGTTCACTATTCAGTTTGTTCGGGGACTTGCTGCACAGAAGTCACAACACTGGTGTCAGGGTTGTTAGCAGAGGGGCAGAATGTTTTGTACCCTTCCGAACAGGATAATTGCTGGGCGGGCAGGTGCTGGGCAGGGCGTGAGGCAGCTCGGCCGTGCTGGGCCAGGGCACTGCGCGGGGCATCGCGTGAGAGCAGCCACAAGTCCCGGCCAGCCCGGGGCTGCGGCGAGCGTTGGCCACGTAAACCAGCCCCATGACACCCTTCGTGTCTGGCAGCCTCCGCATTCTGGTGCTGAAGCAAAATCCCACGTGAATGAGAGGAGAAAAGCTGGTCCTGGCTGCGGACAGGACACGGCGAGCGGTGGCCTTGGCTCTGTAGTGTGGATGGGACACTGGGACACACAAAATAACCCCAAAATGCCTGAAGCACGCGGCCTGTGCTTTGGTTGCTGTCTGTGGGGGTGCTGGTGATGGTGTGTGGGCAGCCTTTGGGATGGGGTTAGTGCTTGGGATAGATGCGAAGGCAGGAGAGGTCCCCTCCATTCCTCGAGGTGCCGGTTGGGAGAGCGCTGCCGTTTCTACGAGCACTGCTGAGTGCCCAAGACTCAGGCAGCGTCATTGCAAAGAATAAACCACACAGGCACGTGCTCTCCAGCTGTGAGCCACCTCAGAAGCTTTTGCTCTAAAACTGTGAAAATTATTTTGCATGTTTAACATTACTATAATAGGTGCAATGATGTTTACTATCCCAATCAGCCAAAATCTCTGCCAGAAATGTTGTAAGTGGCAGTTTCATAAAGTCAGTTTCTGCTTTGGTTACAGGAGAGAGAAACGCAGAGTTCACCAGGGATTGCTGCCATGGTCAGAGCTGGGGGAAGAAATGCTCGTTAACTTGCTTATCTCCCCTGAGTGTGCAGAACAGATTGTCTGCCAGGCACTTGGAGGCACGGCTTGGCACTGGCAATTCTGCTGGGGTTGTGCTGAAAAGACACAGAATAAGCCCTTTGGAAACTCCCGTATGGAGCATTTATTAATTTGTCTGTCTTCACCATCAGTGAATGTGCTGCAGCGCCTCAGACAGGCACTGCGGCTCAGCCGGGAGAGCGCAGATGATGGCACCGTGAGTTAATTAAGGAAGAATTACAGAACGGCGAGGGAAATCCTACGGCAAGAAGAGGCAGAATGCCTGATCGCTCCCATCTCTCCCAGCTCCTGCAGGTTAGTCTGTGCAGTTGTGGAGTGAGCTGGGCTCCGGCTCTTCCTGCAGAGCAACACTTGCCTGTCGCCGCTCCCCAGTAACACGCTCCAGCCTCCTGAGGCTTGCGAGGGCCTCTCAGGAGGGGAGGGAGCATCTGAGGGGGGATGGAGCTTGGACTGAAGGTTGGAGAAACTGGACTCTTCTCTCTGCATCTGACCAGCCTTGTGTGTAGGTGATGTAAGAGCTAGAAGGGAGCTTCATGTGCAGTCGGCGTGAGGGGAGGTGGTGCAGATGGCTGAGCCGAAACTGCAAAGTCCTGGGAGTGGAAACAGCATCTTGGCTTGGGACAGGCAGCAGGACAAGCAGAGCTCCCATCTCAGCAAGCACAGGGAGCAAAACACCTGGGAGTGCGAGAAGAGTCACACCAGAGAGGCTTAGCCTTGTTATCCTGCCCCAGGGCGCAGCTTATCCCCCTCTAACCACTGGGAATGATGTCCATGGGGCAGAGGTGGGGTTTTAGAAGTACTCCAGGATTCAGCCCCACAGTCTGAAGCAGCAAATTTGCAACAGCTTCAGCCTCGGCCAAATAAAATCAAATACCTCTTTGGATTTGTAAGACACAGGACTGGTGAGCTGGAGCCACCCAGCCTAGCTGGCCTTCCTGCCAGGTGCCCTGGTGTTGATTACCTCTTGCCATAAATTAAACCAGTGGTGCTTGTGTAACAGGTCAGGTGAGAGCGATGCAGCAGATCTATACACACAGGCTGTGTCTGGAGGTGCCCGCAGCCAGGCTGGCAGTGGGGGCTGCGGGGCAGCCCTGTGCTGCCTGCCCCAAAGGCTGGGGCTGGCAGGGCTGCAGGCTCACCAAATCTGCGTCCCTTAATGCATCTCGTCCAAAATACCCTGAAACTTGCAATGACAGGAGCTACACAACCTCTCCTGGGAGTCCGTTACAGTTCTTTCCCTTAAAATGCCACTTTCCCCGTGTCTAACCTGTGCTCTCTGTGCTGCAAATTGAATCTCTGCCCTCCCCGAGATGCACGTGGAGGGTGGATGTACTCTTTGCTTCATCCTTTGTTGAGGGTTTAGTACATCTCCTGTCTTCCCTTCTCCAGGCTGAAGCTCCCGCTCGGTGCCCTCAGATGGGTGCAGATCCAGGGGATGCAACTCTGCCTGCCTGAACGAATTGCTCTGCTCCCCAGGGCGTGGGGGTGAGCTGAAAGGTCAGTGCTGCATCCCTCTGCAACGAGTCTGCACATGCATGTTGCGGGAAAAACAGGTATCTCGAGTGGCAAACCTACACATTTCAGACCTCCTCCTTGCAGCCAGTGTTCTGTGCTGTCTCCTCCTGGCCTCTCCTCTGCAATTAGAAGTGCTTTGCTGAGATGTCTTTAACATTTGCTAAATTATCGCGTTTGTTTTCCTTCTGAAAGGGATCTGTTTGCCAACACACGCTGCTTGTTGCTCCACAGAAGCAGGGCCTCTTGCTTTTGGCATGTTTTTTTTCAATTATGTTTTCTTTTTTACACAAGTGGATTTCTATCAATATTTCCTGCCTATGGGTGGTGCCTCGAATGCTGGATGAACTCGGAATATGTATTTGATTAGACGTGTGAACTGAAGTTGCTGGTTGCTTTTTCATTTGAGCTGAGCTGGGTGTGTGAGAGCTGCAGTAACCCTTACTAATTTTTAGGCATCAGGGTTTGCAAATCTACTGCCTAAAACTCAGCTTGGTCTGTGCAATCCATTAAAACCAGTGCTCCCTGTCCCCCCTTAACTTCCAAATGTGTTTATCCTGCTGTGCAGGAAGCTGCTGCCTTTTTTTTTTACTCTTACCAGGGCTGGTGCCTCCTTTGCAGACGAGTGGTCTGAAACTCAGCCCATATGGGTGCTGGCAGGCAGCTGCCCCTGCTGGGCAGGGAGGCGGGTGGGAAGGAAAAGTCTGTGTTTAACAAATGCTCCATGTCACAAGCAGAAACTGAGCTAGTTTATCTTAAGGAGCTCCCCGTGGCTTATGCAGATATCAGTGGCAGCCAAACCCCCAACCAACCCTGAGATCTGTTACCGGGGCGCGGATCCTGGTGACGCTTCTCGGGGTGCCCGTGCAGCCGTGCCTGCTGTGCCCCCACGTTCCCAGCACCCAGGGAGCTCCGGTGCTGCGGAGCCCCCGGCTCTGGGCCACCACGAGAGCCCCGGACCTGCAGCTCCAGGGCTGGGCCAGCGCCATGCACTGTCCCCGGTGGGGAAGGAGCTGCCGAACGCAGACAGCCGTGTCGGAGCAAAGGGCAAACGCTGGGTTTGAGGAAAAGCGAGGGAGGCTGTTGCGTTGGGGAGACAGAATGAAATGGGGCAGTGGTGAGAAGGGGAGAGGCAGTGCGGAAGGTTAATGGCAATAAACCACTTCTGGTGAAATGCTGTAACAACACTTTGCGATGTCTCACCTCAGGCTCTCAGAGCTCCTTAGAAACATCAGCTAAGTAAACCTCCTGGGTTAATTTCCCACACTTTGTTAGATGAGAACCCAGTTTGGAGAGCAGCTGCCTGGTCTCCAGACGCTGCTGCTGTCCTCACCATTGTGTCTTCTTGTGGTGTG
Source organism: Otus sunia (assembly GCA_010365825.1). Lineage (NCBI taxonomy): Eukaryota > Metazoa > Chordata > Aves > Strigiformes > Strigidae > Otus > Otus sunia. The sequence goes on from ML997617.1 coordinate 400,262, forward strand.
GGCAGCGTGGACAGGGGATGCAGCCATGTCCCGGGGCAGTGGTGCCTCCTGCTCCCACCTTGGTGGCACCAGGGTGGGTGGCTGGGGCCTGACTGCCCGCTCAGCCCTTTCCCGTCTGGATGGAGCAGATCCCAAACTGCCCGTCTGCATTTTCTGGGTTCCTCCCATTTTGCCCCTTAGCAGCTTCGTTAATGCAAGAAAAACATGAAAAATAGGTGAAGGACATGTTCAGCATGAGCTTGTCGGCAGCAGTGTCAACCAGAAGTGGAGCAGATCCCTGAAGGCTGGGAAGGAGCTGGGATAACGTCAGGCCCCGGCTGCGGCGATGAGCTGCGGAGCTGCTGGTGCAGCCGTGGGTGGGCGGGGAGGGCGAACCCCGAGGACAAATCAAGGGCAACACAAGGAAGCAGCTGTTTGAGGGATGCCAGCTCTGCATCCAGCGGGCTCCCTGCCCTTAGTGCTCCCCGCAGTGCTTATTCTGGGAGGTTTGGGACCCCTGAGCCTCCCCTTTGCTGTCGAGACCTTCTCCCGGGGGTTCCCGTGTGGCTCAGCCCAGCCCCGCAGCGGGATGGGGACGTCCCTCCAGGTGATGCTTTGTCACTGCGAGAAGTCCCAAGTTAATGCTCTGAATAATGAGGGCGAAATTGGATACAGAGCAAGGGACTGGAGAGGGTGATTAGAAGGTCATTTGTGTGGGATTATTCTGAGTCTGTGCGTGGTGACTTATTTCCCTCTGTGAGGTCTAGCTTTGGGATGACATATATTATTCATATAGCAAGAACGGGTGTCTTCCCTCCTGGTTTTCTTATGAAAATATCTCCTATTCACAGCTCTGCAGAAAGTGTAATATAATTTATCTGACGGTGCAATCAGACTTTTTTAAATATTCCAGAGATGTAGCAAGCGAGGACTGTGGTGGTTAATATTCAGGGCCACAAGCCTCCAAGATTTTGGGTCACAATCATTTTTTCAAGCATGAGGTGAGAGCTGTAGTCCTGAGTCAAGGATGCCCAGGTATGCAGGCACAGCTCATGGCTGTCACCTGAGGCACGTAACCAGGCTAGAAAGTGTCCTCCTGCCCTGGGCTTCCCAACGGGGAGGTGATGGGATTTCACCAAATGCCTGTTCATATTCTGCTGGGAACTGCTGGCTTGCAAAGGGGGTCAAGTCCAGGAGGGGGGCAAAGCAAATGATGGTGACATGTTTATGGGCTTGGTTGGCTGGTTCTCCTCTCCACTTTGCTCTAGAAGTCAGTGGCCAAGGCAGCGGGTGCAAGAACAGGGTGAGTGAGATGAATTATGGTGCTGTTGTCAATCTGTGAGCCCCCATGGAGCCTCTCTCGGAGGACATCGGTGGCGGGGAACCACCCCTGTGTTGTCTGGGGAGCTGGGGGAGAGCGGGCTGGTGGGGATGGAAGAAGGGAGGTTTACATGGGATGTGCACAGAGCAGGGGGAAGGCAAAGGCTAATCAGAAATCAATCTCAAGCCAAGCAAGGTGCTAGAAAGTAACTAGAGACAACCTGGCGTAAGAAGTATTTGGTGTTTTACATTGAGCTCTCAGTAGTTTTATTTTTCTACTGTAGAAATGTGAGGCAAGGATGAGAGTCGAAGACCCCTTGGGAAATAGCAGTAGGTTATTTATTCACAGCTGGTATTTATTCATTACCTGGCACGAAGGTGTTCATTTCTCTTGACCACCGGCACCGAGCCACAGCCGGGCAGGGCGGATCCTGACGGCTCCCCTTGTTCAGTGTCAGTTAAGTCATGGGGCAGAATTCCAGGCAAAGTACCCTAAAATCATTAATTTGAATTCTTGCCAGCTCAGGGTTTTCACCATGGCATCTCAGAAGTTCAGGTAAAACAGTGTGATGCATGAGCTCTGCAATAATCTGCAGTTTTCATTTCGCCTCCAGTGGTGGCGTGACCTCATTTTGAAAGGTCTGAGTAACTCACATTTGGCCCCTGGATATGACACAAAATGATACTTATTCCCTCCTTATTATATCTTTGGCAATAATTATTCTTCCTCTCCAAACATAGCATTTTCCTCTTTATGAGAATTTGTTCTCGTTCTCATTTCCATTCTGAAAGTGCTGGTTTCTGGTTTATTTTTAATTGAAAGGCTGGAGGGCAAATGAAATTAAACCATGGTGCGTGAACTGTAACTTGTAATATGTTTAAAAAAAAATTTAAAAATCACCTTGCCATTCACAAATGACTTGCTTTCTAATCTGGACTCCATCATCCTTCCAAGTTTCAGTTCTTGTGATCAGACCAAATGAGACCAAACCACAGAGGACGGGGGGGTGTTGTGGAAGGGAAGCCAGGTGCTGCTGCGCAGGGCACGGCTCGGAGCTGCAGCTTGTGCCCGTGGTACGATGCAGCCGCCTGCAGCAGTGTCCGTGCGATGGACGTGGCCCTGCCTCGGGCTGGGACCCCAGGATCGGTCCCTGCCACAGACTGGCACCAGGGATGGGTCCTGGGCTGGGCTCTGCAGGACAGACCAGCGCTCGGCAGAGCTGCATGGGGCAGAGGGAGGGGGTTGGATTCCAGTCAGCAGGGAGCTGACATCGGGTGACAAGGCAACGTTCATCTTCGCTCTGGTTTCACGGGGTGTTTTGCCCGGGGAGCCCGGCTGTGTGTGAGCACGGAGCTGCTCCCTCTTGCATCTGGCACTGAGGGCTGTGAAGATAAACGTGCTATCGCCACCTCTGCTAAGGGCTCAGTGTCTCTGCTCTCAGCTAAATGCACTAAGAAGTTACTCTTTAGTGTAACTTGCATTGTTTTCAGAATTGTAAAAGGATTTTAGTTAAAACTGAGAGACCTTGGAGATTCCCCTCCGCTGGGCCAGCTCTGGCAGCTTCCATATTAGTTGTCAGATCATTACAATCACAGATTTGGAGGGTATTTAACTGCTCTGTTACTGCTAAGCCCCAGCTGCAGGGACCAGGACCCTTCCACTGGCACCGACCCCTGTCCTGGTGACCCTGGGGAGAAATCGCTCCCGGCTGGTAGGGAGAAATGTTTTGGGGCAATGCTCTGTGCGCCAAAAGGGATGGCAACGTCTGCTTCGAGTGGGCCGGGCTAGTCACTGGTTGTGCCGCCCTGCGATAGCCCGTTGCTTCTCGGAGGGAGCCACGTGCCACCCTCGCTGTTTGCTGGCTGCAGGCAAGTTCCTCTGAAACCTCTCCCAGGCCACCAGCCCCGTCCTGTGTGAACCACGTGTGCTTGTGCAGCGGGAGGGGGGCGCAGCTGGGCAGGAGGGAGCGACCTGCCGTTATTGCTAACGGATAGGATCAATAACATGAAATGCATCATCCTTCTTCATTCTCTCATCATGTTGGAATCAATAGCCTGCCTCGTGCAGAGGCCGCTGCTGAAGGCTGAGCCTATTCATTATCGCACACCTCCTCCGGGATTTACACCAAATGTTACACTTCTCCCGTGTAAAAAATGGGCCACGTGTCAGTGTTGCTGATGGCATCTTGGGCTCGGTAACCTTGGAGCAACTGCACCAAAATTATTTGAGAAGAGCGTCTGCACGCATTAGTGATTTATCCGACAAATCGTGCACTCTCCTGTGATGTCTCAGTCTGGTCGTTTGTCACTGTGGAAAGTGAGAAAAGTATGGCTGCTTCACTGAAATTGGGCATTTCCATGAAACAAGGGGAGGGGGGGGACACATTTAGGTAATAGTTACCAAAGAAGCACTGGAGAAAGCGTTAGCCATTTGAGTTACTGCACCAAAGTCTTGCTCAGCAGAATATACGAGATCTGGTGGGGAAGTTCCTGTGGGAGTTAGAACTATGAGAGCCTGAGCCTGCCAGGGACTGAAAGGAGAGATCCAGCTTGTTTAGCATCTTATTTGGGACGCGGAGGCTCAGCGGTGGGGTGTAAGCCCTAAAAACTGGCAACATATGGAATGGAAAATATAAATCAGCTGTGCCCTTTCCACAGTGCCCTCTAGCCTTGTGCGGATGCTCTCCTGGTGCCCTTGCTGCTGCCTGAGCCCCCATCACCTTCTGTTTAACTGAATTTATCCTCTTTGTAGGTTACTAATGGGAAAAGCGTATTTGTTAAAGTCAGTATACTGCAAAGCAGGAAAACAAATTCGTCCATGTTCCTCTTCATTTAAGCGGATGAAAACTGCTTGTCACTTGACTGGATCATTGCGGGATTTTGACACTGGAAGCTTCAGCTCTTTTACCAGCAGCAACTTTTTCACTGCTTTAATTACTCTTCAGATGCAGTGCTTCTGCAGGAACAGGCTCCCGCATTCCTCTCTGTCTCCCCATCACTCTCCTCTGCTTGCAAATGAGTTTATTCCCTGGAGAGATGTCTCTGGGCTATGGACAGGCACAAAACAGGGAGACAAAGAAATGTCTTGTCCATCACTTGTCTTTCCATCTCGGCTTTGTGAGAGGAGGCCGGGAGGTGCATTTCCAATGAGCACATCCCAGGGCCCATCTCAGGAGGGTTTGCTCCTGATGGTTTCCAGAGCCTCCTGCGTGGAGAGGTGCAGTGCTGGCTGGTCAAATTCTGACACATTTAGACAAAGTTAATTACCAATTATATAAAATTGTCCACATCAAAGGTTTAAGAATTGCATTTATTTGATAAGGAGTCACTTGTAATAGCTTGTTACTTTCCCAGTTCTAATTATGCTTATCAGTCCATGCTGATAATTAGCGTTGCGTGCAAGGCGAGGACTGGTGTGGTGCCCAGGGAGCAGATGGAAATCTCCCACTATTCGGGATGGAGAGACTCGCCAGAGACAGCACGGTGACAGCCAGGTGACAGTGGCACGCCGGGGATGCTTTCCAGGCTCCCTGGGCTGGGTCACGCGTCCCCCCGAGCCCCGAGGCAGCGCAGAAGCAGCCTCACCCCAGGCTGCCTCTGCTCGGTGTCCGAGGTCCGGGGCAGGCAGGCGCGGGGCGAGCTGCTCGTCGCCTGGGCTGCCCCGATAACCGTGCAGAACTGTCCAAGGGCTCGTTACCGCGCAAAGTGTCAGTCCCTCGCCTTAACACAGCCTTTTTCTAATTCCATTATGTTACGAAAAGGTTTAAGAGCAACTTTCAAGAGCTTTTCTAGCCATGAGATCTTGAGATGGTTCAAGCCATCATCCAGGGTAACGGCTTCCGAGGGTGTCCAGGAGGCCCCCGCTCTGCCGCCGCCTCCGGGGACAGGCTCAGGCCGGCGCAGGAGATCTGTGCTGCAGCAGACGTGCTGCTCTGCTGCGGTCTGCAGAAGGGTGGGGCAGGTGAAAGGCAAAATTGCAGGAAGCTAATAAAATGCACCATTTACCAACATATTAAACACACTTTTAAAGCGTGACTTGGCTACCAACCAGGAGAAAGCAAGGTGCAAGGAAACACTGCCTGAAAGAACTGCTATTGCTGGTCTAGTGCATCTGTTAAAAATTGAGGTGCTATTAATCACCGGTGTATGGTTTTATCTTCCTGGAACATGCTTCTTTTTCTAAGTTTTCTAGTTTTTCTACTGTTTATTAGATGTCCTTTTTTGCTTAAAGTCAACAGCATTTAAAAAACACGTTTGAGTAGATTAAAAATAACACCAAATACCACCTGTCTCCAGGCGTGAGAAAGGCTTCAGCTGACAGGGAGATTTCCCTGTCCATCCTGCTGGTGCCAGACTCTCCTCCTGCTGTAGTTCAAGCCATTTCATTTTTTTAATTAACGGCTGGTTGAAATCAAAATACTGCGTTTGCATGTCTTGTCACTATCAGGTAAGTGGCTCCCCTTTCTGAATTCTTCTGGTTCTCCATAGGGTAAACACAGAAGTAAAGTCCAAGTAATAGGTGTGTGAAAAAGGTAACCTTGCAACCATATACTGAAATCCCCCAAGAAAACTGCTTTAGAGATAAAAACTTTAAAAAATCATCTAGGAAATCCAGAGTAGCTTCCCAGGACATTTTTGTGTAGTAAACGAAATTATCATCTCAAAAGAGATGCGTTCAAAGTTGGAAGCACACTTTCTTCCGTGGTAGTTTATTTAAGATCTGAAAGAAAAACTTAAAGGTCTACGTGGAGACCTACACTTGGGCTGCAAAGTGCTGATATAAAAGATACATATTCATTGAACAGGCAGCCTAGTTTCTCCTGTCATTCCTAATAAACGACTTCTTGTTGTGGGCTACCAGTCTGTTGTTCACCATCAGGAAAATATGTATATATTCATAGCAGTTATTGTGCTGTCCTCCTAAACACACAAAAGGGGTTGTTAAAAATAAATGCTTCCAGCATTGTGCTCTACAGCATCGTTACATTACCTACAAAGCATGTGGTTTTACCAGCGGGGTTTGTGTCTGTTTTAAGTAGGAAAATACTACCAAAAAATCTTAAACAAAAAAGCCAGTCAGAGGCAAAGACGTCTTTGGAGTGTTATGCTATAATGTCTAATACCAGAAAGATCAAACTTTCCCAGCTAGGAGGAGTCCAATGATCTGGTTTAACTTGTGTCTTCCCTTGCAAGTGTGACTGCGGCTGTGCGGGGCCGAGGAGCGGGATCCCCTCCCGCGGGCAGAGCCCGGGCCCTGGCCACGTCCGACACCAAAGAGCCGGTTGTGTGCGAGAACCCCGAGTGCCGAGGTGCCGCGGGGGCTCCCCGAGTGCATCCCCCTCCTGCTCTGCTGGGGCGCGGGCGGCTCCTCCTGGGTGCGCCAGGGTGTCGATGATGCTGCCCACACCAGCAGTAGCTACTGAGCTGCTTCCGTGTGAAACCCTCGACCCGGCCAGCAGCCTCCTGCTCCCCAGCCCTGCCCTGGGGCGTCCCGCTGTGCCCACGCTGGCCTGGCAGAGCCGGCGCCTTGTGGCATCAGCACCAGCTTTAGGAGGAAACAAATAGAAAGCGTTGAGTTGGGATGGTCTGTGTGTGGCAGATATGTCCCAGCATGGGAAATGGGGATTAGTCATTTCTAATTGCCAGTTGGTAACCCCACTACTTCATTATTCATATGCAATTGATGGGTTTTAATGCTACAAAATTACTCCAAGTGTGCCAGCACCTGTGCTTTGTTCACTGTGAAATACTGCTTTACATTTCTGGATAGCACCTACTTATTCAAGTTTGTATTCAATAAATGCCTGACATGTATGTGAAGGGACACAAAACATTAATAACACTCTCTGTTTTGTCCTTACAGAAATGAATTATGTGACTACTTATTGTTAACAAACTACAGGAAAATGATAGGTATGCGAGCCAGAGAAGCAAATTATACAGGCAGAAGTGTTCACTTGCATTCATTAAATGTCTCCAGCATCATTGTCACAGGGCTTGACCAGAATATAAATTGATGAATGAGCCCCTGCTCTAAATTCAGTTTTAAACCATACCTTTGGGATTGGTTTTGGGTTGGTGGGCGCTTTCCCAGCCGGGGCAGGAGCCTCAGCCTCGCTCAGACACAGTGTCTGGAGCTGCCTCGGAGCAGCCCCGATGGCTGCACAGCCCAGACACTCTTGCCCTTGCATACATGCTTGACTCTGCATAGCATGAACCCAAAAATACACAAAAATAGCACAAACCCGTGGCCAAAAGGATGAAGAACTCCTGGGTCGCCAGAGTCTGGCTGGAGAAGTCCCCTGCCCCTCCCGGGTGGCTCCGCGGCCGCCGCACCAAGCAGCCTCCCTGCGCTCAGGGTGAGCTCTCTGAGCACCCCGAGTGCCGCAGGTTTTATGCTAACCCCAACAAAGAGGGGTAGTCCCTGGGAGGGACCATCCATCCCACTGCCGGTGGCTCCTGAGAATATGCTAATTTGTCACTTAATATCTGTGAATGCTAATGCACCCTAATCATCCAGGCTCCTGCTTCGGCCAGAGCACTCGAGTTCAACACAGAGGCAAATATAAAGCCTTGGTCTATGAGCTGTGTCTCAGGAGAACTGTTGCAGTAAATTCAGTTATATTTTCATGTCCAGATTAAATGCAAATAACCTTCCTGGTGCCGCAGATCTTGATTATAAACTTCTCTTGCAACCCCTTTTGGCTGAAAAGTATTTCACTGCCCTAAAATCTGGAATTTACCACTTGCTTTTTCAACCCCTAGCTGCTGTGTTTACATGAGTGCTATCACCCTTACAGGGCTAAGGACTAGATGCCAAAGATAACACATTTCGATTATCACTACCAAAGATTTTAACAGCTTCAGCTTATTATATATGCGGCTCTGCAGCTAGAGATAAACTAGGAAGAATCACAGAATCCCAGGCTGGAAGGGACCTCAAGGATCAGCTGGTCCAACCTTTCCTGGCAAAAGCCCAGTCTAGACAAGCTGGCCCAGCCCCCTGTCCAGCTGAACCTTGAGTGCCCAGTGTTGGGGCGTCCCCCACTGCCCTGGGGAGATTATTCCAGCAGCTGATTGTTCTCAGCGTGAAAAATCTTCCTCTTGTCTCCAATCAGAGTCTCCCCAGGAGTAACTTGTACCTGTTACCTCTTGTCTTTTCCACGTGACTCCTCGCAAAAATAGAGTCTCCATCTGCTTTGTGACCACCCTTTAAACCCTGGAGCATGGAGATAGGGTCTCCCCTCAGCCTTCCCTTCTCAGGGCTGAACTAACCCCGTTCTCTCGGCCTCTCCTCGTGGCAGGCTGCCCAGACCTCTGAAGAAGAACCTGTTGAGACCCAAATGATTTACTGGGTTAAGTCCCTCTCTGCTTCTGCCGGGACGTGACATTTTGCTGCAGAAGTGAATTACAAGAGACTGCACACATCAGGGCTTTGGCATCCTGGATAACGGCGTGCTACACACCCCTGAGGTGCCGTCACCGTATGCCCGGTCCCGCAGAGCACAGGGGGACAGGGTTGAGCAAAGGGATGGGGACAAGTGGGATGGCAAAAGGAGATCCTTTCGCAGGCTCGGCCTCTCAGCAGAGTCTTGCCGGACAAGGCTGGTTGCTCTCTGGTCGAGTGCTGCTGTCCCGCCCTGGCTTTGGTCTGGGTTTGCTCAGGCCGCGGGCGTTGCAGCTGCGGGCGGGGGTGGCTCGGCTGGGTGCCCCACGCCCGCTGCCCCACGCCCAGCCCCTGCCCGCCGCCCCGCTCCTGTCCTGCCGCCGTCTGTGTCACCGCCAAACCTTCATCCCAGCCACCCCCGCCGTGGTGACCGTTCGGAAACTGCTCGTCGGTGAGTACACAGCAAAGGCTAGCTGCCACGGGAAAGCTTTGCATCCCAGATTGCTGCACGTTTTTGGAGTGTGTGGCATTCTAAAGGCGTTGAAGCCTTTTACTCTGCTGCTGGCATTAGAACTTTATACCCCTTACAATTAACTTGCTAGAATTGTATTTCAAAAAACAAGGTCCCAAAACCATCAGCCAAAAAAAAAAAAAAATTCTCATTGATAAAAGTGGCAACTGAATACACAAGGAGGAGCAGAGACAATAAAATTCAGACTGTAAAGACTGGGGGATGCCTTATCATGAGGTTGCAGACTGGAGTAGGAAAAGGGCTGAAATAAATGTGTGGAAGATAGAAGAGTCACAAAATGTGAGTAAGAGAGGAGCTGTGCTCAACCTGGGCTCCTGCCAGAGCACAGAAAACAAGTAATGACGAGTTGCCTGAGCTCAGTACCCACAAATGTGCCAAGATCTCACATTCACTCCGTTCCTACTCACAGCTGGTTGCTCAGAAGAGGGAGATCAGCCAGGCTGGGGGCTCCTACAAACCCAGGCGCTCGCAGAAAGCCACGCTCAGGGCAGGACTATGTGTTATGAACAAACAGCAAAGCCCCCGTAGGGCCGGTGGGCTGGGTCGGGGTTTTCCCGCTGGCGATGCGGCCGTGGGGGAGCGGGCTCTGCAGTGGGGGCTCCTCGGGATCGGGAGCTGCCTGAGCTCGGCTGCAGCTGCCGGGGACAAAGGATGGGCTGGAAAGCAACTCACACTGTCAGGTTTGGAGTCAAACAGAATAAAACTGATAGCTTTTAAAAATTCACCTTTGTGATAATGCACTCAGTCAAGTGTAATTAAATGCAGAGAGACTCAACAGTTTCATATAAATACTTTGTAGGAGCCTGTCAATCTTCCAGGGGAATTAACACCCCCCCTCAAACAAATGAATAAACCTTTAAAATCTTCAGCATTGCCTCTTTCAAGAGCAGAGATGAAGGCTGTGGAGAAGCACCTGAGGGTCTCTTCTGCGCCTGGAACAGAACTATTTCCAGAGGAGACGTGTTAGCGGATAGTACAGATGGCTGAGGGACAACTCTCCACCTCTTCTCTTGTACACACCTTAGTGCTGCAGCACTGACGGGCAGATGGGGGCTGTGAAAAGCAGAATTAGGGAGCAGAGTGTGTCCTGGGCTTTAGATGCCAGCAGATAGCAGGTGCTGTGCCTGGCGTTCAGCTTCACCCACCAAGAATTTCTCCTTGTCCTTCAGAAACTGCAGAGGGGCAGGACCAGGGGAGCTGCTGGCCTGCGCTTTGCTGTGCCCAGACCTCTCTGCTCCGGGGTCCTCTGCCTATCAACACAGGGGCTGCCCAACTGAAAATAGTTGTCCCAGTTTTAAAATCTGAAAAAAAAAAAAACAGAAAGGATGGAGAAATGCTGCATGCACAACTGAGAAATGGATGGCTGTGTCTTGATAATGAGCGTTTCCTCCGTAGGAGAGGTTTTCTCCTACAAACCACACTTAACTACCAGCAAGTAGTGGAAACCAGATGTGTGCAGAGAGCACTGAGATCCAGAGACACCCCCTGAGCCCCACCAGCTGCCGGGCCGGGCTGAGGTGGGTTTCTGGCAGCTCATGGGGGAGGACGCTGCCCCGTCCCCCCCGTGCTGGCTGCCCCCGTGTCTCCGCACCGCGCGTGCCCAGGGCTGCCTGCACCCCCCTGGTCCTGCAGATGGACTCGGCGTCTCGAGGGGTCTCAACAGGTGAGTTTCTGTGGAAAATCAGTCCAGGACCAGCAGGATGCCATCCTAAGTTTCTTCCTAGGAACTCGTTCATAGTCATTGGGAATTGGGAAAATCATCTAAAGCAGAGCAAGAAAGGGAGGATCAGACACTACTGGTATTTGATAGAGCTCATTTTTTTCCCATTTATAGTCTTTCCTTCTCTTTTCTTTGCTCAGTTGAATTCTAACCTCACAGCAGTTGTGGAATGTTACTGTAAACTTAATTTATTCCTTTGTGAAGTTAAAGTAAATATGACTGAGAAAAATACATGCTGTACTTGATGTAAGACTAATGACATGTCCCCCAATTATCTTCAGTAGTGATATAGCTATAATCAAATTTAGAGAGAAGCTGTGTGGCTCAGCGCCGTTGACAAGGATGCAGTCAATTAGAATTTATGCCTGCCTTTTACGTTAATTTAGCAACACTCTGCTGGCCCTGGCAATGATGTGTGTACCCGGCCTCGGCACGGGGCTCGTTAACGCCCCAGAAGCAGCATCGGGCATTGCCGGAGCCCGCTCTGCCCCTCGCCTTGGAAGTGCCCAACTGCGAATCCTTCGTCCCCAGGGCTGCTCCTCCCAGCTCGGTCCTGTAAATCCCTAGAAGTGGGACAGAGCCGCCAGGCATCTTCTCCTGCCTGGCCGTGGTGCCCCGCCGAGCCACCGCGTTGCTCCTGGGTGAGATGCTCATTCCTGACAGCTCTTGGGAAGCAGAGAAGTTCTTATGTCGAGCTTCAAAGCCAGGAGAGCCCCTGAGGTTTTTCTATTTTTTAACTTTAGCATAAATGTGTGTCTACACAGGTGACTCATTTCAGGTGTCAGTTTTCTCAAAAAAAAGAGTATCTCAGCACCTTCCTGTTGTCCTGACTTCAGCGGGACCCATGGCAGCGGGGAGGTTATTCGGGAGCCGTGAAGGAACGTGGCATTTCAGTGTCACTAATACCTTATGTGATGCTATTGGGTTTTCACAGCCAAGCTAATAGCAGTGCTCGAAATAATTGTTATAGAGGAAAAATGTGCTTTATCACAGAGAGCAACACTTTGACACTGAAAGCGTTTCAGAGCGTATTTTTAGGGCAGAAAGAAGATCAATCTAAATCTTACACTTTTTTCATCATATGCCTTGAGCAGTGAAAAGGGGGGAAAAGGAATCAGCATTTTTGCGGTGCTCCTCCATCACCAGCCAGCCTTTAGCAGGGGAACGAGCTCAGCAGAGAGGCAGATTCAATGGATCCCACTAACACATGCGCTTGCAGGAGAGGGAGAGTAAAACCTTTCATCCAGACACTGAAACAAAGAACAAACGCCCTTTTGGATGATTAAGAGAACAGAACAAAAACCCAGCAAACTCCTTTTGTTATCAACTGGTTTACGTTTTGCAGTTACTGCAGTGCCAGGTAACCTGGAAGCATTAATAAAATGAAGCAGTTCCTGCATCAGAAAATAGCTGCAGGCATCTGCAGCCCACTCCTGCGGCCGCGGGGCGAGAGGGAGGTTGGCAGAGCAGTGACGGTACCTGGGGAAAACGGGAGACACGAATGTGCAGGGACAGCCTCGTGTTTCAGGCACAATTACATTCATTCCTAGCAGAAAGGTGGTGGCTCTACTTCATGACCTGCCTACCTCTTCTGCCTCTCCTTAGCCCCAATTATTGATGCTTTACAGAGTTGTGAGCGCCCTGGTGCTGTGCTCGGAGGTCCGTGTGCCCCCCGAGGGCTGCAGGGACGGCGGGAGGGCAGGTGCTGCCACGCACCGCAGCAGAGTTTCTCCTCTCCTTGGTGCCCATTTGGGAAAGTCAAACGTTTATGTATAACCTAAAATAAAAGCCATTCTGCTACTGTGAGCTATTTGGTAATAAAACGGGGAAAGGCACTGCAGCCAATAAAAGTAAATTAATAACTAGAGACAACAAAACCCTGCTTCACCGACTGGCATAAAGCAATCCTTTGCTGAAAGAAGGAAAATGCGACAGTTTATGAGGAGAAAGGTCAAGTCCGAGAGGAACAGGCCACAGCATTTGTGGGATATTTGTGACCAAGATCTTTTTTTCCTAAACCTGTGTGGTTTATTGCCTCTGTGCTGCAGGCAGAGCTGCAGAGCAGATCCTGCTGAGAGGAAAAGGGGTTTGGGGGCTGTTGGTCCAGGCTTTGGGAGATGGTCCCTCGGCTCTGCAGCCCGGGGTGCCCCCGCTCCCCCCCCGAGTGCCAACATCTTGCAAAGTCCCAGAAACCTCCCCGAGATGCTGAGTGAGGACTGCTCGGGGACTCTGACGGTCCACGCGGTCCTGCTGCCCGCAGCTGGGCGCCGGGGTCCGGGCCAGGAGCTGCCCTTCTCTGCAGCCCATCCCGGGGCACGTGGAGCCGCAGGGTTGCTGCCCCGAACAGAGCCGGAGCGGGGGCATCCTGGGGGGGTCCGGTGCCCCCCGGCATGGGCTGGCTCACGCCTGCCCTTTTGGTTGCGTTGCTCATGCAGCACAAATTAGGAGGCTTAATTATTTCAATAGAGGTTAATTATATTAGTCACTACTGCAAATCTCCAGTTCATGCCATGCTTTCCACTTCATTTAATTCATTACCCCCTGTGAAATTCAGTAGATTTCTGCACCAAATTGCTCATTTATATCACATATGTCCCTTCCAACAGCAGTCCTCCACATCTACCCCTTCTCTTCCTTTTGTTTTTGTTCCTCCAAGTGTTCACGGCTGTCAGGGATGAAGCGGTTTGACGGGAGCAGGTTGGAGCAGCCTGGGACATCCTCAGCTCCAAATTAAGGCCGTGGGTAAGACAGAGCTGTACCTGGATTGCCAACACTCTCACCCTGGGAGGGGCCGGCTGTGGCCCCCAGACACTGTAGCGACCCCGTGCTGCAGCTGAGCAGACAGCGATGCTGGATTTTGTAAATCCTCCCCCTCCTTTGTTGCATCCTTGCTCAAAACCTGGACTTACAGACACGCGTCCTCTCCCCCACCTGGGAAGTGGGGGCCCGTGCCATGTGGGTCCAGAAGCCCCCTCTCCCCGACTCCCCCGTGTACAAGGCAACAGTCATCATGGGAAAAATTAGCCTGTTGTGCACCCCTTGCAACGATTCTTAAAGAGCAGTTCCTCACAGTTTAATGTATGTCTGTAATAGTAATAAATGGCAGTGCTGAAGCTCTTGGATGTTATTTAATTAGTTCTACTGTGCCTTCCATCCTCGGCAGAGATATATCTTAATAGCTGAAGGATTAATACAAAGCCATGCTTTAAAGAGAAACTCATACTCAAAATAATACAGAACAACAAAGACCTGAAAATAAACATGGATTTAAAAAATTGCGCAGAGGAGCTGCCGTGCAGTGGGCACACAGTTAAAGCGGGCCAGGGAATTGCTCTCGCTGGCCAGAAGCCCCAACTCTGACCCGGCTAATGCCGGATTGCACGTCTAATCCTCTGGAGACACACTGACATTGGGAAGGGCATTCGCCAAGCTGCACCAAAAGGCTCAAAATGACTGTGCAATGCTTATCCCTGAATTATTGTTAAATTGGTGCACGCTGTCATTTGTTCAAGCGCATTTATCATACCCTGCGCAGAGCAGAGTTTAATATTTGACCACTCTCAAAGTGCTCGTAGCAAACCCATTCTGGATGTATGAAAAGGGGGAAGTGAAAAGGGCACGGGGAAAGGCGTGTTTGCCTTTAGAAGGGCTGCCAAAGCCCAGGGAACAGAAGCTCTCTGTGTTACAGCCTGGCTTCATCTCTCCTCTTTCTTTTTGTTTTTAACCTTAGTTCATTCCTTTATCACTGCACCCGGGGGGGTTCATCCTTCCCGTGTCTCCCGATTCTCCAGCACCCCTGCGTACAGCTCGTCGATGGCGTGAAGTGGCCTCGCACAGGTTCCCTTGCAAGAGCGGCCGCGTGGCGTTCGTCAGGCAGAGCTGGCGGCCGCGCTGCGACCGGGCGACCTCATGGCTCAGTACGGCATCGGTCCTGCCAAGGGGCACACCACAATTTGGCTGGAGCAGCCACTTTCTGCTGGGTCACCTGTGCGCATCCACGCGGGCAGCACTGCAGCGGGACCCGTAAGAGCTCATCAATAAATGTGCTTTCTGACTCTCCATTTCGTAGAGGAAAGGGAAATAAGCCCAGAGCTGGGATGAGGCTGCCATCAGCATCCTCCTCCAAGCCCAGAAAATGAATGTGGTGACTCCCACCGCCCCCAAGGGAGGTTGAGAGTCTGGGAAACACCTCCCTGCCCCAGGAACACCCAGCGTGGGAAGAGCCCAGCACCCCCGTAGGACATGAACTGAAGCTGCATTTTGCCTCCCTGCTCCGTTAACAGACGTAACACTGAAATTCAGCCCAGTTCATTAGTGCCGCATTCCGTCCTTCAGCACTGATTACCTTATTTGTTTGTCTCTTCAACTGTTAGCATGGACGATTGTTTGCATAATTATGCAAAACGATCTCTGTTCTTTCAAGAAGCCGTAAGAGTAAAATGCAATTAATTGCCTGCACCACCAGCATCATCAGACCCACGTGACCCCCTCGGCTTCCCTGCGGCTGGAAGCCCTCGCCCTGGACACCCGAGCGGTGGGTGGGTGAGATTCCTCAGAAATCCCCACTCTGAAGGGCTGGGCCGAGGCTCAGGGTCTGGCCTGAGCCGGGGCAGCGCACCGAGGGGCAGGAGAGCTCCACGGGGGCTCTCGGGTACATGTGTGAGTTGTGATCGGGTGTGGGAACGGAGCACCAGGCTCC
This sequence comes from Otus sunia, assembly GCA_010365825.1. Taxonomy (NCBI): domain Eukaryota; kingdom Metazoa; phylum Chordata; class Aves; order Strigiformes; family Strigidae; genus Otus; species Otus sunia. Next base: position 415,899 of record ML997617.1, read on the forward strand.
TGGGGGGTGTCGGAGACAGGAATCGTCCCCTCTGAGCCCCAGCGCCCTCCCTCTGTTCTAGTCTGATGCCACTGAATGATTGGAAATGTTGGTAAATTAACGGTGTCATTGTTAATTACTGATGGGGAGGAGGTTTATGCAGTCATGTAGCCCAAGTGTCCAAATCATGTCTGCTGACATGTGCAAGGGGGAAGTGAGACATTTTCCACCTGTTCAGCTATTTTGCAGCTTGGTGGGATATTACCTATTTTTAACTGCAGCTGCAGCTAAAGGAATAAACTTGTAACGTCAAACATAAGGTAACAACCAAAGGAAGTAATTTTTTAGATGCAGATCTGTCTGACTGATTTAGTACATGGTGAAGATTTTCTTTAGCATAATGATACTTCTTAGGGCGCATGATAAAAACCTGCAGTAATGGGCAGACACGGCTCTCAGTTATCAGTCTCATCATTAGCATTTTGCTATCGTTAACCTTCACAGGATAAATTGCCTACTTATAAAAAAGATATTTCTCTGTTGGGCATTAGCAGCTCTAGTTCTGGGTAGGGATGTGAAAATCACTCTACAGAGTTTTGCCAACATGGGCTCTGTGTGGTTCTGAGACTGGACATCAGGCCAGTGTAAATCAGGGAAATTATCCCAGATTTTGATCTGAATTGAGGCTTAGGGATTTACAGATGTTCATGGGTGCTCACTTTGCCTGGGAAACAATCAGCCTTGTCGTCTGCGGGTGGAGGGACTGAGCTACTCGGCGACCCTGCCCCACGCTGCTGCGATCGGAGGCTCCCCCCGGCTCTTGCTGGTTGCAGGTGAGGGTCTGACCTCCCTCCCCTCCTTTCTTACATTACAGCACTTTTCCCCTGGCCAGGGCTTTGGAGACGCTGCTGTGTGTTTTTTGTGGGTGCACACATCCCCCGCCGCCGCTGGTGTCCTGCCCGAGGTGCTGCGGGGTGCTGGCGGGGTGCCAGCCCTGGCTGGGAGCGCTGGAGGGGCACACGAAACACCTCAGCTGCCAGAAAGTGAGATAAGCATTTATTTGGGAATCTGCAGTACACAGAGCACTTCAATAACCATATTCATCTAAAGGCTACATCAGTAGAAGCAGTACTGCCTGTTCCCTGTTGAATGCCAGTTACTGGGGAATGCTGTTATTAACATTTCGCGGGAGCTCCAGGTCACCTTGATATAATCGAGCTAACACACATTTTAATGGCTGTTTAATTAGATTTACCATAGGGAAGATGCCACCAAGAAGGCTGCATTTCTGCTTTAAGTGCTTGAGACGGTGGCTGGATTAAATAAAAATGCAGATAAAGGCCTGCAAGGAAGAGAGCAAGGTGAGCTGTTTCCCCCTGTGCAGTGCGATTTTGCCGTCTGGTTGGAGTGGATGTGCCCGCTGACGCCCTGCACAAGCGCGGCTCCTCCTCGCAGGGCTGCTCACACCCCCACGGGGCAATGCTGTTTTCTGACTGTTACAAAATCTAGGGTACTCCTCGACGGGCAATTTGCTTTTAGGTGACCTGATCTTTTAGCACCTTGCTGTGAGGCTCTTATTAAATCACTTGTCGGGAGCCTGCCCCTGCGCTGTAAACGGGGCTGGAGCAGAGGGAAGGAATCCGTCTGGTTTCCAGAGGCAATTTCTGAACGTTATGGCAAACTGGTCCCTGCATTAGAGAACAAATAGCTCATCTCCATCTCCCATCAATTTTGATACCTTCATGAGGCTGTGGGAGACTCCGAGGAGCGTTTTGTAAAACTGCCAGTTTCTCCTTCATAGAAAATAAAATATTGAAACATATTGCTATAAAAGACATGACACTTCTCTCAATGGATTTATTAAGAAGACCCCTAGAGTAAAGAATTATAAAATCTGATCGAGTCAGCAGTTCCAGCTGTGTAATTGATATCCATTATTTCCTATTGACTGCTGTGCAGGACTTCATTTTCTGTAGCATCAACAAATTCCTCTGCTGCATACTACGGAACGACCAGGGGCTTCAGCGGAAAACAAAGCCGATCAGCAAAGAGAGAGCGCAAACCCCAGGAGAGTGCCAAGGCGTTCTTCCTCAGCTGCTTCCCATAAATACACACCTTTACCCTAATCTACACTTTCTTAAATTATTCCATTTGCACAGGGCAGTTTTACAAACACACTGTGGCTTTGCTGAAGAACAGAGATTGGGTGACAGTTTCATTTCTCAAACGATACGGTTTCTTCTCATTTGGTTCATTTTGTGGCAATTTTGAATGTTTTACTGAAGTGGGATTATAGTAAACATTTTACTGAAACAAAATAGAAAAAAGCCGGCCCCACAAAACGCAAGACCTCAGCTTGTTTTCGTACCAGTTCTCCAGCCAGTGGCCTCTCAGCGGGCCGGGGGAGCAGGACGGCTGCTGGGTGCCGGGTCTGGCACTGACTAACCCTGCACAGTGTCAGGTTTATCTCACGTCAGAGCAGCCCCAGCTTGTTACAGGGCTGCAGGGCAGTTTGGTGTCCGTCTGTCCTGAGCGTGTTTCCATCACCTGGCAGGACTGGAACAGCAGATCTCTTCTCAACGCTCTCACGGGTGATTTAGGCACTCGATTTATTTTTGGTGGGTGTTAGAGCGATGGAGAATGACGGAGAGACTTATAGTAACTGTCCTAACATTGTCAAATATTTGTAATAAGTAGCTGCATATTCCAGGTCTAAAAGCGTATTTGTCTTCCCTCCTCTGCCGAGCAGGTATTTGTTGCTGGTAATTGCTCATCTCCTGGGAGAGAGTGAGCTAAAGTCGTACAGAAGAGAAAAAAACAGCGCTGTCTGTGTGGTCTGGAGTCATTAGGACGCAGAGACCAGGGTCCTGCTCCCGGTGCAGGAAAATCGAACCTCTGCGGAGGGCCCAGGGGGGGTGGCTGTGCCGGGGGGTGACACCCGCTCCCGGGTTGTTCCCTGGTGACAGGGCTCCTTCTGCCCCGGGCGGCTGAACGCCAGGAGGGGTTTGCAATCTCTGGTCAGAATCCCGCATTAAAATCCAGACTGTTGGGGGGGGTTTGGCCCTTTGTCAAGCGACAGGCTTTGTGCCAGCGTGTCCAATGCCTTCTCCCAGCAGAGCTGTCGCTGGCCGCCCCTGCTCAGAGCCCGCTGCCAGGGCAGCACCCACGGGCCGGGCAGACGCAGCTGCAGGAACGACGCGGCTCAGGCATCAGCTGCACCTCAGCCCTGGCCCAGGGCCTCCGGCGGGTCCGTGGGCTGGCTGGCAGCGCACGGGAAAGGTAACAAAGATAAGCAGCTATCTTCAGTATGTTTAATTCCCTGGATATTTTTTAGAGGTCCAGAAATGGAAAAAGAGTAGAAAAGCACTGCCCTGCAGCACCGCAGCTCTGTGCTGTGGGTGTGTCTGAGGACTGTGCAATCCCCTCCGGACCCAAACGGTGCTGGCCACCTGTTGTCCAAACAGATAGCTTCATCCTTTTCTAATAGCCCTTGCATAAGAAAAGGAAGCACTAGAAAGCTGTAAAGCTGGATGTTAAAGGTGAATTGAGTCCCAGTCATGGTTTCCTTCCCATGGAGCGGTTTTAGATATAAAGAAGATGATGGATTAAATTATGCTTGACTGACAGATTTAAATTGGGACTTCTTTCTGCAGCCTCCACATCCATGCTCTAAATAGGAGGCTTGGGATTAGGGCCATTAAATTACTTAGTTTGTTGGAAAAATAAAATATCAGGAACAGATGAAGATGAAAAGAGAGAGAAACACAAACTGAAAGAGTGTTAAAAAATGATTAAGGTAAGGTAGCAAATGAAATAGAATAGCACTAAAACTAGACGACATGAAAGAAATTCAAAGTGGCAGTGCTGAGGAGTCACTTAGGCTGTTAAAATACAGAGCTGCGAAGTTCAAGACAGATGAGCTTGATATTTCCAAGAGCCTGAAATGACTTTTCAGCCACCGGTGGTGCTGGAGGTCATGGCCTGGGTCGAGGCGCAGTTGAAAAAGAAGAGAAACGAACGGCTTTGGGGTATTAGAAGTGTCACAGGTGGCAGAGCTTTCACAGTTACACAGCGCAGAGAAACACCTTGCAGGGCAGCTGCAGGAACAGCAGCCCCTTGGCTGCTGGGGATCCCTCAGGCATCGCCCACACAGCTCCTCTGTCTTCGGTCACGACGGGCCGGAACGTGCCTTCGAGGAGGAACTAAAAAAGTGTTTTGAAAATTAATGCCAGGGTGATTATGCTGGAAGGATGCTGCAGGACTAGGTCCCCTCCCCTTCACTTCCTGACCCCCCTCTGGGATCTCGGGGCATCTTCACTCCTCGGAAGAGTCTCCGTCCCAGCGCGGGTCGCGGGAGCTTTGCACGGAGCAGCCCCGGCCAGCGGGGAGGGGAAAGGGAGGGAGGGAATTAACCACAGGCGGTGGATGGAGCGGGACCCCCGGCTGTCCTCGTTGCAGTGCGGGGCAGCAACTGCTCCTCTGCAGGTCCCTGCAGCCCCAGGGAACGTGCCCAACAGCTGGAGGTCACAAGATGGTTGTTCCTGGCCCTGACCCATAGCAGTTCCCACACGCCTCCCCCAGATCCGAGCAGGGGTAGCTTTCCGTCTGCAGGCCTGGAATAAATTCTTTTAATCTGAGTCTTTGCATCTGTATTGCCTCCCTCACTCCTTCCAGTAATTACATACACGGCCATGGAAAGAGATCAGATTCTGCGGTCTCCTTTGAATCCTGGAAACTGCCTCTCATGGTACCCTTGAGTCTCTTTAAAGGAAACAAATTAAAAGGCTGCAGCCCAGATGATTGCAGGTAAAGCCGTGCCCCGGAGGACCCTGCCTTTTCCAGAGAGCCCTCTGTATGGCTGGCCATCTCTGTTCTGCTGTTGCCCGGTGTAACCCCGTGCCCAGCTCCCTGTGCCATTCTGTCCTGCTCCGTGGCCTTTTCCCATTCACCTTGTAGCCCATCCCCCTCTTTCCTTTCTCCCGCTCTTTGTCCCCATTCCTCTCCCTTTCTCCGTCTCTCGCTCTCTCATCCCCTCAAGCCCTCTGCCTTCTTGACTGTCTCTTGCTCTCCCTCCTTCCCACCATCTCCCCCCCCACATTTAATTTCTCTCTCTCTGTCTTTCTACTCTCCACTCATCATTATCTCTCTTCGTCTCTCTTGCTCCCTGACCCCGTTTTTTTTCCACCATGTGCCTGCAGGACTCCTCTTTCCTTTTCTAGTGATTTCTCCATCTCTACTTCCCCTACGCCCTCCCACCCCTTTTTGACTTCCCAGCCCTTTTCCAACTCTAATGCCCCTCAGACCTTGCACCCCTTTTCCGCATCTACTTTCTTCTGGCCTATATTTGCTCTCCAGCCTCTCCTTCCCTCCATCCTCCAACCCTGTTTCGGCCTCCCACCCCGTTAAAGTAAAGGGTGGTGACAAAAGGGGGGCAAGTAAAGGGGTGTGAGTAAAAGGGGTGCAAGTAAACGGTGGCGAGTAAAGGGGCTGCGAGTAAACAGTGGAGAGTAAGAGGGGGCGAGTAAAGGGGGGCAAGTAAAGGNCAGGGTGGGAGCATTTGAGGAGTGGAATGTGTCAGGACTATTCCAGGGGGTACTATTTTGGGGGCAGCATTTCAGGGGGAGCATTTCGAGGGAAGTGTTTTGGGGAGTATTTCAGGGGGGACTGTTCTGGGGGGAGTATTTCGGGGTGGGAGTAATTCAGGGGGGAGTATTTCTGGGGGTTGGGGGTGAGTATTTTGGGGTAATTTCCAGGTGATTGATTTCATATCGGGTCTGGGGAAATTCCGCAGCTCCACAGATCATCTGTCACCGCCTGCCCAGAGAGGAGTGATAAATTCTTCATCGTCTTCTGGAGCACCCGTGGTGATTGCAGGAGGAGCAGCAGTGCAAACTGTTTTCCCTGCACATGAGAAAAAGCAGCACTTAGGTCAAGGGAGCAGCTTTCAGACTCTCCTTCCCCTCCTGTCATGATTCATTTGCGTCAGGCTGCTCCCCCGGCAGCTCCTTTCCCATTGTGCTCTTACAGCTGCGATGTTTGGCAGAAATTATTGCCTGCTTTCTTCTCAGCCTTTCCTTTAGATTCGTTATGATGATGGGTTGTTAGTTCTCTGGAATAGCAGCGTGTGTCCACTCGGGGGGGTATTTGTATGTCCCTGCTGACACGTGCAGCTTGACTTGGTGACTGTCACTGTCCTCATAAGCAAAATGCCTTCGGGAGCCACAGGGCCTGTGCACCCTCCCAGGGCGATGCTTCCCAGGGGAGATGTCTTCTTCCTCCTCCTCCTCCTGCTCTTGGCAGGGCTGTCGGGAGGGCTCACAGCCAGCACCCGGGAGGGGCAGGGACTCTGCCGGTGCCAGGGGCATTTGCAGGGAGCAGGTAGGTGCCACTTGATGTCAGCATCAGTCTGTGGCAGAGGGACAACTCCCCAGCCGCTGCCTGAGGAGGTGCAGGATGCAGAACCAGCCTTTGGGCCTGGCTTAAAGGGGTCTAATGACATCTCAGTGCAAAGGGGAGAGTTTGGATAAAGGGTGTAAGAGGACGCGTTCTCTTACGTTAAATCACCACTCTGGGTCCTGTTGCTGTTGGCAGCCCGAGGGATATTTTGTATAGATGCTAAAACACATTGTAAATTAGGAAAACAAAACAGAAACCAAACTAAAACACCATATTGTGCTAAGATCATTTCTCTTGATACCAGAAAAGCTTCCCAGAACAAACCACCTCGTTCATGCTTATCCTTGCTGGTTTGTTTTGGGTTTATTATTTGAAGAAATGATCTCATTTCTGCTTTTCTATAAAAATAGCTATTGTCGTTAATAATACCTTTGCAGTCTTGCCGTGCTGCCTGCAGAGGTCAGCAGCCCCGGGCAGAGCCCTGGCAGGATGCGGGCAGCCCGGCTCGGGGAGAAGATGCTGAGAGCAGAAATCACCTGGCGGGCGCCGTGAGCCGGGGTGCGCCGGAGCTGCGGGGAGTGCGCCGGGTTTGCCCAGTTGGGCTTGCTCAGGCCTCTCTGCCAGTGAAACCGTGGGCAGGGAGGGTGCATCTTCTGTGTGCCCAGGCACCACCGGAGACGTGCCGGGGCCCCTCGCCCGGACACTTGGACGTGCCCCACAGCGGGGCTCTTCGCCCTGGGCTCTCCTGGAGAGGCCGGTCAGGCTGCAGCGGTTGAGCCTGGCTTGGACGAGCCCTTCTGAGCCTCCCACCTGTCTTTAAAATTCAGCCTGTGCACCGTGTTCCATGCCAGAGCAGGAGCGCTGTGGCAGAGCCGGCACTGAGCCACCGTGGCAGCATCCCCCCGGCAAGGGCAGCTCAGTCCTGAAGGCTGCTGCCCCTTTAGCCGGGTCTCAGAGCCTTTCGCAGCCTCAGTTGCTGCAGGAGTTCCAGCAGTTGTGGCAAACCGGCAAAGATAAGAACCAACAGCTCATGATCCTTAAACTTGTTAAACTTGAAACTTGAAAAGGCTCACACTGAAACCTCAGCAACCCCAGGCAGGTTTTCTCTCTTTGTTAGTTCTCTACAGAGAAAGCGAGCTTCAGGAGGGGGGAATCCAGTCCGTAATTACTTAATTCCAGTCCACCATGACTTAAGTAAACTGCAAACAGTAACTGGAGGGAGCGTTCTGGCTTGCATTAAATGGAGAAAATTGCAGCTATTTGCCCTTTTTGAGCTGTTATACGAGTATATGCAAAGAAGACCTGACAGAGGGGGCGTGAGGGTTCACTGCCACCACCCTGGGAGGTGCCGGGGCTGCCTGGCCTGGGGGACACCCGACAGACCCATTCAGCAGCCTCTCTACAGACAGCTCTAACTTCAAAGACTAACGCTGCAGGGAAAGGAAGCCCTGGCTAACTATTCAACACCTTCACACTTTCAATTATTTTTGCTGCTTCTAAAGCAAGTGGTCTAAGATTTCCCAAAAGACCTGTAGGAAAACCAGGGAAGATCAGACGTGACATTCTGGACTTCTCGTATGAAAAGCAATTGGGGAAAAAAAAAAAAAAAAAAAAAAAAAAAAAAGCAAAANAAAAAAAAAAAAAAAAGAATAAAGTAAAGCATAAGAGAGACTTCTGGTTGTACTTCACATGTTTAAAGGAGAATAAAGAGACACAAAATCATGTGCAGGTCAATTTTATGCAAAACATCAAAAAGGGGTGGCAGTGACTGCTCACGGAGATTGCCAGCATGGGGGAGAGCAGCCACCCGGGAGCCCAACAGAAACACTGGGGACGATGGTGTGAGGAGTGGCTGTGGGGTCCCTGTGCAGTGTCGGGGGAGCAGCTCTGGTCTCTCACCGGGAGCAGCTCTGGTCTCTCTCTGGGAGCAGCTCTGGTCTCTCTCTGGGAGCAGCTCTGGTCTCTCTCCGGGAGCAGCTCTGGTCTCTCTCCAGGAGCAGCTCGTCGTTCCTGCAGAGGGAACCGACATCCCAGCCCCGCAGAGGGCTGGCACCGGCCACCGTAAGCCCTGTACTTGGTAAAGGCTGAGCTCTGGTAGCTAACAGCCTTTGTAACAGCCTGGGATGAGCCTGATGGACATGTGCTATGAGAGGCAACTGTTTTGTAAAATAATGTAAAAAAAGTGAAATAATAAGCCTTTCATACTGGTACATGTCGGAAATGTTCTTAAAGTCAGGCTTTGGGGTGAACCACAGAAAAAGCCAATCATGAGACAGACCAAGAACTCAGGTCTGGTTTCCGTGGTGAGTGAATTATTTTGTACCACGGCGCTGTGATGCTGAGGGATGGTTTGTGACCACACTCATTTTTTGCATGAAGAACAATAAAGGGTCTAATTTTCACTGTGACAGAGAACAAAACCGACTCCTGAAGTGCTCAAACTTTTCTAATTTTCCTACGAGCCCTACTCAATAAGTCTGTATTGGGTGAAGATTTTACTTTTATTTTTCTTAGAATAACTTTTAATTTTTTGTGGATTTTTTTCTGATGTTTTGGGGAGGAAGTTGGTTAAAATTTAACTGGAAGGAGGGACGTTGGTGCAACGACTGTTTCCCTTCATGGGTTCTGTCTTTTAGCAGTTCTCACTAGGGTGCAATCCCAGGTCAGCCTTAAACCCAGGTAGTCCAGCTCCACCTGGGGGCAGATGGTCAAAAGGCTCCGGTGCGGCAGCACCCAGGAAGGGAAAGGCCACCCAAAACACACAGACACCGTGACCCGCCTGTGGCCCCTGGCCACCACTCTTTGTAGCAGCACGAGCCGCTCTGCAATCAAAGGCCCCCTCCTGCTGATAGCTTCTTGTTGGGGAATGGTTGAGGCAAATTATAAAATTAAAAGAAATAGGGTGAGAATAAAATTAAAAGCAATGTCTCTGAGCTGGAACTGCTTTGCTGTGAATTGAACATGCCTAAACCTAGTCATGGTTGAGCAGAGCTATTCCACTCAGCATTGGATTAACTCATCAGCAGAGAGGCCAGAATCTGATTTAATTCGAAAGACTACAAAATTATATTTCTCTGCTGATTTTCCAGGTGGTAGGATTAGATGTGGAGCTTTTAGTTTTCCACTACTTCCTTTTAACTTAAATTGACAGAAATGGCTTTTGGTACAAGACAATATTTGATGGGTACTGCATCAGGGATAATGAAAACGTCAGACAAGTGGTAAAGCGTAATTGGGGGAGCTTGTTTGCCTCTATCTGGAAATGCACTGCGTTTGATAAACCACAAAGAACGAGTTTCCTGGAAGAGCATAAACCAGGGAAATTTGCAGCTCTGACGGGATGTTCAGTGCTTCACCAGTGCAGCACCTTTTCCCAGGGAAAAAAGGGAAGACCAAGAGCTGCAGCAGCATCTGGCAGATTCGGTGTGTGCGGCCTTTGGGAGGACGTGGGGAGGGTTTTTGCCCGGTTGGCACAAGTATGGCCACGGGCATCGCAGGGGAAGGAAGGGTGGTGGCCGGGGAGAGGGGCGGCCGCATGCTGGAACGGGAGCTGCCCTTCCTCCCAGCTTTGCTGATTAAGGAGCTTCTTTTTTTGGCAGTTTGAGCTGGAATTAAAATATTGCTGGGAGGGAGACCGGGGGCAGGCGAACAGCTTGTTCCCAGCTGGCTCAGCACTTTCCTGTTTGCCGTTCCCCTACCAGAGCCCCCAAGGTCTCCCCCGAAGGTGGCCGCTCATCGCGCCGCCGTGCTCCTGCTGCGCATCCCGCGGGAGCGGCGCTGGGCGGAGGCCGTGCCCAGGCTGATTTGGAATCTCTGGTCCAAGCGTTGAAGCACGTGGGCGTTTTTGACAAAGCGTTTTCCCTTCTGCATTTGGTTCTCAGCATCATTCAAGCGTTCACGTGTACGGAGGGGAACGTTAATGAAACGGCAGCTCTGTGCAGGTATTGCCAGGGATGGACCCCCCCACAGCCCAGCTCTGCTCATGCCACAGGCTCCTTGGGCACATCAGACCCTGCCCAGAAATCTATATATCAGGTAACAGTAAATACAAATGTACGATAATCACCGGCGGCCAGAATGCCGCCTGCAGACAGAATAAAAGGCAATATTCGTGGCACCCACTCTCTTTTAGGAAGCCGTTCCTCCTCTCCCTCCCAGGCCTTTCCCCAGGGCACAGCTCTCCCGGGGATGCACGGCCTCGGCGGGGGGACACATCTGCAAACACCCGTGTGCTGCAGCATCAGCACCGCTGCCGCCCGCGCAGGCTCTGGCTGGGAGAAGGGCTGGGGGAGGCTGGACCAGCACGTGAGGCTCTCGGCCTTTGGAAGGGGGAAGCTGGGGCAGTAGAAGGTTTGTCAGAGTCTTGGAAGAGGCAAAGAGGTGAGAGCAGCTCTAGAGGGGGGTCCTGCTCTTTTCTGTCCCTAAAACATCGGGGTTGCTTTGGTCCCTTTGGGCAGAGGCTGCCTGGCTCAGAGCCCTGGTGTGGCCGGTTTGGCTGGTGGTTTTGCTGGGTGTTTGTGGGGGTCCTGGAGGCTTCCAGGGCTTCTTCCCTTCTCTAGGGAAGAAAAGGGATTTTCAACCTGACCTCCAAAGTGCAGGAGCCTGGGGAAGTGCAGTGCCAGGTGGGTTAAAGGCCAAGTTACCTGAGTGCTCGCTAGCCTTCTCCCCGGGTCACACGCCCCTCGGAGCACTGGGATGATGAAGCTCCTCTTTGCTCTGGGAGAAGGGACAGACCCGGGTTAATTGACCCCTGTGCACAATTCTCATCGCTCTCCTCTCAGTCTTCGCTGCCAGGCCTGAGCAGAATAGTTTGTCTGGGAAATGGTCTGTAAATTTGCAAGCAGTGTGCTTATGAGAGGCAGGCTTCTAATGACTCCCCAAACTGAGATTTTCTCCCTCTAAATGCAACTAGGTCTCAGTGTCCCTGATTAGCTTCTCATGATGAATTCCATCTGCCTGCCTGGGATCAACGAAAACCTAAAAAAACTGAGCACCAGACATGCAGCCTACTGTTTTCATGCTGAGCTTTGTTCATTATAGGAAATCACTTACAAAACAGGAAGCTCTTCCTTGTTCCACTCAATTTCTTGGGCTTATTTGCCATGAAATGTCACCTTCTCAGATGAAAGAATGGGATTTATCACAATTAAGGAAGGTTTTGACACGTCCCTTTAAGTGAATCAAGGGTCCTTTTAATTCTGAATCTGTGTGGGATTTTTCTGATGCAACAATGATGTCTTGCAACGCTCACAAAACTGGCAACGCTCGTCCCGCAGACGAAAGCCGTGGGCCGGTGTCCCGGGTGCAGCAGCAGCATCTGCACCTGCACCTTGCCGACTTCTTTGCAAATGTTTGATGTGGCCGCGTGTTATTCCAAAGCCCGTGTCTGAGCTGTGGGGGTTGCTGCCCCTCGCTGGGGCACTGGCTATGACGCTTTTTCTGCGGCAACTTGAGTTGCTTCAGCAAAGGGTTGTTGTATGAAACACCCTACAAAAATGTGTTGCGTTTGCTGTTGCCATAGCACAAGTAGGAAACCCACGATGTGTTGCGGAAGTTGGTGCGTCACTGGGATGAAGCATCTATCCCAAATCCCCCTGTCCTGGAAACCTTTTGGCATGTGTGAAATTCCAGAGCCAGTAACCCTTGGTGGGAGTTAGTGGGACCAGTAAGAGTGTCCAGGCTAGTCATGCCCACCTCAGTCTGGTGTTATCTGGCCCAGCGTAACTTGGAAATCACCAGTGCTACTGGCCTGTGATTAACAGTGGGCTGGTTGCTCTCTTGCTGCTGAGCCTGGCAGGGTCTGCCACCTCACAAGGTGAAGGGCTGCGCGGCAGCAGGCTTTAATGGACTGAAAATAACTGCTTCCACTCCTCTCCAAAGGCAAATTGTTATTCCAGCCCTGAGTACAGATATCTCAGAGCTTTCCTCCTGAGGACGAGGCTTGTTCTTCAAACATCGGCTGCAGCTGCCGCTGGTGCCTTTGCTAGGCAGCTGGGCTGGCGCAGGGAGGAATTCGGCTGGCCCTTCCACCTGCCTGCACCTCCGGCGCATCTCAGTGCTGGGAGATGCCTCCTCCCAGGCACCGCCCCGGGGAGCGGAGGGCACGGCGAGGGGCTCGGCCCTGCCCGGCACAGCGTGCTGCACCGTAAGAACCCGGGCACCTGCCGCATCCCGCCGCGCTCAGCCCTGCAGAGCGTCCCCAGACGGGGCCCGGGGGCAGTCGCGGGGTGCGGAGTGTCCCGGGAAGGCAGAGCGAGGGCAGCGCTGGGGGTCCAGCTCGTCTCCAGGTTTTCCTTTATCTATAAGTTATATGAATTATATTTCCTTCCATCCTGCCCAGCAAGTGAGCTGTGTATTGGGTTGGTGGCACTCAGCTCAGAAGTCCTCAGGCCCCTCCTGGGTGAGCGAGCAGCCCCGCCTGGCACCGAGCTGGGCCGTGGGGGTTGTGTTGTCACCGGGATCCCTCCCGTTCAGGGGACGAACCGGGCAGCGCCCGTGTGCGAGGCTGAAACCCCACGGCTCCCGCCCGCGTCACCTGCAGCCCCCAGAAACGCCATTTACAGGACCTTTGAAATTCAGGTTTTTTGCTACTTGAGCATAAATTCCACGGCAGTGATGACACAAAACCAGCGAGCAAAACCCCCAGGATGGTGAGGTGTGTTGGTGGCAGAGCAGCGCGTGTCCCACCATCACACCCTTCCTCCGAACACTGTCTCCACCCTCTGCAGCAGCATCTCGCTGCGGGGCTGAAAGATCGTAACAATGACTGAGGAGAAAACCCCCTTCGGTTATAAACCTCTTCCTCACATCGCTGCTGAGCTGCTGCGGCTTCAGCTGCCAAGCTGAAGTGTTTAGTGTTGCCAGACCAATAGCAAATGTAGGCAACTGTAGGTTTTAGTAACTTGGTTATGTTACATCAGGTTTTTTAGCTGGTTTTATTCCAACTCGAGCAGTTCTCCAGCCACAGGAGGGCGGCACCACCGCAAGCTGTAAAAAGGCTGTTTCCAGCTTGCCCAAACGGCTGGTTTTGTTAGAAAATAATGCTGCTTAACATGAGAGAGGGGAGAATCCTCAGATACCCATCCACAGCACTCACGATGCCTACACAGGCGGCTTCACACCGGCCGCACTTCTGAAAAGCATCGCCCAGCCCAGCTGATCCCCGCTGGCCCCACTCCCCAGCTCCCGCCGCCGCAGCCGGGGATGCTCTGGAGGATGCTCTGGAGGGTCTCACCACACCGGCCTGGGCTGCTGAGCCCGGTGCTCTCACCAAGACCCCCTGGGGGGTCTGTGCACACAGAGTATTATCTTCCTCCTTTGGCTGTGCTTCCAGAGACCTTCTGCAGTCCTATGGAGAAATGTGGGACTACCCATCCTCAAGGAATAAAATCTAATATTACTATTATTAGGAAATTGTTAGGTAAGGGAGAGCAAATCCTCAGGATCTGATCCTGGATTTAGGCTTGGTCTCATACCCAAAACTCAGATTACAAACTCAAACAGGAGGGTGAGAGGCAGGTAGGGCTGCAGGTGTTCCCCAAATTGCGATAGAGGAGACGTCCGGCAAACCCGGGATCCACCCCGGGCAGCCCCAAACGCACTCGCAGCCCGACAGCGGTGGCACTCGTGTGCGAACAGCCCGTTCCCTGCATCGGCACCGCGGCTTGTAAGAGCAGAGCACCCACAGCTCGGGCGGTCGATCTGCTCTTAGAACATGAAAACGTCCCTGCAGCGGCCCTGGGAAGCGGTGGTGAGCCTGGTGCAGAGGCTCACCGGGTTATCCCAGGGTGACTTCCTCAGCAGCAAGGCAGGAGACGCTCGCAGCCTTTCCCCTCCTCAGCGGGCTGCGTGGGCTGCCTCAGGAGTATGAATCCAGGGGAAAACGTTAATTAGTTTTCAAACCAAGATTTCTCCCACTAAATCAGTTTTTGAGCAACAAAGGAAGGTCAAAACCCCATGAAGTGATCTAGCAGAAGAGAGAGCTGTTTCCTCTGAAGGCCGAAGAGGCTGGAAAGCCAATGGGATTTAGGGGTGGCTATTTCTGGGGCTTTTTCATGATCAAAGTTGACTGCAGGGGACTTGGGACACTCTGACTTAACGCACTATTCATATGCAAAAAGTATTTTCAGTTTTAAATATCTCTGGTGGAGGGGGAAAGTTTTAAATCGCTGGCTGTTGGGTTTGAGTGTTTACAGCAGCTTGAAAAACAATTGAAAGAGAAAACTAGTGCCCGTGTGGGTGTGGAGATCCTGGGGGTCCGAGAGGGTCTTGTGCTCGGGCCGTGGGGTGCTCGTGGTGCCGCTGGGGTGGTGGTGTGGGGGCTCGAGGCTGCCCCGGCAGCGGCAGAGGAGCCCAAGGGATGAGCTTAAAGGCGTTCACACACAGCGCTCCCGCTTTACGTAAATAGTGCGAATGAGAAATCTTATAAATGAGATAAAAATGTAGGATTGCTGGCCAGGCGCTGCCGTGCTCTGCAGCTCTCGGTACTCCGCTGGTGTTTAACCTGGGTTCCCGCTCAGGTGAACGGGACTTTGCCTGCGGAAGGGGTGTGTAAGTCCACGCCAGCGCAATGATGTTTTCCTCAGCTACAGATAATTTCAGTTTGCTTACTCAAAGCTCAGCCAGCAGCAGAGCAAGGGCACTGCCTTCCAAGAAGGCTTGTTTGGTTAGCTGAAATGAGATGTTTCGGAGAAAGACGCCTGCAGCAGCTCAGCCACGAGGGCTGCAGCAGCATGTGAGGAGTGACCATGGCCGTGGCCGTGGGGCCGTCGCACGAGGACAGCAGCAGGGCCCCCGCACGGGAACGGCCGGAGAGCGGGAGGTGTCTGCAGGGCACGGGGCACCCAGCCCCTCCCGATCCGTCCTCCAGAGCAGCGGCTCAAGGTTAAACTAAGAATTGGCCTAAAGTGACAAGGGACAGCATGTGGGACTCGATAAACAGAACTAACCAAACCCTGAAAAAAACAAGTACAAAATTGGAATGATTTTATTAGCTTTCCCCTGGCATTGATACCTTCGGACTTTTATCGAAGCTGCGTGGGAAGAGATCATGTTGCAAATATAATTCCCATAGGATGGGACTTTGAAGGCCTGTGTTTGAACCGTTTCTGAAGAAGGACTCAAACATGCCGATTACACAACAGATTGCAGAGAATAATATTGCAACAGAGACTGACATGATTAGAGCACTGAGAGGAGCACTTGATCTGAAGTAGTACACAAAAGGATGAAATTTTAAATTTTGCAGTAAGCAAAACCTGTTACGCCTAGCTGGAGGCAGAAGGGAGGTTAAACCCAGCCTGTAAGCCGGCCTTCGCAGGTACGCAACACGATTCAGCACTGGGAAGCTACTAAAATATATTATCATACTGCTTCAAGTTCAAGTCCTTGACTTAGCTTTCCTATCTTATTAAAAATAGCTTACATTATTCAAAATGAGAGTCTCAAAAGTAACAGCAAAGCTAAATTTTGGTCTGTAACAGCCGACCTCAGACCACCCCTGGGTTTTGTGCCTCTGGGAGGTGGCTCTGGACTCTGCTCTGCCCTGTGACGAGGCGGGTGCATTGGCTCTGCGCATTAATTACAGACAAAGAGCAGTAATTGCCCCCTCACAGCCAGGAAAAGCAGCTTCCTCGTGCTCCTGGCCGGGGACTGGGATGAGGCTGGAGGTGGTGGAAGGTTTCCTGGGCCGGTGCTGCCGTGTGCTGCCCGACGCAGCCGGCACCCGGAGCTGCTCCACGCTGCCGGGAATTAATGGGGCTCTTCATTTAGCTCAATTACTGGGCACCCACCTGAGAAGCTGTAAAGAACAGAGCAGTAAATCTCACAATCAAATATTAAATTATACCTAATTTATTTACTTATGGCAAACGGTAAGCCCTGCAATCAAGCGTGTAAAGGTTGGTAACACAAACCCTCCTGGGAGCGAGGGGACGTACCGGGGGGGTTCCCGAGGCTCTGCCCGCGGGGGGCACAGACAGGGACTAGCGGCCCCAATCCCGGGGTGCCGCCGCTGCAGAGACCGAAGCGGCGCAGGGGCCGGGCAGGGGGCAGTGGGCAGCTCACCCCGCGCTCCTGCCTGCTGCAGGGCTTTGCCACCTGAGGCTTAGCGGCTCCCACCCGTGGGTGGGGGGAAGGAGCTTGTCGAGCCTCCCCTCAGCCCTCCAGAGCCGTCCCCGCGCTCCCGCCAGTGGCCTGCGGAAAAGTCGGAGGTGCTGGCTGTCCCTGATGGGCCACCAGTGGCCAGCGAAAGGGGCTGTGGCCCCGCGTGAGCGGAGCGAGCCATCGCATGCCCATGCCGAGCCCGGCTGCCCGCAGAACAAACCACCTGCAGCCCGCGGCCGCGCAGGCTCCGGCGCCTGCCGCGCATGTGGCCGTCACCCCGCCGCCGGCTCCGCTCCATCGCCAGCAGCGACGCGCCTCTGGGGTTCGTCTGCAGGGACCGCGGGGGAGTGGGTTCAGGGGAACACGGGTCTCCTCTTGCTGTGCATCTCCCCTGCAGATGATGGATGTCAGAAGGCAGATAATGTTTTATTCACTTCACTAAAAAAAAGCCATTTTACTTTTCTCCAGTTAGCCAGGGAAAACCTGGCCCTTGACTTTGATGTATGTCTCTCCACCATCATAGCGCGTTTTTGCAAATTTTTATTGCGGCTGAAACACTCAGTACTTAGGAAGAGGCTTATTGTTCAAATCAGGATAAAAGCAGCCTATGTTTGTCAGTGCTTTCTGCAGAATATATTCAAGGTTTTCACTTCTACACAAAATCCTTCAAGTCGCCTGGATTTTTTCCATGGACTTCACTCGGGTCAAGATTTCAATGTGCCTTTGGATTGCAGGTTTGCCCTTGAACTCTCTGGCAGCCCTGTGCAGTCGTTCTGCAAATGGGCTCAGAAAATGACACTCGGGCGAGGGCGGTTGGATGTAAATCAGAGCCTCCCAAAAAGTCTGGCAGAGGCAAAGGGTCTGATGGCTCACTAGGACGTTTGTGAAATGATAAATTGTGTCTTGTACTTTACAGTTCAGAGAGAGGGAGAGAAAAAAACGTGGCTGGATTAGAACGTTTTTAGCATTCAGGATGGCGGGTGCATTTTAAACAGAAACCAAGCTGGAGAAAATGTCCGATCCGGGAAGTGTAATTTGCCAATTTTCTCTTTCCTTTTGATTACACAATGTCAAAGCAAAAACAGTAGCAGGTGGGGAAAATACCTTGAGCTGTGTCAAGGTATCGTGAGATGTTTGTATGCCAGCTTTTGCCTACTTCCTTGAGGCATAAAAGCACCTTTACTTTGCAAAGACAATGGAAAGCCACTTACTTCTTCTGCAGGGATGTTTGAAAAAATTGAATTGCTCTCCAATGTGGGACAGCAGCTGGAGCGGAGCAGGAGAAGCCGGTGCAGCCGCTGGTCGGGTGCATTCCCAGGAGGGTGCCGTGTGCCCCGGCTGCGCTGCCACGACCCCCGGCCCCTGGGCCACGGAGCCACGACCTGCTGCTGCGCCGGGGCACCTGCGGGAAGGGACGTCCCCTCCCCGGGCACCAGCATCAGGCAGGTGACATCGCTGACCGGCCTGGGGCAGCCGAGGGACCCCAAGCACCGCCGAACCCCCACCCCGGGGCAGCTCCGGGAAAGGGCTCTGCCTTGGGGTGGGCAGGCAAGGGCACCTTCCACGCCCCCCTGAAAGCTTCACAGCTGCATCTGCTCAGCCTATTCCGAGCACTCAGGCAGTTTCTTGCTACTGTGGGGAATATCTTCCCCCAGAGTGAGGGGGCCGTGGCCCAGGGGCTTGGTCCGGCAGCACGGCATCCCGTGGGAGGAGGCGGGGAGCAGGCAGGGCTCGGCAGGACCAGCACGGCTGCCCGCTGCGCTCCGTCTTGTTTGCACCCGAGTGTTTTGGGAACCGGTTGCTTTAGCGTGAGTCAGTGAGGCCCCTGGCCCCGGGCCCGCGCCCGGCCGTTCCGAGGAAGCGGCTTTTCCACGGAGGAGGATGCGGTGCCGAGTCCCGACCGTTGCTCGGTTACCGGAGCCTCCACCCGCCCCGATGATGCTCCTCGGCGTGGGCGCCCGGCGCAGCCCGAGTGCGGTAGGTGACGGCTCGCTGGCTCAGCTCTGATTCACTGCCCGGACCCCCCCGTCCTAAAAACCTCCTGCCATGCGTGGGAGCCCACCGGCTGCCTCCGCGCCAGCCCTCCCCGCTCCGAGCCCCTCTGTGCCCTCCTGGTGAGCCCTCTTGAGCCCCCGGGCAGAGCAGAGGCACAGCTGAATATCAGGGAGAAACGAATCCTTTAAGAGGTGGCATTTAGGTTTTGATGCTGTAGGAATGTCTCAGTACCTCCACACCCCTCGTAAGCGGTGGCTTCTGAAGCTCTTGTCGTGGGATAGGGATGACTTCAGTGCTTACCACAGCAGAGAGCACCGTCACGCCACGCCACGCGCGCCAATTCGGTGCATGGCTCAAGGGAAAGTAAGGGGTTTTTCAGGGCTGTGTATTAAGATTCTGGTCATAGCCTAACTTTTAGTTTTTAGCAAAGATATATGGCAACTGTGCCATCTCCTGTTGGCTCCAGTGTTTTGGACGCTTTTCTTCTCATAAATAGCCTCCATCCCAGCCACCATCTATCCCTGTGCCTTTCCAGGCTCTCGTGGGAGGGAGGGTTTCCCCCGAGCCCTTCGGGGGCGGGCGGTGTGCCGTGCTACTGCACCAAAGCCGGCGTCATTCCTGCTGAAGTTTATCCGTGCAAGCCAAAAAGTCTTTTTTGTTCCTGCTCACTGCCTGGCAGAGCTGCTGCCAGCCTCCCTCCTCCCTTTGTGCTGCCAGGGGGTGGGTGGGCTGGTCGGGGAGGGGGTGGCTGGCTTTTGCCTTCCCCTGGGCCGGCAGATGCCTTGTGCTCAGGCGCTTGCCCATGAGGAGGGTTCCCTGGGGGCACCCAGGGTGCTGAACCGCCTCTTTGCTGAGGAGAGTCTGTACCCCTGGGTGGAATGTACGCGCAGTTCCGCCGAATGGTCAATTTTTAACTTGTCCCATTGCTCAATGGCATGGAAGGGAAACTTGCCCGGGAGGTGTTGCCACTGACCCGCACGCAAACGCTGCCCTGTGGGGTCTGGCCCAGCTGGACTCTGCTCGCATCGTGTGTGTTTGATTTCACCAGAAATTAGAAGGTCACGGTACTGGGTGTTCAGACACTGGGGAACGTCCCCATCTCCTCCTGAAAACAGTGGACAGGCTGAGTTGGATGTTGACTTGTTCCAACCCCGTCTTCCCATCGTCGGGGCAGTTGCAAGAGTGTTTTTTTAGGAGAGATGGGGATGGGGGGACAGACTGTGGGACCCCTGCACTGTCTGATGTATCTGACCCCCCGTTTGCTCTGGGCTGTTTCTTTCCAGCACCCTGTGAGCTGCTCCCCACCTTCCCTGGTCTGTTAAACCAGAACTTGTGAGAAAAAGGCTTCTGCTTGTTTTCTGTCCTGGCTTTCTGTGCTTCTCCCCTGCCCGCTGAGCACAGCTGCTTGAGCTGGGGGTGCACGGCCGCCCCCTCCGCTGTCTATGGCAGAGCATTAGCAAAGCCAGATAAAATTAGCTGTTCAGACGCATGTTCCTCAGGATGCCGGGACAGAGGGACACCCAGTACAGCCAGTTTGACTCATGGAGAAGAATTAATGGAAACGCCCGGCTCCTGGAGGGAGGAAATTCCTTGCACAGCCTTTTCCTCTGTTTGTTGCGTGGGGAGGCTGACAATGGGCCCCGCGTCTGGCAGGAGCGCTGCCGGGCTGCCGCTTGAATGCGGCACACGCGCCGACAGACACCGAGTCTGCGGCACCGGGCGCTCAGGAAGGGCCCGGCACAGCCGGGTGACCTGCCCTCCGCACCTCTTCTGCACAGACCGTGTCGGGGTGGCGGAGCGGAGCACGGCGTGGGCACCGCTCCCAGCGGCGCTCGGCTCGGCCGTACCCCCCGAGCACAGGGGCTGCCGCAGCGCCGCATCACGGGCGTGGGGTGCGGGTTCTCCCAGCTGTTGTGCCATCCTGGAGAGCTGTGGCAGAGGGGGCAGCACCATGAGTGTGAGGGACCTGCAGCGGTTGGACGCTTCGACCTCAAACTCATGTTGGCAAACGTTGCGTAGCAATTAATTGCAATTTCTCCTGGTCCCGCTGCGAGACGCGCTGCTGCTCGCAAAGCACAGACCTGCCAAAACAGCGTCCAGGCTGCGACCAAGGAAAACTGCCTTCTTCCACTGCAAAAATCCAACAGACACTTTATTTACCAGGGATGCCACTTGGGCCAGTAATTTAAACATAATGGGACAAGAGGGACTGGCTACGAAGTCCCCAAGTCACAGGATCGTACCAGTCGCTGTGCTCCGTGCCCAGGAGAGGCTCTGCCCGTGTCCCGCTGTCCCGGCACCCTCGTGTGTGTCCTGCTGTCGGCCCCTCTCCCCAGACAGCGCGTGGGGCCAAAGCACCAGCCCCTCCCTTGGCCTTTTGGGAGGGGGGCGTGTGGTTTGGTACTGGGGGCCAGGAGAGCGGCGAGGCTCTGCCAAACCCACCCCCAGCCCTGGCGCAGGTTTTGGAACACTCAATGGTCCAGGGCAGGGGAGAGGGGGGGGAGCGAAGCCCCAGCAGCGGAGTCAGGGAAGCAGAAAAGCAGCAAGACAGCACGAAGCTGATTCGGTACCTGCAGGGGGGTGAGAGCATCCTCGTGCAGCAGCGCTGTCGGGGTCCTATACCACACCCCAGAGGCAGACGGACTGGGTGGCTGCATCGCCCCGCTGGTTTCTATTACTTTGAGCATTTCTCACACAAGAAATGGCTCTGATGGGAAAAGCTGTGGGAGTAGGAGGAAAGCCCCTGCACCCCGAGGGCCTGGGGCTCTGGGTGGAGGCAGCGGGAGAGGCGGGCAGCCCCATTTGGCCTTTTTTGGAAACAGCCCGTTTGAGGCAGTTTGTGTCACTGTGGATGGGTTTGTGGGGATGTGTCATGAGTGGGTGAAACAGCTGCAGCTGAGCGTGGGACACTGCCCTGGAATGGGTCGAATGCCGGAAAACCGGCAACAGCTTCTGGAGCAAATCCTGCTCGGGAGCAGATTTTTCTGAGCTCTGAAAAGCCTTCGGAGGCTCTTTCAAACAGCTCCATCCCGAGCCAGGCGTCACCCCAGCTCTATCCAGTCTTCCTGCCAGGAGGGAGCACCCGGTATCCCCCTCCCCTGTCCCAGCAAGGCCTCTGTCGCCGATGCTGGGTGTGGCAGTGATGGGAACACAGGGCAGGGGCTCCCGGAGGTGGGGGGACACCCGCGGTGGGGGCAGCTGCGGGCACATCCCACCCCCCGATGCTCAGGGATGCTCGGGCAGCTGTCGCTGCTCTGCACACCGAGCATTGTTCCCCAACCTGATGCTCTCAGGGGATGCTCGGATGTGCTTCACCACACTGTAAATAATTACAATTATCCACCCTATTAAGTAATTTAAAGGATTATTTCTAGTCTCCCTGATTTATAGGCAATTTGGAGTTTTTACTGTAAGCAAAAAAAACTGTAGCTGGTCTATCATTCTTCTGAACTGTTTTATCTTTGTTGCTCTAAGCAGAATCATGGGAATGTTTTTTTCTAAACCAGCAGGTTATTAGAGGACATACTTATAAATAACTACTCTTGGCTATTTTTAAGTATTTTCAACATAGTCTATCATGATAGTATGGCATAACCTGCAGAAAAAACGAGGCTGATTCTGCTGCCAAAGCGTTCATAACTCGCTTTCTTTGGATGATGGGGAGCCAAGTCTGAGTTCTCAGTCGGCTTTGCAGGAACGCCAAGAGCCCGACGAACCGCACCGCTTGCTGTGGCTCTGAACTGGCCATTTTCTAAACCAATTTCTCTGTTGCACTATTGCAAAGTGTGCAATTCTCCTTTATTACATAGGGGAAACCTGCAGTTACAAGTAAATTTGGTGAGGTCTTTCCGGGGATGCCTGAGTCGCCACAGCAGGGGTGGGTGAAACCCTGGTGCTGCTGGGCAGGGTGGTGGGGCTGGAGGGGGCCAGGAACAGGCCGCCAGGTCGACACCTGGGGAGAGGTGCAGGCAGCCTGCTCTTGGAATTGATATGAAATGACCAAAGAAGTAGAACCCCACTCCTCCAGGAGAATTGAGCATTTCAGACAAGAGGATTTATATTTACTTCATAATTTATTAAATTTCAGATTGCCATACGCAATAAATTATAGTCACTATAATAGTAACATTGTCATAAAATATTACCATGAAGTACTCGTCTAATAGCTATCGTAATCTGTACAAATAAGAACTGTAGTTACAATATTTAGATTTCTAGTGTTAATGGGAAGTGAACAAAATATTAAGGAACTTCACAGTAAATTTAGGGAAATATGTCATTATTATTGCTTTTGTGCAAACAATTTATACTGCACACATACAGCTTGAGAAAGAAAAGGTACAGTCGCATCGTGTGTCTCTGGAGCAAATGCATTCCCTGAAGGCTGAACCTGCTGCACCCCACGGTGCTCGTCCACGCGCTTTAACAGATGTGAAGTGATCCCTGATCAGCAGCTGATCAGTCCGAGAGCCGCCCTCCTGGCCCACGGCAGCGAGGCGCAGCGGGGCGCGGGCTGCAAGGAGACCAGGTGGAACAGGCAAAGCACACGGGTGAAGCCGGCGACACCGAGTCCCTCAGAAGGTCTCGTGTTGCGTCCGGGGTCCTGCCACGGCTCCGTCCCACGGCTGCTTCCCACCGGGAGCTGCCTCCCTCTGGGACCCTCTGGCTGCCCCCGCTGCCGTCGCTGCCGCCCGCCCCGGTGCTGCCGTGGCGCCGTGGTTTGCCGTTGTGCGGTGGGGCTGGAGCCCTGCGGGTGGTCTCTCAGGTCCCCCATCCCGCCAGCAGCTCGCGGGGCAGCAGCACGTGCCATGTGTGGTAGGAGGTCACAAAAAGTCCCGTCCCGAAACGTTCTCCTCCATTTCTGCTCCCTTCGCCACTTCAGTGAACTTTAATGGAGTATTTCCGAAACGTCAGGAACTGGAGCAGCTTGTCTTTTCGCCTCTGCTTTAGTGCCATTAGCGCTCTCGTTTTCTCCTCCACGTCCTGGTCGGTGGCGAGGATTATCTTGGCTCTTTCCTCTGCCTTCTTGTCCCCAGAGTTTTTGAAGAGTTTCTGCAGCGACTCTTCGTTGACGCTTTCAAAGATGTTGGCCACGGCTTTCTTGCGCAGGGCTGTGTCGAAGCGGTAGCCGTGGACCGAGGGGCTCACTCGCAGGGATGTGGACATGGCTGTGGTTCTGCAGCTCCTCTTTGCTTTCATCTACGTGGGGAGCTGCCGGGTTTGCTCTCGGGTCCAGTCAGCGGGATCTGCGCTGTGCTGGCTCCCAGGACCGGTATTTAAAGGCAGTCCGGAGAAAAACCGGCTGGCTCAAGTTACAGCAGTGAGATCACGCTGATGTCAACACTGAATAGTCACAGGCGAGTTTAACAGTTAAGCTGCCAACTTTCCTCTGCAGCCGAGACGAAAAGTTTTCTGTTCCTGCGATGGGGCTGGTTTTCCTTTGACCCGCTGCAGAACAGGGTTCATACAACTTCCAACATCACTGTGGGACTCCGAGCTAGTACAGCCCCAACTCTGCTCCTGGCCCTTTGCTGCATGCGGAAGAGCCCTGTGTTCAGAATATATAATACAACAAACCATTAAAACCCAGGTGGGCACTATTCAGTGCTAGCAAGAGGTTCTGGCTGCCAGCCTGGGCGTGCAGCCGTGCGCTTGCCTGTGTCTGGGTCAGACAGGAGTGCAGCAGCACAGCAAAGCCCTCTTGGCTCTGGGCAGGGGATGCTTCCTGCTGCTTCCCAGACCACACAGGTGATGCTCAGCACTCACAGAGCTGTATTTTCTAACTGGCAAGTGGTTTACCAAAGACAGCTCATCCATAATGTCCCCTGAGGAGACTCCCCGGGCTGTTACCCCCACAGCTGCCCGTGGCAGTGCTCTCACCGGGACAGCAGGTACGACCGCTCCGCCCCGCCGCACACACTGCGCTGCAGCAGCAGCACTGAGCAGTTTTTTCTCTGCTCCTGCCTCGAGTGTCCTTTTTCTTTAATTTCCAGCTCACCGGCGCAGTTCCTCTGCTCCAGAAGAGTTTGAGCTCTCCACCCCACCCTGGGCAAACACCGAGCCCTTGGGCTGGGAGGACTCGCTCTTAGTCATACGGTTTAGTTTTAGGCAGTCCTGCAAGGAGCAGGGAGTTGACTCGATGATCCTTACGGGTCCCTTCCAACTCGAGATATTCCCTGATTCTGTGACTCCTCTCGCTGAGGAGGACATGGACCGGCCACAGCTGCCTGCAAGGGGCCAGCTCTGACCACTGGAGTGTCCTGCTGGGCTTAGAAAGCTGGTATTACTGAGCACACCTAAATCTGGCCCAGAATGGCACTGGTTTCAAAAGTCACTTGTGGCCAGGGAGCCACAGATAAGGGTATTTTGGTTAATGGCTTAAAAGCAGCCGGATGCTGCAGAGGCTGTTTGGAAAAGCAGCGGCTTTGTTTACTGGTTGTGTTGATGACCCCTGTTACTCATCATCCTTACTGAAAAGGTCCAGAAACAGCCTCTGTCCCCATTCCAGTTTGACCAGCAGCCCCAGAGGGTTTCCCTTATTTACCGGAGAGTGTGGGGGTGGTCTCTGACCACAGCGATGAGCAAATCCAAAGCAACATCGCCCAGTTGCTTGTCATTTCACATTCCCTTCAAAACTTCTGCTCCTTTGGACAGAGCGAGGGGCTGTGTGTGAGCGCAGCCCCCGCAAACACCCTCTCCTGTGGCCGGCAGGAGCCACGGGAGAGGTAAGAGCACCCGAGGGCCATGTGCCAGGCGGCCGCGCTGGCGCGGAGCCGAGAACGGGATGAGCCGTGAGCTGCTGCCCGGCCCCAGCACGACGCACAGTCCCAGCTCCTCCGGGCTCCTCTGAGCTTCCAGCCGCTTTTCTCTTCAGGAGAGGGAGTGGGCTGCGCTTCGGTGTTCGACTGCTTTCCTCTCTGGGGCTTGGGGAGTCACCCCTCAGTGCTGGGCACGCCTGGCACAGCCCTGCGCCCCGCACCCCCAGAATCCCCCCCCATCCCCCCGGCATCCCCCCGCATCCCCCTGCATCCCCCTGCATCCCGACACAGGACGGGCTTTCCCGGGACTTTGCTGCGCGATGTTGTTCCTGGCACCAGCTCTCCCCACCGGTTTTTGCCCCCAGTTCTGCATTGCTGTTGTTGTGTGGGTTACCTTTCACAAGTCTGTCCGAGTTTCTTCTGTATGTGCCAGCTGTTATGTGCTTTAGTGTATAAACAACTACTTTGCAAAACCCTGTGATTCTCCCTCTGCCAGGAAGACTTAAAAGCCTCTCACTTTGCTGTAGTCTTGCTGAATTTGTGAGAATTACACATCAGCCGCTGTTTGCTCAACATTTGCAGGGCTGGTAAATCCACCCTGAAAATAGGAGCTTTTTGATGTGGCTGGTTCCTGGGTCTCTGCCTGTGAAAGAGACTCATGTTTTATAGACTCGCGTTAACACGAAATACGAGGGGGGAGCAGCAGGAAGAGGGACCACGCTCGTCGCTGGTCGCCCCCAGCTCAGGTGCAAAGTGCTGCCTGGAGCGCTGCATCGGGGGAAAGCCTGCCTGTAAAAACTGCTTGGCTGAAATGTTAAATGTACCTCGCTTCACTGGACAGATGATACACTTTCAAAGTACTTGGGACAAAAAGTAGTGCCAGGAGATCAGCCGTGATCTCGTGGCAGTAGAAGATGAGCCCTTGCTGCCAGGCATGGCTTCCCCTCGTCGAAAACAAGAGCTGAGGCATGTTAACATGTGCCTGTGCTCCACAGCTCTTACTGCACATGGAATCATTCTGCAGGTATTTGCAGAGACATGGCTGACAGAATAAATTAACAATATTTGTGGAAGATACGAGCTCAGAAAAGTATCTGCCATGGAAACCGAGAATCAAGCCCATGCTCTAGGAGTAAGACATCCGAAAGCTGCCAAGATGAAGCACGCGTTTTCTTGTGAGCTCATCCTGCACTGAGCAGTAACAAATGTCTTTGCCCCTTTAAGCTTCTCTGCCCACTTTGTGTAAATTTAGTTGCGTTCAACTCTGACTGAGAAATGAAGCATGCCTCATCTGTTTTTTTCCAGTAATTTTTGTTTATATCGCTCATTTAATACTGCTTTCCCAGTAATGCCTAGGAGGAATTATTCATGTGTTGGATTGGAGCAAAACTTCAGACAAGATGCGATTTCTATCACAGCTCTCCTGCTATTATTGTGTAATTGCTTTGTGAAACACAAACGCTCCGTTTCACACGTTAATGGGAGGATTAATTCCGATCCCCACCGCCTCTGCGGAGCGGCTCAGCCCCATCCCTCAGCCCGTGCTCTGCTCACCACGTGTCGGCCGTGGGGGCTCCAGCCGCGGGGGCTCTGCCCTGGGGGGACGGGCAGCTCTGGGGGGCGGGGGGCGCTTCTGCAGCATCGCGTCCCGCAGGCAGCTCATCCCACATTGTGGCCATGAAGGTTTTGAAGCTGAAGGGCTTCTGATTTATTGTAGGCTAAACCGAGCCTCCGGGCCTGGCAGTGAGAGCAGGCAGCTGCCGGAGGGAAGGATTCGGGAGGATGGTGACTCAGCCGCCAGGTCTGCGCTCCGCTGGCAGCGCAACGCGGGTTTAAATAGAGCCGGAGGCATCTCTGGCTCAGAGCTGCGAGTTGCCGGAGGATCCCGGCTGCAACCGTTGTAAGAGAGAGGCAGGTAAAGCAGGGAAAAGGGGAGAAGGGGAGAAGGGGAAAGCCCCCAGCCCCTGCGAGGAGCCGGCGGCCCCGGGAGCAGGAGGTGGAGGGAAGGCCGGGGCTGCCCTTGGCGGCTGGGGGAGCTGGAGCAGCCGGTGCTTTCCCCGCAAACTCTTGCAGAAAACCCTGTCTGCATTTATGTAACATCCAAAATCACTCCAAAGAAGGCAATCTGGGATGGCCTTGCATTTTGCTGGGGCATGTTTTGCATAGCT
The DNA here is from genome assembly GCA_010365825.1 of Otus sunia. NCBI lineage: Eukaryota > Metazoa > Chordata > Aves > Strigiformes > Strigidae > Otus > Otus sunia. The sequence goes on from ML997617.1 coordinate 443,299, forward strand.
TTCCTTTCACTAGCCTGCCCAAGCCTGCATGGCTTGTCATGCCGTGTTGGCATTGAAAGATGCAGCAGTGCCCGAGGAGAGCGTCGGTGCTGCAGGGACCTTCCCAGCCACATGCAAAATACTGGGAAACGGAGTCTTTGGAACAGGGGAGGAAAGTCAAATTATGCCTTACAATATATAGATGTACTCTGTCTTTAGCTCATTCAGTGAATGTAAGAATCTGAAATGCCCAGGACCACCAGGCCATCTCTTCTCTTCCCATCCCTTCCCTCACTACGTGCCCTCAACCTCACGCTCAGCCTTTGCTTCTTCCACTGGCTGTGCAGGTTGGAGAATCCCTGCCCCGCTCAGGGGCCAGAAATGCGGCTCCTTATGTCTGCTCCCTGCTGGGAAATGTATCTGAGACGGAGTGCTCTGCAGCAGACAGCTGCGGGACGGCTGTAAGGTCAAAGAGGAACCAGTTCATGGTGTTCCTCATGGAATCCAAATTCCTGGGAATTTGTCAGACATCCAGGTCATGCAAATGGCAGCCCCTGCCCCGGCTCTCCAACCTGCCTTCAGCTTCTTCCCACTGGGGCTCATGTGCCTCTTCTGTGCAGCACAGGCTCCACCTGGGTCCTCTGTTTGTTTGGTTGTTGGTTGGGTTTTTCTGTGGTTGTTGTTTCTCTAATAGAGCATCCGGGAACACTTGTCCCCGGTCTCACGGCAGGACACCGTGCCCTTTGCTTACAAGCCCCGAGAGCTCAACTTGGCTGCGTGTGTTCCCCATGACTTGTCCCTTGGTCCCCAGTTCAGAGGTGTGCTGCAGTGGGATGTATTTGAATGGTGGTTCTGCTGCAGCTCAGTTGCTGAAAAGTAGAGACATTTCTCAGACAATCCTGCTCACACAGCTGCCTGCCTACAAAATGGGAAGTTATTGGTTTTCAGACAACATAGGGGAAAAAATTTGCACCGTATTTATTTAATACTTTTCTTTATCCTAGCTATGAAAACTAAATCAGATGCTGGCTTCTGGGCTGCTAAGACAGGCCTTGTTCTATCAGCCGTAGCCTGCACACATTAGTTCTGTGCTCCAGCCTCCCGCAGCCCAGGCGAGCAAGAGTGTTTTTATTAAGGTCTGTCACTCAGCTGCAGCCGGGGGCTCCCGGTGTCTCTCCGCAGGGCTCCCTCCGCCCCGTCCCTCGTCTCCTTCGCCCGTAACCTGAGCATCTGTTCTGTGAGAAAACCTGCAGCACCAGCAACAGCCACGCTGGTCCTGCAGCTGCTGCCAGGGGATCTCTGCGGCTCTCCTGCCATTTTAAGGGCACCGCTGGCTGCTGGCGAGTCAAAGAAAATAATAAATTTTCATGGTGCGAGTGCGGTAAGAGGAGTCGGTGCAAAGTGAGACCATCGCCTTGCGCCTCGCTGATCTGGCAGTGGTGTCCCTGCGGGCAGGTCGGTGTCACCAAGGGTGCAGGTTGGGCTGCCTGAGCACGGGGGGCTGTGGCCTTTGGGAGGAGGAGGAGGGGGCTCTGCAGAGCGTCGCCGTCCTGCACTGGCCCAGGGAACACGCTGAAGCTGCCTGGCTGCGAGCGCAGCCGCTCAGCCGAGCATCGCTCTGCGCAGGGAGACCATATAAGAGTAAAGTTTGTGGTATTACTGATAATGAATGTCTCCTCATTTCTCATAAATTCTCTGATAGATGTACGATCACTGAGTTAATAATGCAGTGCAGGACATAATGACTAGCCAGTTACAGTAAGTAAATCATGCCTGTTAAGAAACAGAACAGAAACAGAAACTTTTGGCACTTTTAAAGCCGTTTAAAGAAGCCCCGCACGCAGCAAAGCTGCGCTGAGGACACATCAACTCCTGGCGTGCAGCGGCTGTGTCCCGGGGGCTGGAGCGGCTGGCCATGGGGGCAGGCTGGCTGCCTAAGGAAGCCACGGGTGGCTCCTCCCGATGCTTGAGGCTTCCCAACGCCATCTCGCAAAGGGAAACTCTACCTGGGGCGCTCCCCACTTGTCGTGGGAGATACGTACTGGAGAGGCTGGTGGCAGGTTGCCAGGCAGAGCGTGTGGTACGGCTGGAAGCCTTGTTAAAGAGCGAAAAGCCGTGTCTGGGGGGTGCAGGCAGCAGCAGGCTGGGTAGAAGGGAGCCGGGTTTGCCGGGGCCCAGCTGGTCACGGGTGGGGGGGGGTGACCCCGCAGCGGGGGGTTCTGCAGTGGGTGCCCTGAGCCAGCGGGCCCAGCATCCCGACGTGGCACCAAACAGACCATTTCCACAGGAGCCAGGGAAAGTATTTTGATATCCTGACTTCAGCATCTTCCTCCCGAGTCAGCAAGGCTGAGCATGGCAATGAAAGTTTAGACTTTCAAGCACGAACAATCTTTTTCTTTCTCTGCTGAATTTCCTGTTTGATCTTCCTGAAGGTCCCCGAGTACCCGGCGCTGGAGAAGGGCGAAGGCAGAGCCGGCTCCAGTTGTCAGACAGCTCATTGTCTGGTGCCGAGGGGACAGGCTCACGGGAAATCCTGCCTTGGGGCTGGGACGCGGGGCTGGCTCGGGTCATTGTCGCGGCCCAGCCCGCGGCCGACAGTACCAGACACACGTACCGGCGCTCAAGTGCCCCCCATGTCACGGCTCTAATCTCTGCCGAGGCGCTTCCTCTGCTGCGGGAGGGGTGGCAGACAGGATGCGTGTCTTTGTGCTGCTCCGGCTCCTGGGGGGCTTGGTGCCCCCCATCGCTCCCGGAGCCGCCGTGGCTGCCGCCCGGGGCTGCCTACGGGGGTCGGCGCCACATCTGGAGCCAGATGTGCAAAATGGCCCAGCCCGGCCTCCGGCAGGGCTCAGGGAGCACTGCGGGGCAGCGTGGGGGTCACGGCTGCTGCTCCGCGGTGCCTGTGAGGGCTGTGAGGGCGCAGAGGGGGCTCAGCTGTGGGTCAGCAAAGCCTCGGGGCTGGTGGTTCTGCCTGGACCACGGCGCGGGGGAAAGCCCGGCTGAGCCCTGTGCAATGCGTGGCTGGGAGACCAACACAGGGGCCGTGCGGGGATGCGAGGGAGTTCCAGTGGCAAAGCAGCTTCACTCCAGCACGCTCGGCCTGGAACCCGGCTTTGATCTGCAGCTGCTGCTGATTCCCTGCTTTGGGTGAGTGGCTGGTAGCCATGAGGCCGTTCCCCAGCTCTGGGCATTGGCAGCGACCAGCCCTCCCCACTTTTGAGGCAGTTGTCAGTTCTGATTTGCAAAAGGCAGTGCTGGTTTGTGATCCCTCCAGAAGCAAATTAAAGAGCATTTCCACCGGTGAGGAAAGAAGCACCCGCTTTGTGCAGAGGGAGCTGAGCTGGGTCAGAGGAACAGGCTTTGCTAGCAGAAAACCTGCAAATTTAGTTTTCAGTTCCCTAATCTTGTGGCAAAGTGAAACAGGCACGTGGCAGAGGCAGCTCCTGTCCTAGCTGTGTTTTGGGGCAGACCGGGGTGTCTTTGGTAGCAGTGTGCAGTCGAGGTTTGGGTGAGTAACGCTGGGAGAAGAAAACTGATAATCAGAGCTGAGGGAAACACCCAGCATGCGCCCATGGAGATTTATCAGCAAAACAACCCATTCGTAAATTGTGTGGGAGATTAGCTTGAAACTGTGGTGTTACCAGCCTTGTAGTTCATTCCTCCAGTAACAAAGGAGTTCCTTGGAGAAAACAGATGGTGTTTGCCTCCCGTCACCCTCTCCCGTGGCCCAACAGCTCTCGCTGTGTGTCTGTTAGAAAAGCAATTTCTGGGATCATCCTCCCGTCACCGGGGCGGCACAGCAGCCCCAATCCTCTGCAGGGCTCTGCCCCCCCCTGCCCCCCCTGCCCTCCCCTGCCCTCCCCTGCCCACGGCAGCAGTGGCCGGCTGGGTTGCTGGGGCTGGTGGCTGCCTACACATTTTTGGGGGTTTTGCACGCTGAGGCCCTGCTGCAGAACCCCCCAGGGTGTCCCCGGGGCTGGCCGAGCCCCTGCTGCTCGGGGGGGAGAGCTGGGCTGCAGAGGGTCACCCGCCTTTGCATGGGGGTTGCACGAGCTCGCACAAGTGTCCCGCAGGTTTGCACAGGTTTGAGACCTGCGCGGCCGCCGGAGCCGGGCGTGGGCTGTTCCGGGGTTACGGCAGGTTCCTGAACTTCTGCCAGTGGTTGTTTTCCCCAGGAAACTGCAGTCAACGTGTCAGCTCCCACTCGGGAGAGCGACAGTGGGGCTGCAGAGCCTGTCCCCGGGACGGAGGTGACGCTGGCACTCTGGGGAGCCGGGCTGGCATCACCAGCCCCCGCTGAGCTCCGTGCCATGCCAGGCAGAGCCGGGCCGGGGGGCTCCTGCGATCCCCGAATCACCGAGAGCGTGGCAGGACACGGACCCGCTCCGCACGGCCGCAGAGTGGGAAACCCCCCGCGGCTCCGAGCAGCGGCCCGGTCACAGAATCACAGAATCATCATCTAGGTTGGAAAAGACCTTGAAGATCATCTAGACTTGTTTAGCTCTTACAGTGGTGCCTTCTAGATGTTTCCAACAATCACGTTGCCTAATTGTTATAATCTAAGTGACTGATGCCTTGTTTACGAGGGAGCCTTGTCTTTGTTCTCCAGATCTGCCCTTGAATCCCTGTCAAGTGTCAGCGCTGGTTTATGGGTATTTCGGTCTGTCTGCATCAGGTTATTTATGCAGGCAGTTCAAACAAAAAGGAACAGTTTTAGAACTGCAGGCTTATTTCAGCTCTGTGTGGGAGGGGAGGAAAGGGGAGAGATGATGCTGTGTGGATGTATATAGGTATGGAAAAAAGTGCTTCGCAGCCCCTCTGACAGACCCAGCTCATCAGCAAACTGCTAATTGAGAGTGTGAGCTGTGGCTGCTCCCGCTTCAGCTCGGATCCCTCAGAGCTTCGGTGTCAGACTAGAAACCAGCCCGGTTTGCAGTTCGTGCTCTGAAGTTGTTGGCATCTGCCTGGGAGAAGTAAATCAGAGTTGTCTCCGTGTCTGCTGTCAGGAGAGAAATTGGCCTGTCACGAGGGTTTGCCTGAGACTCACTGAGCGAAGCAGGAGCCAGCACGGTGCCAGCTGCCCCTGCGGCGTGGGGGAGATGTCCGGGCAGGGAGCGGCCTCCGAGCTGCCTGTTAGTCAGCCTGGCCGCTTGGCTGCGAATCTTCATGTGGGTTATGCTCTGCATTTAATAGGTGCAATTGTTGTACCTGCACTGCAGGGTCCTTGCTGCAGGTCACGGAGCTGCAAAGCCTGGTCCAAGCCCACGGACAAGCGTGGTGATGGGTTTCTTGCCGGGGCTGGAGCGCCCTGGACGGGCTCAGCCGGAGGCTGTTCACTTCTCTGCCGTCGAGCCGCTGCTCCGTGGGCCGGATCAGTGCCCGAGCAGGCTGCTCAGCACGCAAGGTGTTTTAGAGGCGGGTGGGAGAGCCCTGAGCTGCTTTCAGCCATGTCCCCTTTCCTTCTTTTCTCTCTTACATAAGAAACCCTGAAAAGCAAATGGGTCAGAACAGGCGTTTTCACTCTTGCTGGCGTCCTGCCCGGCCTGGCATCGGAGCTTCCACAGCCCCACCACAGCGGCCGACGGCTGCGGCGTGTAATTAATGTGCCGAAACACCAGCGTGGAGCTGCGTGCTTCCTCCATAACGCATGAAAGGGCCATTTAGTTGGAGAACACCGGGTAGAACAGCTCTCGTGTGGGTTGTCTGCTGCTGCTCGGCATGCACTTGAGCGCCTGGATTGCTCCGAGCGGCTCGTGTTTGCTCCGCAAAAGCATCAAGGAGGAAGAGCTGAGAGATGCCGTGTGCTTGCGGGAGCGGCACTGGAAGGACAGTGCAGGTTCTGCCCCTGCAGTGGGCAGGGAAAAGGGGAAAGGGGAATTCCAGGCTTCAAGGTTTGGTATGATCGTGTGTGGGGGTGGTCGATGCTGTTACTTAAATCAAGTTGCTGTTTGAACGGTGCCCGCAAGCGGCCGAGCTTTAGGCAGCTTCGTGCAGGAGGGGCTGGGGGAGCCGGGGATGCTGCGGGGATACACCGGGAGCTCCGTGCCCGCCGCTCTGACGTGAGGAGCGAATGAAAATAAAACACGTTGTCTATCAGTAAACAGTGACGAGCGTGACGGCAAGTTGACGAGGCTGGAGAGCTCGTCTCCAAAACCCTCTCCGTGCAGAAAGCTGAGTCAGTTCCGGCCACGATGATGTTCATGGAAGGAGCGTTTCCCACCGCTGTTTAGGGAAATCTTACAGAGAAAATAAACAAAATCCAGCAGATATCTGACCCCAAAACCCTGCCCCTCCACAGGCCTCCTCTCTCCCCACAGCAGCTGGGGAAGAGGGTCCTGGCAGTGGAGGGGCAGCGTTTGCCCCCTCACAGGCTGGGCTGCACCCACAAACAGGGACAAGGTGAGGTGGGTGGGAGATGCCACAAGGAAGGATGCTCAGGGGGGACACCCACCCCCCCACCACCATCCACCCCCCAGAGCTCCAGGGTCTCGTCCCCGTGAGCCAACGTGCCCAGCCCTGGCATCGCCGCTCTCACAGGCGCCGTGTTTGGCCAGCACGTGGGTAAACACCAAGTCTCTTGTTCAGCTAATTAATTGGGAAGAAAAAGGATTAATAGCCTTGCTACCCGCTCCTGGCCTTGCAGGGATCGTGTCCTGACTCACCCTGTCTGCTCCTGGGGCATCCCACCGCGAGCGGGCCGTGCCCCACGTCTCTGCAGTGAAATAGTTTCCTTGGGGGCTTCTTCTCCCCCCAGGGCCACGGGGCTCCTGTCTGTTGAGGAAATGTCTTTGATCAGTAGAAATTAAACCAGAAAAATATTTTCCATTTGTGTCAGGATATAAATGGCTCAAACCAGGCATGATTGATTGCTGAAAAAAATCAGAGCAACCCTGGTGCCGTTTCAGAAGGCTTCCTACTGTTCTTGCGTACAGTAAACAGAGAATATATTTAGCAGCAGAGCCCAGCATGAGACAGCCTCTTACTGCAATAATAGCAGTGCCTCGTCTTTTTCTCCTTTTTTTTTTTTCTTTTTTCTAAGCAATCGGTTTGACAGTGCTCTCGGGAAGCTGGGTACGGATTGCCTCACGGGCTCACCGCGCCGGCCTGGAGCGCCACTGTCTGTGTTTGCCCTTGTTTACCCGTCTGGCAACCGCGGGCAGCAGTGACTAACTGCAAACGTTGGGGCATTGGGGCGGCCGCGGCGCCTCCTCCGCGTGGCACCGGCCACGTGGCCCCGCGCAGGCCCTGATGGCACCCGGCTCCTGGCGTTAGAGACCATCGGTCCACGGCCCTCGCTCCCCTCGCCAGCCCAAACGTGCTGCCCCCGGCCAGGCCCCTGGGGACGGCACCTCTGCACCACAGCCCGGCTTTCCTCGAGAGGGAAGGTTGGCAGAAGCGGGGTCTGCCCCTCCCATCCTAAAACGAGAACCCAGCGGGGCTGGGGTAAGAGGAGAGCTAAAGGACGGGGCTGTTGGTTTATTGCAGATCTTGGTGTCAGACACTCCAGACAGCACCAACTGTCCTAGACACATTCTCTTGGTATTATACAGGCAAATAATGGCCATGATTTATTTATTGGAAAAACCCGTATTTCATAATAATACATTTTCTTCATGGTATTTATTATTCAAATTACTCTAGCACATCGTCATAAACCAGGAACCCGCTGTGCTCGTCTCCAAGTAAATACATTTTACGAATGGGAAAGTGATTTCTGCCATGTCCCAGGAACCCGTCGAGCCCCAGCTGCCCGCTGAGAGCTCGCACAGGGCTCGGTGCAGCAATGGGGGCTGCAGCAGCCGCCTGCAGTTGCTGCCGTGTTCATATTCCTAAAAGGAGGTCAAAAACCTTTGTCAAGACCCACCTTTGGCTTGTTTCCAAATTGTTCTTGCCCCATGAGAAGCTATTTTTATTTTAGTGCTAATATTTTGGTCTCTGGTTCCTTTTATTTCCAAACAGCATTAACAGTGCCACGGTTTATAAACGCCAGCTGTACATCGGGGATTTCAGGGCTCGAAATAAAGCCCTTTCCCAGCGCTCCCCCTGCGTATCCCTCCATCTGGTGACTCGCTTTGCACTGATGCCGTTTCCCAGCACGGACTGTCCATGGGAAAGCTTGACCAGCATTTCTCCGACACCGGCCACACCGTGCTTTGAGCTTCCCAGTGCTCAGAAAGGTGCCGGCAGCTGCGGCTGAGCTGCGTGTGGCAGCCCCAGGCACGTGGCCCTCATCCCTTGGCTCCGACTGCGGTGACGGGCGGGCAGAGGAGAGGAGAGCGCTGGGGCTCAGCTGCAGGAGGGGGGGTGAACGCAGCCTGTGCAGACGGAGCGGAGCAGAGCAGGGGAGGGGACCTTGTGCCCTTAGCAGACGGTGTAGAGATGTTTGCCTGCCTGGTCTAAAGCTGGTCTAAAGCTAAACCACAGCAGAAATCCAGAGATTTACTGAAGGTCGCACAGGGAGCATAAACAAACCCGTTCCTTCCCAGACAGAGGGTTCCCCCGGGGCCTGGGGCGGCAGGTCCCAGGGACACCTGGGCAAAGCGCGTATGGAATGGTGTGATGTGGCCGGTAGAACAGGATGACGCCAACGGAGGAATTAAAACAATGTTGGCAAGACATCTGTGGCTGCCTCGGGGCGCTGCGCCGGCGCGTCCCCAGCGCAGCGGTGCCGGTGGCCCGGGGCGGGGACAGCCCCGCGTCCATCATCCCTGCAGCGATGGCTTTTCAATCTGTTCCTAACTCCCCTTCCATATTAGGCTCCTCTCTCCTCCTTCTATGCCATAATTAGCACTTTTTGGCCTGAGCCATGTCCTTTAATCATATCTGGGCTGCAGTCCCTCCTGCCAAGGTGAGTAATTCCCTGGGCAGAGCAGAAGCCCTTCCGCGTTCCTTGTGCTCTTGCCAGGTTGAGTGTTGGGAGGGATTTGGTTCCCCGGGCAAGCACCGATGCAGCATCAGGTCTCAGGCAAGCAGCAGCACCAGAAAGGAGGTGAAGGCAATTATTTCCTGTGCCCTCCCGTCCCTCCCAAGGGGGAATTGCAGAGGAAACTCGGTTGTTATGAATAAATTGCTTTGAGACCTGTGGCCGACCTGTGCAGGAGAGGAGAGCCCGACTAGGGGACAAGTATCTGTGTATGGAGACGTTGTCACCGCGGGTACGTGTCCACCACAGCGCGCCGCAGGGCCGCGTGCCCAAGTGTCCGTGCCCGGAGCAACGTGCCAAGCTGGGACAGTCGGTGGCTGCTCCCGCAGGGACCCACTGGTGGGCTGTGGGGGTGCCCTGGCCGGCGTCCCCCCAGAGGAGCCCTGGGACAGTCCCTGACCGGGGCTGCCCGTGTGCCAGCGAAGCGGGACCTGGGGGGTTGCTCTGACATAATCTTGCCAGCGGATGGAGAAAGATGGGGATAAAAAAATGAGCAATCCTGGCACAGATGGGGAACGCGTGGAGAGGAACAGACACGCTGGCGGCTGGAGCGGGCGGTGGAGATGGGACCTTCAGGGTTGTAACGGCAGCCAGGGGATCCCGAGATGGGGCTGCGGACCTCCCGGGCACTTAAGGGAGGTTGATCATGAAATGTTTTATAGCTTATGAGGAGCTCGTAAGGCAGCCAGGACCCAGATAATGGGGGATTTTAATTACTTGGATATTGATGGACATAATAAGTGTGCAGCAAACCACAAAGGGAAACCTGTGGCTAGAGGGGAGAGTGAGACTGATCTATGCACAGCATGTTAAATAACTTAAATTGTTCGGAGCCTCTTCTAGCCCCAGTTCCAGGAGCAGAGCCAAGTATGATAAATAAGGTCGGGGTTGGGAAGTGTCTAGAATCCAAATGTTTGTATTCTTGTTCGATTTCAAATATTCACAAGAACAAAAACGGTAGCAGGAGCCGCAGCAAAGCACTTGGCTGAGCCTGCTCGGGGGCTGTGGGACGCCCCGGGGAGCGGGGCCAGCGGCTCCGAGCACCAAGAGGCATCTCAGGAACGTTTGCACAGTGGTGGAAGGTGACCTGGGTGAGACCCGGGTGAGGAGAGGAGGGAACCAGAGGCTAAAGCAATCAAGGAGCAGGACGGAAAGTCTGAGCAAGCAGCGTGGGTGGGATGGCGGCCGCTGGGCTGGGCACGGCCCAGGGAGCGACAGCGGGGCGCGGGCAGGCTGGGGACCGCGCCGGGGAGGGGACGGCAGCGACGAGCGGTGTGGGGTGCTGGGCACTGCCGGGGGCTGCAGCGAGGGGCATCCCTGGGTGATGACGTGAGCTACAGCCCAGAGCTGGGAGACACCCCGTGCACCAGCGTGCCCCGCGCCACCCTCCCCAGGGCCAGGGAAGATTTTGTCCGCGGGGGCAGCCCTGGGACCCTGCAGAACCTACTGCTGTCTGCCCTTGCCCGGGGGAGACGGCGGGGCTGGGGCAGGGAGCCAGGGACTGTTCCCTGTGCGTGCCCCGAGGCGAGATGGTGGGCACCCGACAGACCTTGCTGCAGGAGAGCGCTTCTACCTCTGCCCCTGTTCCTGCATCACCACCGGGCTTTAGGGAAGGGAAGCGTCGTCCTCTCCGGCTGGGTAGGAAGGGATTTTGTGATAAGGTACAAGACAGGCCCTGGCTTGCCTGGGCTGCAGAGGACCAGGATGCAGCTCTCGGACAGGTCTTTGTGTTGATGCCCAGCAGAGCCGTCTGGGCTCTGGTGAGGTTTGGTGGCATCGAGGGTGTCCCCAGGGGTGGTGTCCTCCTGCCTTCCCCTCCCCCTTCCCCAGGTGCTCACCAGGTTTCCTTCTTCATCACATGAGTCAGACCATCAGACTGCCTGGAGAAAATCTCCACTTAATAAAAGGGGGTAACGAGGAGTCAGGAAGGTGGACACCCCTGGCACGGGGCTGGGAGTGCCCTGACGGGGCTGCCGGGCGGCTCCCGGGCTGCAGGTTCGCAGTGGAAATGTGTGCATCAGAGCTGCAGGGGCAGGGCCTCTGTTTGCAGTGATAAGGGAGTTTTCTGAGTGGGTGGTGCTAATTTGGGTCTGCAGCTGCTGTCCTGGTTGTGGCCGAGGGCCACGACATCCCTCTTGGTTTTGCATCAGCTCCTCGCCTGTCCTGGCTGACCCAGCGGATGCTGCCGGGTTCAGGGGTTGGTACAAAATCCCGTTCTCGTGTGCATGCAGCTCGGGCAGAATTGAGCTTAACTCTGCCCATCCCACTGCAGGCAGCACTGCTGGGCGCCTCGGGCATCCCGCAGGCTCTGGTTGTCCCAGCTGGGGTCGGGGCTGGGGCTGTGGCACAGCCCTTTCCAAATTTCCTTTGCTCTTCGTATCCCCCTCAGTGGCAGAAGGACTGAGCCACCCTGTGTGTCCCGGGCTCCCCCCACGCCAAAATGAGCCCTTCAGGGCCAACCTCGGCTCCGCGGACCCGCCTGGCAGCGCAGAACAAATGCTGAGCACCGTGTTATTCTCAAACATCTTGTGGCATTTTTAGGTGCAGGAGTAAATTATTTAAATGCAACGTGCTGCCAGTCGTAACGCACCCGAGACCTTCGATGTCTGCGTCTTGTGATCAATATTAGACAGCAGCGGTTTGGAAACAGAGAGAAATCCAAGCTCTCGTGAAGCAGGGCCTGTGCCTCCCTCGCCTCGCTGCCGGGTGCTGTGAGCGCCGCAGGATCTTTCCCGAATCCAACTCTAAAGGAGCTGAATCTGATGACTGCGTGTGCTGTCACTGGATGCGTCCACAAAGCACTTGGTAAAGTGAACTCCAAGGTGCTGAGCCCCTGCTTTGTAGTTTCCCAACCTGGGAGCACCGTGGTCTGACTCTGCTCTGTGCAGCTTTTTGGGCACCTTCCTCATCCCCCAGAAGTGGAGTGTGGAAGGTGCAGGGTACCCCCTCTCTCTCCTCTGGTTTCCCAGCTCCCTTTTCTCTTCCAAGGCAGCACGAATCCACCTTCCTTCCTCCCGAGTGGAGCGTTGCTGCAATTCTGCCGGTCCGGTGCAGAGGTGGGTGTGCAGGGAAGGGCCCTGGGGCTTCGTGAGGGTTTGCAGCAGGAACAAACCCCGCCGGGGCCGTTGCCCCTTTCCTGGCACCGGCATCGCTGCTGACGGGGTGGATTTGGGCATTTCACAGCGGCGTGGAGCCCACGTGCCCCCCCCCGCCAGCCTGCACCACTCCCTGCGGCTCCCGACTGTATTTTTCATTTAGCTGGAGTGATTTTGTTTTGCCCCCTCTAAGTTTGCTGTTTCCCTGAAATGGTCTGAAATGTAATAGACCAAGGCAATCATCAGAATGAAATATTTCCTACATAAAATATGCAGCAGCTATTCAGAAATGAAGATCAAGTGGAATGAGGGCTGCCAGGCAAAGATTTAAAGATGCTGACATGTTCCCATAGGTTGTTTACTGAAGATATCTTCTCCTAAGCCCCAGTTTTAAGACTGCCTTTCAAAAGAGGGAACAAAATAAAATTTAGCAAGGAGCTTTAATAATTCAAGCTGCCGTGTGCTGAGCTTTTTTGTTGCCCTTATGGGAACAAAGCCTCATTTCAGAGGACCTTGACTTTGTTCCGATAGTGCAGGAGAAGTGGCACTGCCAGAGCTATTTTTGCACCAAGACACTGATTGGGTGTGAAACCTGTCTCTGGTGGCCCTGCCAGCAAAACCTGGGCAGGCAAAACAGGCATATGGCCTGATTTCCCTAAAGATGCCAATTCCGAGGAATTTGGGGGGTGCTCTCTCACCGTAAAAGGGCATCTTGGGCATCTGCCTTTACAAAAAAAAGCTTTAGCGCTGCTCCTGGTGCAAAGATCTGCCCACACCCCCCAGCACGGTGGGTGAGGCGAGTCCGACACCCTCGGGGCGGGCAGCGGTGCCCGGGGAGGCGGCGGGAGCCGAGCGGCGCTGCGGGGCCCTTTGCTGCTCCCACGTCTCCCGCTGCCGTGTCCGTGTCGCAGGAGCCACAACCCGGCGTCAGGCGGCTGCAGGGGCCTGGCGAGGGCCCTGCCTTTGTCTGAGGTGTTTTACCCTCGCTGGCCCCTCCAGGAAACCGTATGTCCCCGCGTCCTCTGCCACCGCACGGCATTGCTCACCGAGGCCTACGAAAGGGAAGCCTGTGCCTGCCCAATAGTTGCAGCTTTGCCCCCGCGGCCTCCTGAGCCCTCAATAAATCAGGAGCTGCCGTGAAGTTGGCAATGGCGGGTAAAACCTTATGCCTTATGGCAGCACCTCCAGAACACCAGCCTCGGACACCCCGCGCTTTCCCTGCACGCTCTGCTCACTTCTCTCCCCCACTTTCCCCTCCCCGCTGGGTTTGAGCGACTTCGGGGTCGTTCCCGTGGCTGGGGGCTGTCAGCAGCCTCCCCGGTGAGTCCGTGTGGTCCCGCCGCAGAGGCAGCCCTGGGAGATCTCTGCCCCATACTCGGAGCAGACAGAACTGTGGCACAGAAACGAGGAATTGTGAAACGCCAGGTGATGCTCCAACATTCATACTGGAGCCCTGGTCGTTCCCAGCCCTGGTATCAGGATCGGGCTGGCAGCTTTGATGAGAATTGCTGACCTGATGCTGTCCGGGGGCCCGAGAGCCCCGGGCACGGAGCGAACGCGGCACGTCGGGGCGGCAGAAAGGGGGGGGGCTGGTGGGTGTGGGGGGAGAGGAGCCGGGTCGAGGTGCCAAAGGCTGTGGGGGCAGCGGGAAGCCTCATATTGCGGCTCTCTGCACCCCGCAGCCCCCAGCACCCACCGCCGCCCTCCCAAATCCCGGCCCCTGTTTTGTTTTACCTGCGCCCCCCCCCGGGAGCCCGTCTGCGGCGGAGCCAAAAGCAGGTTTCTGCCGCCACCTCGCGATGGAGAAGGGGGATGTCGCGATGGGCCGCGGCTTCGCGACGGACACAGGGCCCGGCAGCGCGGCTGGCTGTGGGAATCGCTGCTTTATTGGGCCGTGTAACCCCCCCGGGGGGCCCCGGGAGCGAGCCTGGGGGGCCCGGCGAGCAGGGCTCGGGCGGACACGGCTCTTCCCGGAGCCGTGGAAGGATGCTGAGCCCATCCCGGAGCCATGGGAGGGTGCTGAGCCCATCCCGGAGCCGTGGGAGGATGCTGCACGCAGCCTTTTGGGGGTTATCTGCAGCAGCACTCGCCTCCCTCGACAACCCGGAGCACATTCCCCAAGTCCCAGAGGTGCACGAGCAGGATGGGGGCTGCTAGAGGAGGTTTTCGGTGGCGGCCGCTGCGGTTGGGTCGCGGCTCGCGTGCTGCAGCCACGCATGGGAGACGTTTGGCCTCCGGCGCCCCTCTGAGCGTTGCCTTGCAAGCCCTGAGGGCGAGTCAGGCCCTGATCAACCCCTCCCTCGTGGTGTCCCTGACGCTCTTTAGGAAGCTGAAGATGTGGGACCCGCCGGTCCCTTTGGCCTCCAGCGCGGACGGGGGCTTCCCCGCGGCGGGGCCGTCGCCCGGCTCTGCCCGCCCGGCCTTGGCTTTGGCGGCCGCGACGGCGATGTACTTGGTGACGATGGTGATGTGGTAGGACCTGAAGTCTGCCAGCGCGGAGACGCAGCGGTTGAAAGCCGCGCGGAGCCGAGCGTCTCCGGAGGAGAGCACGTGCTGCCTCAGGGAGGGCGCGCGGTGGATCTCCTCCACGAAGGCTCTGTGGGGCGGCGGCATGTAGTGCCTCATCCTGTGCAGGAAGGCGGCTGCAAGACACCAGCAAGGGGAGAAGTGAGCTGTGGGTGAGAGGGTTCGGGCACCCTGACACGCAAAGAGTGGCCGCACTGGAGCTCTGGTGTGCGGGGACCTGGGTGTTGGCTGGTGCCCGACAGCCCGCGCAGCCTCTGCCCTCGCCGTCCTGTCTCGGTGCCTCCAATTAATTGAGAAAGGAAACCCATAATAGGTCAATGCAGCATAGGGTTGGTCTTGACCCTAAAAAGGCAGGTTCTAGCCCCTTGCTCTTAGCCTTTTGTTTTGGGGTTGGTTGTTGGGAGTTTTTTTGCTAGTTTCTGATAAATACATTCTGGTGTGGGACAGACTTTGTGTACTGGCAGGATGCTGGCACGCTTGGCTCCCCCAGCTCTGTGCCCATCCGTAACCTCAGTAAAAAGTTGACACGCAAAAAGCAAAGTCTTGTTCCTCTGGGAATTTATAGAGGTGAGGAAGTTCCTGCCAGAGCCTCGTTTACAGGCTTCCTCCCTAACGAGCTGGCAGAGCCCCGTCCCAGCCGGGCCCCACAAGGGCGAGAGGGGTGCGTGTCCTGTCTGCTTCGGTTCTTCCCCCACCCCTTATTCGCTTGGGAAAAAGGAACGTGTGTGACTCACTGCTCTCCTCGCTGTGGCGAATCCCCAGGAGCTCATCGAAGGCGTGAAGGACGGTGCTCTGGGCCGCGCTCCCTCCCGAGTAGGCAAGGGGCTCGTCGGAGACGCCCTCGTAGACCAAACCCCCCGGCATGGCGGGGTTGTCCTTCCAGCTGCGCGGGGAGACAGAGCGGTCAGGCAGGGAGCGGCCGGCACCGGGGGGCTGCAAGAAGGGACCTGGGCTGGCACAACCGAGCAAAACCTCCCCGACCCTGCCGCGGGTCTCCTCCTCCTCCTCCTCTCCTCCTCTCTCGGCCGTCCTCAAACACGAGAGCAGCTCGTAAATCAAACACCACGTCGAGGCGCATCACAAGGTCGTGGGTGCAGGGAGAGACCCTGAATTCCCTTGGCCAGAGATCGCTCTGGGGGGTTTCTGTGCAGTGGGGAGCCCCCGTGGTGTGGCCCCATCTCCCGCTCGGGCCCAGCCCGGGCAGCTGCCGCGTGGGGGTTGGCACGTGCTGAGCTGCTCTGGGCATTTCTCTGGGCAATAAGGGCACGACGTTAATTCTGCGAAACGCCGGCGGCCGTTAGGAGAGGCCGGGTTGCCACTGCGGCAGATGGAGTCGCCCAAATGCTCTTCCAAGCCCTTGAAGTTTGTGCTTTGGGTTTTTCCCTGTTCTCGCTACTCTTGAGATGGTGCCTTTAAAGACAGCACAGGACAGCCTGCCTTTATTTATTTCAGCAGAGCACGAGCCTATAATGTGATTTCCTCCCTCTCGTAAAGCTGCTCGTCCTCGGCGAGCCCAGGAACCGGGCAGTGTTGGTGCCCCCCCCGTACACCATTAACTCACAGCCCCTGTCATCCGGCTTTATGTGCCTGTTGTGCAAAAATGGATAAACGCTCGCTCACAAATGGAAAGAGGAGTTATGATTTTGGAGAGATTATGTGCCTGGCACAAAAACATCTCTTGACCTTCTGAAGAATGCACCGCTTCATGGAGCTTTTGGTGCTGGCTGCTAAGGCCGTTTGAATGCTGGAGGAGATTTTGCACAAAGTGCAGAGAAAATAGAATCATTATCAAATACCATAATATTTTTAGCTCTCCCAGGGATGTATTTATAGTAACCTTTACTAGTGGGAAGTTCTTATAAGCAGAAGGGAATTTAAAAGGCATGTTTTTCCAGGCTGATGACCATCAAGACAAGGTCAGCTTGGATAAAAAATGAGAGAAACCTAATCAGGATGCATGGAGCCTTTTGACTCAGGAATGCTGAGATATGCTGAAGAGAAATAAAAATAGAAACCCCCTGAGAAGCCCGGGAGCAGAGCAGTTGGGGATGCTCAGAGCCCTGCAGGGAAGATGAGGGATAGCAAACCCACAGCGCCAGGCTCTCCTGGACGTGATTCTGCCTTGCCTTTGTCAGTATTTGGGGAGGATTGGGTTTTTTTAATTAATGGAGTAACAGCAAGAGGCTTGTTATAGATGTTTCCTTAACATGCAGAGGGAAGAGACCCCACTTGGGTTTGTAGCTTTGTGTGTACAGTGTGCGAAGTAAAGAGGAATTAGTCTTCTCCTGTCAAAACTGTTGGGGCTGAGAGCAGGAATGATTCATTTCTGCACAACTGCGGCTGTCGCGGCGCAGAGACCGCGCGGGGCTGAGCTGGAGCGCGGGATGGAGAGAAGCGGGTGGGGGGACAGAGCCCAGCCCTTGTCCTCCGGCTCCGCGCGGCCGGATCAAGCACCTGGGAACTCCCTCGAGAGAGGGACAGCACCGTGTCACCCGTGGGGCCACCAGACACGGCGCCGGTTCCCACGCTGCCCCAGCCCCCCCCCGCCTGAGCTGCCCCTTCCCAGCACACCCCCTGCTCCCCCGGCCCCGGGAGCTGCCCACACGGTGGCTCTGGAGGGAAACGTGTCACACTTACCCGGAGAGAAAGATCCGGATCACAGCGTAAAATACTGCTGGATCCACAAAGTCTAGGAGGAAAGCGGATCGTAGGTGTTACTGAGGGCAAAAGGCGTTTAGCTCCCTCCACCTCAGCGTTTCCCGTGGGGCAGCGCTCCCCCCGCCGCCGCAGCCGAGCTGACCCGAACCCGAGCTCCGAGGAGGACCCGGCCGGCGGGGCCGGCACGCTGCAGGGTGCTGGTGCCCTGTCCCTGGGTGGGCTTCCCCCAGCCGGGCTCCTCGGGGCACAGCACCACGGCTCAGAGCTGCTCAGCCCAACAACAACCCACACGTTACCCCGGGCCCGTTTGGGTGCTCAGACACCAGGTACCATCCCGGGAGCACTGAGCTCCCCTGAATTTCTCCCACCTCCTCCCGCTCCAGCCCTCCAGAGATGCTTTACAGGCCAAGTGCAAGCGCGTTTATGCTAAAGGCATCTGATGATCTCGAGCGCGCCCAGCGGCGCGAGGGCACGAGCTGCCCTCCAGCTGAAGGCTGCTGTTACCATGCATCCGGGCCAACGCCTTGGTCATGTCCCCGATGGCCTCTGCCAGCTCCTGCAGGGCCTCGTGCAGGGTCTCGTGGTCGAGCTGCAGGATGGCACGAATGGCCTGGACAATGGCCTGTGAGAGGAGGAGAGGAAGAGGAGGAGGAGGAGGAGGAGGAGGAGGAGGAGAGGAGAGGAGAGGAGAGGAGAGGAGAGGAGAGGAGAGGAGAGGAGAGGAGGAGGAGGAGGAGGAGGAGGAGGAGGAGGAAGAGGAGAGGAGGAAGAGGAGAGGAGGAAGAGGAGAGGAGGAAGAGTTGCAGAGGCTGGGATGTCTGTACAGCAGCTCTGAACACCCGCTGCCACCGACGCCAGCTCTGCCCCTTCCCCCAGCCCGTGAGCAAGCATGCGGGGGCCGCGTACCCCCCGGGGGTGCCTGAGGGCGCTTTCTGGGTGAGCAAAGAGCCACAGGGCACGGCAGCACCCTCCTACCTTAATCCCAGGCACAGCTGCCTTCTCGACCAGGAGGGTGACGAGGATGAAGCCTCGCAGGCTCTCTGCCCCCGGCAGCGAGATGATGGTGTCCAGGTTCCTGCGGAGCGGCCGTGCACAGGGGTCAGGAGGGCCCTCGCTCAGGTTTCCCCGCGCAGCCCAGGACCTGGTGAGCCCTTGGAGCAAAACCCTCCCGGCTGCAAGTGCCTCTTATCTGCACCCCCGGCAGAGACGAGCTGGGACAGAGCAAAAGGGGTGAGGGGCTGCGCTGGGCCTGAGGGATCTGCTGGGTAAAAGCCTGGCCCGAGAGAGCCGGGCTCTGCGTGGGCTAGAGCAGCCCACGGTTCAGCCACGGTCACGGCGCTTTGCTGTTGTTGCAGTGGCATTTGCGTGCCAAAGACTGAGCTGGTTTTGTTGTGCTCGTACATCAGGAGACAGGTTC
The DNA here is from genome assembly GCA_010365825.1 of Otus sunia. Taxonomy (NCBI): domain Eukaryota; kingdom Metazoa; phylum Chordata; class Aves; order Strigiformes; family Strigidae; genus Otus; species Otus sunia. The sequence continues at coordinate 461,897 of ML997617.1, forward strand.
AACCTAAGCAGAGCCCTGCAGTGTTGGAGTGCTAAGCCAATTCAAACAAAACTAATACTGTAAGAAAATAAATAAGCATCTTAAATACTTACTCAATTTCCAGAGGCCTGATGGCATTCCAGTAACAAACACACAAAAAAAGGAGAGAGAAAGAGAGACGTTATAAATTGTTTCAGCAAGGGGCCGTGCTCCAGCGGGGCCGGATGAGCTCACGGCCGGGGGAAGCGCCGGCCCCGGGGGGATGCTCCCAGGGGCAGACGGTTCCCCATGGGCGCCTGCGTCTGCACCCGTGACAGCCCCCCAGTGATGGTGGTTTTTGGTGGGGTTTGGCAGAACAGGAGCAGTTTGGGGACCGTTTGTCTCCGTTGTGCTGGACGGGACCTGCTGAGGCTCATCGCTGTTGCCCCGACCGTGGGAAGCGCCACGCTCGGCCCGGCCGCGTTCGCCCATTTACCCGTTGGGGTTCTTCCTCCTCCAGTTGGCCAACACAAAGTCCGCGTGGCTGAGGATGGGGGGGAGGCCGAGGGCCTGTGAGACCTCCCAGAACGGGACGGCGAGATTTTGGGGCAGGACCTGAACAGCACAAAGCACAGGAGAAGACGGGGACGCTGTCAGGCTGGTGAATGGTGCCCATCTACGGGCACCCAACCAGGCAGGAGGGGTCACGCTCCTGCTGCCACCTCAGGAAAGAGGCTGCTCCTGGGGGATGAGCCCCGGGGGAGCAGCACCAGCCCCCGGAGCCCACGTGAAGTGGCTCCAGGTTGCTTTTACCTTCACGGTGCCCTCCTCGCCCTCCTGCCAGAGGTAGCCCATGGTGATAAAGCTGAGCACCAGGTGCGCCAAGTGCAGCTCCTCGCGCCCTCGGAGGTGACGGGCGCTCAGCTGCGGCATCTGCCCGGGAGAGCCTCGGGAGCGAGGGGCACGGCGGGCGATGCCGAGGGCCCCCCGCAGCAGGGGCTGCCCCGCCAGCTGGGGGGAGACCCTCCTCCTGCCTCTCCCTGCCCTCGCCCTCGCCCCGCAGCCCTTCATTCCCTCCCACACCTGCGGGATTTGCTACAGTAAACCACGGGATTTTACTCAAAAAGGCGAGAGCAGCTGATCCCTGTGTGCGAGGGGGTCCGGCTGCACCGGGGGGGGCTCGTGGAGCCCTGGGCTCCTCAGTGTGGAGCATGACCGGGACAAGCTGTGGCTCTCGTGACATCGAGGGTCCCTGACACCCCTCGCTGTGCTCTGGCCTTCGCCTCCTCAGCAGCCCCATGAGCCCAGGACCTGCCGTGGGGGCTCTTTCTGTGCCGACGTTAAGGCTCTGCTCTGCACGGTGCTAGTCCTGCCCGCGCCAGTCCTTGCTGAGGACGCGGCTCTGCTCTCCCTTTGCTTTTCCGTGTGTTTTGCAGACACTGCTGCATCAGACCCGGGTTTGAGAGAGCTCCAGAGCCGGGAAAGACAACTCGGGTACCTGGTGAACGTGTGAGCGGAGCTGGTGGCTGGTGATCAGCCGGGGCAGGTCGTGGGCAATCTCCATCCAGGGGCCGTAGGGCGCCGGCAGCTCTGTCTTGGTAGAGAGAGGCGGGGGGGGCTGTTAATGCGCAGCCTGGCAGCACGCAGCTCCTGAGCAGCTCAGGACTGAGACAAAAGATGGGTCCAGGGCTCAGTCTGGCGTCCGCAGAGCTGGATGTGGGGCTGTGCAAGAAGCAGGGATGGGCTGAGGGGACAACACAGCCCCCTCCCCTGTGCTGGGCCGGGGCGACACGCTGCTGCCGCCATCCCCCTTTGCAAAACATCGGCGGGGGGGTGAGAAAAGGGACCCGGCACATTCCGGCGTGGGCAGGTGGCGGCGGGGGGGGACAGGTCACGGCACACGTGGCACTGCCAGCACCAAGCCTGGGAAGAAGTCACGGGGTTAGAGGGGACGCGTGGGTTGAGAGAGCCGGGCTTTGGGGGGTGGAGGGGAGCACGTCCCCTGCGCACCCGTGGGTCGGGCTCTTGTGCCGGCCACGGGACGACCAAAGCGGCCAGTGCAGCCCCGGGGACGGGCCTGGCTCTCAGAGCTGCTGCAAGGGCGGCCGGAGCCCGTCCGTCCCGGGGGGAAGGGTAACCCCGTGCTGGGGTACGGGAAGTGCTGGGACGGGAGCAGGAGGGAACAGAGGGCTCAGAGATAAGCCCAGCCCTGAGTAAACTCTTCGGAGCTGAGCCTGGCTGAGAGACAACACCCAAACTCTCCTGTCCTGGTCCCTGCTCTGGCTGTAATGCAGAACAGCCGTAGGGTTCGGGGAGAAAAGGGACTTGAGGGAGTAATGGCAGCTGGGGGAGGCACTGGGGGGCTGGAGCGGGGCTGTGACTCGGTGCTGGGGGGTCCATCACGTTTGCAGGTTTTCCGGGGACGTTGGCAGGGCCAAGCTCCTGCCTGCAGGGATGGGAGGGGGGTGAACGCCGCCAGCCGGGGCTCCCAGCATCCATCCAGCCTAATGGCTTGTGTCGGGTTCCCCATCTCATAAGAGCAGCCTGTGTGATGGCGAATTAACGGATGATAAACAAGTATCTGCCTGTCCCCGAGTGCTGCCGCTGCGAAGGGAGCGCGGTGATAAATGGCACTGCTCTCAGCACGGGGGATCTGCAGGCTGACTGCTCGCCTCGTACTCCCTGAAATCCTGCAAAGCCGAGGCCATGAGAATTGCAGAGCTCCTTCTCTCTGCCTGTCGCTTGCTGCAGCCAGTTTAATCATTTTTAAAGCGAGGGGTCTGTCCTATGAAACTAAGTCAAAAGAGCGTGCGCCTTCCTCGTTGCTTTTTACAAACTGTTATAGAGTAGCATTAAATTGGAGCCCAACCAGAACGCCGCTCACCCACCCCTCTATTTTCCTGTTCTCTGTCTCCTGTAGCAAGCAGAGGCGGTGGCACAGCCGTCTCCTACCAGAGGATGGGGAAGGAGGAAGCCGTACTCCTCGGAGAGCTGGAACCTTGCCAGTGCCAGGGGCAGCGGGGTCTCCTCGGCGCCGTCGCGGGGCTCCATGACCGGGCGCTGGCCGCGGGGTCGGGGCGCGCTCGGGCTCGGCGGGACGCGCTGGCTGCCCCGGGATGTGCTGAGCCAGCGCCCGAGCCCTGGCGCAGCAGCGTACCTTGTCCTGGGGGGAGCCAGCGCCCGGCTGCCCAATGGCCGGAGGGTCCGAGCAAACACGGTTAAAGGTTACCGATAAGGCCTTGGCGTGGAGCAAACTGTGATCCCCTGTCCCGCACCGGGACGCCCCCTCGGGGCTGCAGGATGCCCTGGGGTCGCTCAGCCGCGCCGTCTCTGCAGGATCCTGGTGACGCCAAACTCACGGCCACGGGAGAACCGGGGACCGGCCACACATCTTGCCCGCACCTGTGGCCACCGCAGGCCCCAGGGACAGCCTAGAGGTGGCCCTGGGAGCCACCGCGGCTCCCGTCGGGCTGTGTGTGACACCCCCCTATGCCAGGAGACCTCTGTCCCCGCAGGAGCGACACGCGAGGCACATGCGGTACCTGCAGGCTTGCGGGAGCTGCTGCTGCTGTACATGCTAACAACACGCCCAGCGCAGCCAGAATAAATTAACAGGAGCCACATCCAGAGCGGCGGCCGCAGAAGTCAGCGCACAGCAGGGAGTGGAACTCCCTCATCCACGTGTCGTGTCACTTAAGGGTTCATCTGCATTTCCAGTGAACTAATGGCTGAATGTGAGCAGATGTCGCCGTTAAATTCCCAGCGCCAAAGCACGGGACCGTGGTGATGGTTGTACTGGTGGCAGCGGTGTGCTGGCAGCGCGCCCGCGCCTGCACCCAGGGAGTCAGAGCCCAGGCTGGTGCACGGAGGGTAATTAACCCTCCAGGCAACGAGGGTCTGCGGGCATCGGGCCTAATTGCAATGCACAGGAGCAAAACTGCTGGGTGGTTAACGCTGGTGAGGCTCATGCTGCCGTCTGGGCAGAGACAATGAAACGAGGCTGAAAGGGGCCTCACAGCTGCTGTTTCCCCGCGTTTCAGCATGCTGCCGCCTTGGCCCCCCCGCAGATCGGTCCCTCCCAGCAGCGGGTGCTGCTGCCATTGCAGCAGGGGACACGCAGGGCCGCAGCGACGCGGTGCCGGTGCTGTTCGCTCTCTGCACCCCGGGGACCACGGGACCCCCCAGGGTGGGGGCGCAACTGCGCAAGGTCTGTCCGGTGGAAAGGCCGGAGGGGTCCGGTGTGTCGGTGCTGGGCAGGGCACCCCGAGCCCACCCAGGTGCGAGGGTGAGCGCGGCCGTTTACTGCTGCGGGGCTGCAGCCGGAGCGGGGAAGGGGCCGCCCGGCACCAGGCGGGGGATTTCCTGGCGCGACGCCGGCTCTGATGAGCCGGGCTGCCGCCGCCGCCGCCACCCTGGCCAGCGGGAAGGAGCCTGCGGCCACGGCGGGGACCACGCGTCCACCCCGCGCTCTTCCTGCGCCTCGGCCACGATGGCGCGAGCCCCCCGCTGCCGCCCCAGCCCAGCGCCCGCCAGGTCAGGGTCCCCACGGCTGCCCAGTGGGGGTCCCCCCATCCGAGTGGGGCTCGGCAGGACACTCTAAGCCAGGCCTGACAAAAAGGTGGTTTCCTGGGGGAAAATCAGCACCACGAGTGCTGCCTGCGAGGGGGCAGGGCTGGAGGTTGGCGGTGTCCTGGCCCACAAGCTGAGGGGGTTGTGCTGTGCCGGGGGGTGGGAGGACAGCTGGGCTCCCGTGGGACAAAACAGTGTCCCCGACTTACCGCCGCCGCAGGTGGAGGGTGTACGGCCTCCCCTCTATCCTGAGCCCGTGGCACCCCGCGTCCTTCTGCGTGCAGAAAAGCAGAGAAAGGGAGAATTAGGATCAGCAGCCTCGGAAAGTCACACTCTGAGGGTGATGATGGACGCTGAGGGCAGGCCCAGGGCTTCCCCCCGAGCAGGCCCAGCGTGGTGCCCCCGTTACTGCTGCTAGCACATCTGTGCCCCCAGCACCCCCCAAAGCTAGAGACCGCAGCCCCCTCAGAGCCCCCCCTGCACCCCCACCCCAACAAACCTGCCCAGCTGCCGCCTCCCCGGGCGCCTTTTGGGGCAGCTGCAGCAGGACAGTGACCGGGGACAGCACCAGCCAGCCTGGGGGGGACAGAGACTCACGGGGGGCCCTATCGCCCGACCCATAAGGGTACGGGCCTGGCGGGAAGCAGAGGCAGACGAGAGCATCTTGGACACAACCAGCACCTTTATTGCTCGTTGGTGTCTTACAGAGGGGCTGGTACCGGCCCTCGGGCAGAGCCCGGCGGGTTCGGGAGCGGGGAGGGGGCTGGGTGGATGCAGGAGCGGGACAAGGACATCACTCTGAGAAGGGAAGCGAGGGGCCACAGTCAGCCCCGGGAGAGCGGAGCCGTTCCCGACCACGGGGGCGCTTCGCCTGACGCCACCACCCCACAGACAGCGCCAGGGCGCAGGGTGAAGTATAAAAACTCTTTGTCTTCTAAAAGGCACTGTTTTCAGCACAGTTTTAGATTGCACGTACAGCTTCAAACACAGCTCAGTCCCGTCCCTCCTCCCCACCCGCCAGACCCGGCCCGACCGCTGCCTCGTCCCGTTACGGACAGACTGCCCCGAGGAGCAGGGTACAAGGGAAACCAGGGAGTGATTATCCCGGAACAAACAGAAGACCCCCACAAATACACCTGGTGATATTCTAGGCAACGTTTTACATATTTTAATAGTGTTATAAATCTTAGTCTAAGTTTATAGGAAATCACAGGAGTTCAAGTATTTTATTACTGCAAATGCAAACACTATATATATATTTATATATGCATGTACAGAGGAAAATATATTTTTTTGCATTATTACAGGGGATTTTACAGACTGGGTTTGTACTCAGTGGCTACTGCAAAGTGAAAAAGCCAAGCCCTCTTTTCAGAACTTATTTCACTTTTAGCAAGTTTGTGCAACAGATTCCTCTGGGTGAGGGCCCCCGTCCAGCTCCCCCAGGGCACGACGGTGTCACTAAGGGCTCCCGGCCCGCCGGACGCTGAACACTCCTTTGGGGAGGGAGGTCAAAGCCTGGCTCGGGCAGCGTGCGGGGCGGCGGCACCCCCCATCCTGACTGACACCAAAGGGACTGAGGTCAGGCGAAGGGGCTGCCCCGGGCAGAGCAGCATTTCTGGCCTCTCAGTGTTCTGCAGGGACTGCTCCTCAGTCTCTAGCTCCAAATTAAAAATCTAAAAGCACCCCCTTTTTTAAAACCAAAATATGTCCACGTCTTTTCGTACCTTTATGTTCACTGCCCATTCACGGTATTAGTGGGAATTAGTATGGGATTCTCATTTAGCAACTCACAAGAACTAATTTAAAACCATTAAAACTTAGTGTTGGTATAGCACAGCTCAGTGTCAGTCAGCATGAAAGTAAGAATTTAAGGGCATTATTACACATCAATAAACAGATATACATGCATAGACATGTTTACAATATATCTATCTTCCTCTGAAAAAGTACAGATACCTTATTTCACTTGTGCCATTAATGTGTAAATGCACAACCTTTTCCAGTTCGTGCCAAATAATTTTAAATTGGCCGGATTTCCTCGTTTTGCAAACGGTCTGGGTCACGTCAGTTCTTCACTGTACGTTTAGAAAGATGACAACAAATCAGACAACGTCATTACCAGGGCTGACCAGAGAAATGGGGGAACCAAAGGCAACTCCCAAGCGCTGTACTTCAGAGGTTATTTCCCTGCAGGCTGCTCCACTTCCAGCTGGAGCGCCCCGCCGCAGGGCCCAGAGCCGCGGCACTCGGACAGATCGAAGAACGGGTCAGGTGTTTCCAGCTCCTGTAGCTTTGGTAGAGGTATTTTGTTTAAAAGTTTTACATTCCTCATTCCAATATCGCATTTGCCTTGTCCCAGGCTGCAGAAGGAAGCTTTCCGGGATTACCACGGGCCACTCAAGGCAAGAAGGAAAACTGCAATGCCAGCTCTGTCTCAGTGAACAGGTCAGCTCACGGGAAGGCCCCAAAGACGCCAAAAGCTATTTGGGAGGCAAAGGTGCGGGTCGAGAAGGAAAATAGTGTCCCTGAGGTAAACATTTCTGCTGTGGCGGAGGAGGTCCCTGAGGTACAGACTTGCGCTGTGGAGGCGGCGGCCTGCGGGGGGACAGAGAAGCCGCCGTCAGCGGGCGAGGGCGGCCGCAGGCACGTGCCCCCTCCCGCCCGGCCCCGCCGGAGACCCACGGGGTCAGGCTCTGCCTGCCACTGCCCCAAATCCTCGGGGAAGCCCCACACTGTTTTTCCCAAAACAGGTTAAAGACCCCCCCAAGTTTCCCACCAACACAGCCCCGTGGGAGCCGTCCCTCGAGACACCTCGTGGCGTGGGCACCGCGACTCAGAATGTAAACTGAAAGAGGAAGGGAAACTCAGTCCCAAGTTAGTGTGAAATGATCCCGAACGCGGCAATAGCGTTCATGAATCAGCGAAAGGACAGATTTTTCGTAATTTCTTTTCGAACTGCGTATTTTGGGAGGCACTTTGTCCACCTGCACGCAGGGCTGACCTGCCCAGGAGAGCATTCTGACACCCGCGAACCCGAACGCTGCGGGTCACCGCGCTCCGGTTCCGGAGCGAAGTGAAGGATAAACGCCCTTCAACGAAAGGTCAGTCCTGCCTGCGCGTAGTGTGTGATGACGGTGATGATTATATTAATTATACAATATATACCGCATGATATGATGATGAGTATAACACACGATGATTATTTCATCACCCACGTAACAAAATACCCCCACGCTCACAGAGACGAAGGCAGCGACAACCCACAAACACCGATTGTTATTTGCACCAACTCGACCAACCTTGTCGGCAGCTTCTGCGGCTGCGGTGCCTGGTATTGCGGAGACGGGTAGTAAGACTGGTGGTAAGCCTGCTGAGGGTACTGGTTAACTGGGTACGATGGAACAGGAAAGGTGTTTGGTTCCATATCCTACAAAGAAAACATAACGAGAACGTTCACAAATTCGCACATAGGGAACTGAAATATTTGTTCAATTAAGTGACATTTAAGACCACTTGCGAACAAACCTGGAAATGTCAGAGTTGCTCTTTCCTTCTGAGAAACTCAGTAGAAAGAAGCAACAGCAGTCTGGAAAGTACTGTATTTTGGAAAAAACAGAAAGGCTGATGACGACAAGCGTTGGATTTGTTCTGCAAGGGTGCTGTGGCTAGTTCCTGCACCGAGAACTGGCCTGAGAGGAGCGGGGCGAGGGAGCTGCCCAGGACCACTCCCCTCCTCGGCTGGGCAGGGGCTTCCAGGGTAAGGGCCAGCAAGGCAGGTACACTGCTCGCCGAGCACAGCCCGTGGGAACTGAGGAGTTCCACCCCCCCACCTTAGGAAGTAATTCTCTCTGCCTCTCAGCAAAGAGAAACCCTGATTTGCAGAAATGAAAAAATAAAGTAACTTTGAAGCTTTTATTAGGGCAACAATTACATAAACTGCCTTCATCTGTTAGTTTAGAGTAAGAGATAGACAATGAAGTCACAAAAAGCAGATCATTCCTACCGTGGGAACACCTCTGGGAGCGTACGGCATGCCGTGGGAAAAGCCTCTGGGGGGACAGTCTCTCGGTTCGGTTTCTGTTCTAGGAGGTGGCGACTGAATCGACCTGAAATCCAATTGACAGGGACTGTGTGAGCACAGAACCCCGACAGCGACTACGAACCCAAGCACTGCGGACCTGATAGACAGATTTACTCCATCTCAGCACAGAGCACATCTCAGGAGGACAGTATTTGCCAGGTATCTAATAAGCAACATCACCCTCTGTCTGTTTAGGACTATGACAGCTTCATTTTGCCACTTTATACCAAAGATGGGACCCAAAAATATAGAACTCAGCAGCAGTGCACGGCAGCAAAGAGAACAGTAAAAAGAGAATTTTCTGCTCCCTCAATTTCAGATGAATTTCTCTTTTCGGCCTGGGGCAAGCTACGTGCACCATTTGATGCAGGGGCCTTCGTCTGACGTCGTGGGACTGGAACACGCCTCCAAGCCTTGGCACTGGCTTGTGCAAACAACTGTTTGCAGACTGCTTCAAAAGGGCAGAGGAGAGGGTAAAAAGGAGAAAGTACTTACGAATGGCAGCGTGACATTAACCTTCTGTAGCATCGCTTCAGCCTGTCTCTTTTCACAAATGCCAGAGCAGCAGCTACAAGGAGCGGGAGGACCAGGAAAAAAAACACCAGTAGCCCAGTTCTCAGCGAGGTGTCTTTGATGGGGACAAAATGATGGAGAAAAAACAGCGTTACATGGTGTTATCATCACTTGGCTCATGGTAGCAGTGAATATTTGGTAGGATTGGTTCTACAACCAATTTTTCTTCCATTTTTCATAGAAGAAAACACTAAAGAACCTAGTAAGACTGCAAGATATACATCCAGATATATTCTTTCCTGATTATCTTTTCACAGGGATTGTCTGGTCAAAGATGAAAGAACCATAGGTGCTGTGACACCCTGGGCTATACCAGCACGCTGAGCTACCAGATCAATACCCAGTTCTTCCACTACGTTACTATGAAGATTTTCAGAGCTCAACTGAAAGGAAGGAAAACAGAGCTTCTGCCCCTTGGTCTGATCCTAAATCTTCCTACCATTGTTTGCTGTAGGCAAAGAACTCAGGTTCTTAATCTCCACATTTTTATATGCAGCAAATTTCTTCACTGCAGGCTGTAAAATAAAAAAAAAAAAAAGCCTTTCCCTTTTTTTGCCTGATGATTTGAGGCGTCTGTCCACGCTCCAACATGACTGCCCAGACTGTTATTGCATCAACGCCGTGTCCTGCTCCCCCCAACCCCACACCATCCTATGGGAAAGTCTTCAAGATCATTCTTGCAGCTCACAGAAGGGATTACATCAATCCTGTCTTTCTATTCTCCACACGGGCACTGCACGAGTTCTCCCCTAACTTATACCCTGGATTTGGCTTCCTATTTTCATCTTCTGGCTGTCAGTGGGAAAAGCCTGACAGCCTCTTTCAGTTCACTTTGCAGGAATTGTGCTCCCTGGCCTGGGCGCCACCTCCCCACTCCCCCATTCACACACAGATATGTCATCCTGACGCGTCAAGCACTGCCCTAGTGCCTTTTCTGGGGGCAAAACGACATAAAAAACCCACAAAATTCCTTCCCCAAGCTATCTTTTCCCTCCACAAAAAAGAGCAGCAAACGGGGAGTCTGCAAACAATGGAGCACCCCAGGTCTCCCTGCGGGAGCCTTACAAGCACTTGCCGTTGTGCGGGGGGCCGCTGTCCACGCTCCCTCCGTAGCCCTTGGTGTCGCAGTGAGGAGGGGCCCAGCCTGCGTCGCAGTGACAGTTCCTGTTGTTGTTGCACACCTGCAGCAACACAAACAGCGCCGTCAGGTGTACTCAGCCCCTCCAGTTGCTGGGTATCCCAGAGCAGCGGGCGCAGCCGTCGCCCCCCGCCCCTTCCGTGCCGCTCAGCCCGCACAGCTGTGACTCCCACCCCGAGCTGAAGGGCCCTTGGCCGGGCGGCACGAGATTCCACACGAGCAAGCACGGGATGAGCTCCCAAAGAGCAGCTTCCCAAGAGCTTAACGTGCAGGGCTCAGGGCTTTTGCCTTTTTCTTTGTGAGATGCAGTTTCAAATTACATTAGTAATACTGGAATTGGGAATTATTCTTGCCTTACCATCTACAGAGCTTTTGTCAAAAATTTTTTTGATACTGTTATAGGCTCTCTTGCCCTGAGACATTTTATATAGTTTCACAGTTAAACAAAAAAGAAAAATTAAGTTACTAGCCACTATTTTAAAACTCGCTCAACTTACATAACTTCAGTCCAATTTTTGCTGACTGTTAAAGGCACTTTTCTCATTAACAGTAACCCATCCTCAAGAACCCCACAGAATTTTTTCAATCACTGCATCTAGCATCATGATTACTTTATTCCACATTAGTTACAGCCTTCAACAGAGAAGGGCAAAAGCCTTTCTAGTCGCAAAAAGAGACAACTACAGTGCCCCTGGCCCAAGGTGGGACTTCTGACTGGAAGTGTCTGTTTACACGTTTGCAGGGCCGTCGGCTCTGAGGGTCTCGTGTTCCCGTCACAAGGGTGTCAGCGGACCCGCGCAGGAACACCCCCAGGTACCCCGAAACCTCCGGGCTGGCGCTCCCCGCGCGAGGGCCGTCAGCCGGCCGCAGGCTCCTGCCCCGCTCACCCCGTGCCCGTGACACTGGCGCTGCACGTCGCAGTCGTAGTTGAGGACGGAGGCGCTCACGCACTGGAAGTGCCGGCAGATCTAGGGGAAGGGGAGAGGCACGGCGAGGAAGCGGCCGGCACCGCACGGCCCTGCCCTCGCCCCCCCTCCCACACCCCCAAAGCAAGGCTCAAGGCTCACACCCCGCGTGACACAGCCCGGCTGAGCAGGGGCTCTGGACTGACACCGGGAGCCCTTTGTCTCTAGTCTGGACCTAAAGGAACAGCCATTAAACTGTGCACAGCAAGGGTAGGTGGAACGCACCTTCCTCTGCAGGGGCCGAGCTTCTGGGCTTTCTAGTTTAGTCAGATTTTAACTGAAAGTTGTCTCAAAGGCATTTGTGTGCGCCCAGCTCTGCCTGCTCATTGACAGAGCAAAGATGCTGCCTCTCCACAAACCTAATTCCTTTTGTTTCATCTAGAAAGGAAAGGCTCGTTACATTTTTTACGCAGGCCGTGCAGCACTAGGCAGCGTGGGGAGCCAATGGACTCACTCGGTTTTAACTACAGGCACCAAAAAAATTAACAGTCATAAATATTCAAGAAATATATTATGGAGCTGAAAATTCTATTCACATGAACCCCACGAATGATTACTGTAAGAAATCACTTTTTAACTGTTACTTACCTTTCCAGTATCACATTTGGTGCCTTCATTCACCATTCCTGGGTCCGGGACATCAGAGCCCAGCTGGAAATCTACACCCCAGCACACGGTGGTGCGGCTGATGGGAGTCTGGATAATAGCAGGCTTGATTCCAAAAACAGGCATCGTTTTCACGTTTTCACACTGGAGCTTCCCACACATGGCATTCCTACAACATCAACATATGAACACTGTAGTGACACTTCCATTTAATCTGAGAAAAAGCCTATCACTTCTTTGATGTGATCTTTTCTTTCTACTGGAAGACTTTACTTGAAAATCAAAATGAGGCATCTCACCAAACAGAACTGTGCCGGGCCTCATTTCAGTGCTGCAGGAGTATGGATTTGTCCCTTTGTCCCGTAAGCTGCTGGGATCTTTACGTTAATGAAAACATGACCATTTGCTACTCGTTTTCCTGTCTGTGGACACCCTGGGGTAAGATCAGCGATGGGAGATGTGGAACACACCCTCCCGTGCCCGAACGTGTGACGCGCAGACCCCCAGGGGCCACAGGCTGAGCGCTTCAAACCCAGCTCCGGGGGAACCGCCGGGACGTTCGGCTCCTCCCGGCTGCTGCCTGCGGGAGGTAAAGCCAGACAAGCTCAACCGAAGGTCACCAAAACTCACAACTGCGAAAGCCTGGGGGCTTTGAGTCCCAATAACAGCTTCGGAAGTGAGGATAAAACACATCCTCCCTAGGCTATCTCGCTGCAGCTTCAGAACGACACACACATGTCAGCAAGGCTAGATTATGGGATAGCACATCTCCCCAGTGCTGAAACACCCCAAACTAACACCGCAGCACCCGAATGAGGATTCTGGGTGACACATTTAGGAACTTCTTGATGCGCTGGGCTCAACTCACCAGCTGGAGCATTTCTTGTAGTCGTGGCCGTGGAAACCACAGTTGCCAAATCGGTCGCCCTTGGAATTCACTTCAGTAAAGCAAATGTTGGGGGCTGCTTTGGCTTCTGCAAACAAGAGCCCATCCCCCAGACAGAGAACCAAGTTAAACAGGGACAGAAACATCTCTCATCACCACGTCTCCTTTGCCCAGAGCAATTATCCTGCTACACCTATATTGTCCACGCAGCACAGACAGCTCATGAACTTGATCAAAACACTAACGAGGGAATGTGTCGGCACTACAAGGTTCCAAGTTTAAAAAGAGGGAGAGAAGAATAGGCACTTAATGTTGACTCAATGATACCCTTTGATATTTCTTCACGGCTTCTTTACAGACCTATGCACCAGCAGCCCCACTGCAACAGGAATGACCAGTGCAAGAAAATTACTATTTGAACCACCAGCACAGCATTAAACCTAACAAAGGAAGAACGAGTGGAGGCTAAGCCATAAGTACCACTCCTTCAACTCCTTTGCCAAAGCCAGCTGGTCTTTGTTACAGGCAAACAAGTAACTATATTTTAAATAAACTTAATGTATTCTTTTAGCTAGTCTCCTACAAAATTTGTAAGACTGTGCTCTTCCTTACTTGAGCCGAAGATATCCTGACACTGCGCATCGTAGTACTGGCAGACGCCGTTGTAGCAGTAGGCTTCCTCGTGGTGGCAGGGGTGACCGTTCTGAACGGTGAAGTCCGGCTGGCAGAACTGGGACGTGCCGTTGCAGTACTCCGGAAGGTCACACTCGTTGTTACTCGCCCGACACTCGGTTCCTGCAGGAAGGAGCTAAAGAGAGAGGGGAGAGGGAAACTGCATCAGAAAATGGAAACTGAGAGCAGAGACGAACGTGCACCTGACCCACAATGTGCCCCAAAACCGGGTGTTGGCCTGAAGGCTCTGGTGGGTGCTGTGTACGCACGTGACAGTTCCCCCCCTCGACGTGCTGGCCAGGCCAGGGCTCTCCTCAGCTGCTGAGGAACGTTTCCAGAGAACACGCTGGGGCCTCTTACCTGGCAGTTTTTACAGCAGTCGCCATAAGCACACTGAGCACTGGACCGGAGTCTGCAAGTACCCGGCTCGCAGCAGGGATCACTCTCACACTCCTGAGAAGAGGAACAACGCCGTGAGCGTCCAGGCACCGCGGCTCCGCCAGGCGCATCCCGCCGGCGAGGGGCACGCACGAGCCACTGACCTTGGGGGAACCACAGTCACACTCCTCCCCGGCGTCCACCAGCCTGTTCCCGCAGTACGGGATGCTGTAGGTTTCATCAGGCCTGGGAATGTTGAGCAGGCAGCTTCCCCCCTTGTTGAGAGTCAGCTTCTCAAAGTCTTCTGCACTGCAGCTGCTGAAGTTCCTCGAGCCCCTGCAACAGAGAACATGAGCTGGTCTTTGCACCAAGCCAACACACAAGCGTTCCCTCAGCTTGTGGAACGAGGGTAACATTTGCCTTCCCCAGGAGCTGCAAGCGTGACACAACTCTGCAACCTGTAAAAACTCAGCACACGGGTGGGGAGGTCTGACCCCTGGCGAACACCTTCCCTTCTGCCAGGTACTTACGACGCTCCAGAGCTCATAATGCAGCTGCTCGCTCCGCAGTGACAGACGCGTTCATCGTCGTGGTTCATCCCCAGGTTGTGTCCCAGCTCGTGAGCCATAATTGATGCAAACATCTGTATGCTGATTCTTCCAAACTGCACAAGAGAAAACAGAAGAAAATAAGCAGACAGCTTATATTGAGAATGTCAGCATTTATTTATGTGCCAAAAAGACGCTTCTGCCATTCTGTCTGCACACTAAGAGGATTCTCAGACCAACTGGGCCTGCCTTCTGCCCCAGCGCATGTCATTTGCTTAGTAACAAGAGCCCTTAAACAAACATCTCTGGGACACTACCTAACAATCTCTGCTCTCCAGCGCAGCTGCAACATTAACACAAAAATTAGAGTTCTCCACACCAGCCCAAATCTCTTCAAATACGCAGACTCCGACTGCAGTACTTCTGTCACTACTCCAAGAAACAAGATTGCCAGGGTTGATGGTTCTCTGAGATCAGCACTTCAGCCCAGGAATGTCTGCAGCCTCACACGACGAGGGTGGCCAGCGGGCACTGCTCTAGGAGCTCACGACTGCACAGGTCAAGCAAACACCAGAGGATGGATTTGAGAACACGCACAGCTCCCACATACTTCTAAGGCAGGGGCGCTTAGAACATCCACAGGAAAATCCCAGCCCTTTTCCAGGAGAGCTGCATGCTGAGGGGGGGAAGCTGGGCAGAGGATGCAGAAGACTACAGAAAAGTTGAGATTCAGATATTGTGGAACTGCCAGAAACAGTTGGGGACCACACAAAGGCCCCCACTAAGCCACTTCAGCTTTCTTATTAAAGATTCTGCGCTTCCAGGAAGACTTCTGGAGTGCAAAACTCTTATCCTGATCACATTCACGGTACCAGTAAAGATATCTCACCACATTAATGCCTCCTGCGTGGCTCTTGGAGCACACTGTTCCAACGTAGGCCATCCCAGCTGTGCCACCAAACCCCTTCTTCCTGCAGTCACGGGGAGAAAAAGGAGAGGCAATCATCCCGACGGCACAGACACGCGACGCCGCCAACACGCAGCCCGCTCCCGCTCGCTGTGGCGGCTCTGCAGCGCCCACGAAGGAGCCCTGCGGCCGACTGCAGCTCGAAGGTACCAGTTCAGCTTTATCCTTCTGTTCACGGTTCTTTTACTCTTTTGAATTTAGACAAGTTTGCAGAGAAAGCCGTCCTCTTCCGCATCTTCCCTCTAAATATAAAGAGCTAACGGTCCGCCCTTGAAACCGTTGGTTTTAATTGGCTGTTAGCTGCCTTTCTACTATTGCCAAACGCCATAGATTTCTTTCCTTGTCAACTTCCTTTTCATCACTGTCTTATTTAGTTTCTTCAGAGGTCAGGGAGGCCAAAGCCCTGACAGAATGAAATCTGGCCAGGGACATCCAGGGCGACAAAAGCAGCTTTTCAGGTGACAGAGGCAGGCTGGGCCGCTGCCCAGCGCGCAGCCGCTCGCCTCCGCCGCTCTGCTCCGGGCAGGGACCCCGAGGGCCGCGCGCTCCGCGGCAGCGGGACGTGCCCGGGGCTCGTGTCCCGGCCGCAGCTCCAGAAGCTCTGGGCTCCTTCGAGGGAGCAGGACGGACAGACCCGCGTCACGCCTCAAAGCTCAAACCATGCAGCCAGCTTCTGGATACCAGCAGCAGGAACAACTTTCACTCCACTAAAATGCAATGCTCTGCACCAGATTTGTGCGCGTTTTCAAGCAGAAAAAGCCCTGGATTACAAGTCTAACCAGTCTACAACCTGACAAAGGATTATCTGAATGGAAGCTTTATAACACTGCGGGACACTTGGGACAGGAAAAAAAGAAATTTAGCAATATACCTGTCAGAGAGGACACTGAATTTGAGGACCACAGAAACCGTCTTAAAAATGCTTAAATTGACTTGGAATGTTTTCACAAGTACATAAACCACAGCAGATTGCACTGGGTTCTCTGCTGAAATACAACAGCTACTTTTGATACCAGGGCACGGCTGAGCAGGCGGGGACAGAATAAGCTTCTTAAGAGTCAAAGGGAGGGAACTGCAACTCACAGAACAAACTGGGCACTGTCATGTCTCCGGCGCAAAACAAGATTCTTCTCCCGCCACTGTACAAAATTTGCCAGCACATCACCAGCACCCCCGTCCGTGCTAATTATGTTTTCGTACTTCCAAATCTCTAGACCAACCAGCACAATGCGGATGTTCAGCATGATGTACATCTGGGGAGGAAAAAAAAGGAGAAATATTTCTGAAGACCTTCAGATAAGAACAAGTGGTCTGGTGTTATGCGTCTTATTGCAAGAATCTTCTTTGTTTGTTTGGGTTTTTTGGCATTTGTTTGGTTGGGGTTTTTTTTAAGTTTAGTACACGGTTCAATCCACCAGAATGCCTTTTCCCTGTGATTCAGACCTTCATTAGCTACAGGATCAATGAGAAAATCCAAAACAGAAAAAACAAAAGAGGAGTGTCACTCCTGACAGATAGCATCATCTGAAATAGTCAAGCTGAAAGACATGCTTTTTCTCTGACCTTGACAAATATTTAAGAATTACAATAATTGCAGCCATCTGTCCCATCTCTCACTGTATGTAGTGCAGGTTGGAAAAGTTCCCTAAATTAGTTCTCAATTACGATGGCTGACGGTGAATTCAGTGGTGGAAAAGCTTTCCCAGCGACACATTCACCAAAGCCCACTGTCAGTATGGCCGAGGGAGCAGGCTGGCCCCCGGCCTGATAAAAACCTTTATTTCATTCTTATGCAGTGGAACAGAACAGACTCTGAGGTGGAAGCTTCCACCAGCGCCCAGAGCTGCAGGGCTGCCCCACACAGCACAGCGCCCGCCGGCGCCCAGCGCGGCCTTGACTTACGCTGTCGAGGAAGTTCGCCAGCTGCACCATGTGTTCCCTTACTTCTGTCTCACTCTTCCCAAAGTCTTCAAACTGCAAGACAGAGAAACTTAGTCATGGAGAGACAAAGACAAGAGTTAAAAAAAGGAACAAAACATTTTAAGATTAGTAACGTGAAAAACAGAATTGCCTGGCTCCAAATCTGCTGTCAAGGCAGCAGCACCTTCGCTGCTGCGGCTCAACAGCAAACAGCACAGCCAGGCTTTGCCGCCTGCTTCCCTCACGTTATCACATTCCTTGCCGAGGGAAGCTCCCCACAGCCGACAGCTTACTCCTTTCCTGAAGAGCACTGCATACAACGTGTTTATTCAGTTTTCGGTCAGCGTATTTGCACAACCTGGGCTAAAGCACCAGCACCGTTCAACAACCCACTCGGGGGTAGCGAAGACTGACGGCTTCTGCAGCCGGCTCCGGGGGAGCAGGAAGGGAACGCGACACCCAGTCCCTACCTTTTCTTTGTCCACAACTATGAACAGCTCCACGTATCTCGTTTGATGTAGGACCGCTCTCTTTCTCTGCAGAAAAACGTTTTAGACAATTTCAGTTTTATTAATCTGAATGTAAACAAAAAGCCCCGTGACACTGTCACATTTCAGTAGATCCAACCAGTGGTTTGAGCGCCACACCCAAAGCACACTGTGCCAAGACAAAACCAGGCCAAACCCAAGAAGTGTAATCCAGTGCTATGACAATTCCTCTGTGTTTTACACTGAAATTCAGCTGCGCAAAGATTTGCCGTGTTTCAGAAGTAAAGGGACCTTTTTACTTTTCACACAGGTTTCTTCGGAAAGACAGCACACACTTCTGGAAAGGAGCAGGAAGATACTAACAGGGAAACGCCAACAGCCTCGAAGTGAAAAACAAGGTTTCTCGTCCTTCTGCTTTTACTGAAATTTTGTTCTTCGAACAACATGGGGGAACTTCCCACCAAACTGTTGTTCTGATGGTTAGAGGCATGGAATAAACACCACAACGTTCTCCTGGCTTCTGATGCAATACTTCCTTACAGAGCCTCTCCAATGAGGGAGCTGTTCCTGCCCTCAGAAGCCCCCAAAAGCTCTGCCCATGAATAATCTAAGTGGCCACTCGACTCGCACAGCTGCATGCAGCAGCAGAAGGAAATTGCAACTGCTTTGCTGAAGCAACTGAGTTTTCCAGCAGCATAGAAAGCCCTCTGAATCAGAAACCTTTAGGTATGTGTTAAACCCCAGGAAATCTGATAAGCTGCTTCCATATTCTTAGCTGAACACTCACAAAACGCATTACAGGGGACTGTGGAGAACACAGCAGAGCACCTACTCGCAGTAGCTGAGTCATGCTGGGATGGTGGTTCTCCTCCGGGTGCTCCCTTCCATGGTCAGCGGCCGTCACTCCGCACACCGTGGGCTCTTTCTTCACGTTATCCAGTCGATATAAAATGTGTTTAGAGCCTGAAGAGGAATCCATGGGCTCAATTCCATAGGTGATGTTCTCTATTGTCACCAAACCCCTAAAATATGGTAGTAAGAAATTCCTGCATTAAGCACAGAGGATAGTTTCCCACATTTTCACAGTACAACAAAGGAACAGTTATTCCCTGATAACTAAAGGCACATCTACATCTCAGTGCTGGCGAACAGCATGCTTCACTTCAAGGCTGAAAGCAGCCTTTCCCTGGACAGGGCCTTCACCAATACAGCAAATTAAACAGTGCTGTAAGAAATGAAGTCACAGGCCTTAAGCAGAAATGCTTTAGTTTAATTACTATCACTACTTTGGTGCCTGACGTGGCACTGCAAAAAAAAAAAAAA
>ML997617.1:480977-495469 GCA_010365825.1 Otus sunia
CAAAAAAAAAAAAAAAAGAAAGTCCCAAAAGATACAGAAATTAGGTCAAAGCAGGAAAAAATTTCCAATCAAATTTGATGTGCATAAGCTTTAGGGCCAACTTTGTAAAATTTGCAGTGTTCGACTTTCCATTTTTGCACTATGGACAGGTCTTTGCAGTGACCATCTATCCAAATTAGAAAATAAGCCAAAATTTGTGTCAAAGAACGAGTTGGTGTACTCTGATAAACTGCAACATACTCGGTGGCATTTCAAATATCTGTTAATTACACGAATAAAAGACACCACAGGAAGACTGCACAAAGGCCGACACTGCTGCAGCTCGGCCGCGGACAATGAAGCCCCGCCTGGCTGAGCAGTAGTTAAACCAGCAAGATTTAATTCTGTTTCAGGTTCAGCGAGCACGAGACTCACGTGACAGCGGGACACAAAAGACGAGCTGTGTTACCTGAGCCCCGAGCAAGTGCTGACAGCAACCACCGAATCCAGGGTGCCCTCCACGTACCCCTGATAGTGGCAGTGATCCTACACGGGAAAACAAGGGTGTGTTACACGTACTCCCCGCACACCTGCACGCCCAGGGTCACCTCTGGTTGTGTAGTTGCTCTGCCTGCGCTGCCCGCGGTACGTAGTACGCTCCAAGCTGAATTTATCACTTGTCTTTTATCTACAGGCGGCGGCGTCTGACGCCGTCCAGCTCTGCCACGATACACCAGCACCCCCTCTGCTCACAGGCATCTGAGAACGTCCTCACCTGCCTTGGTGCCATGGGGACTGACATACGAGGGGCTAATCAAGATGTTGGGGCACAGGGCTCCAACCCGATCCCCGTCTCCCTAATTCTGCACAGCAGATGCCCTTCACAACTCAACAGGGCCAGCAGTTCAGGGCACATGTCAGTTTAAAATCCCACTCGGTCACTCTACCCGACGCCGCAATCAGAGCCGGGCTGTTATCGCGTCATCGATCCCGGGCCAGCAGGGCTCTGCAGCACTGTCCAGCAACAACATTTCTTAACTCGACTGTAATCCATCCTACTCTCAACTTCGGTTCTCCACCCTGCCTCAAATATTTCAAGGCCAGCCCCTCCCTACAGATTTGGGCCAAATCACCGTTCAGTTTTCTAGAGAAGAGCCCCGCACGCTGGACCTGTAGGTGAGCTCCCTCCAGCAGAAGGGGCCGCAGCCAGCTGTCCTCGCCAACCGCCGCGCTGACGGGACCCTCTGGTTGCACCGTACATCCCTCATCAGCCCCCAGGAGACAGAAGACTTCGTTTTGTCCACTGTATATACACGTTTTGGAAACTAGGCAAGGGGGTAGAACGGGGCAAATGCACTCCATTTTCTCTGGCAAGAGCAGTTTTGAACGTTACCAGAGGGGTGAGGCAGCTCAGGGCGCCTGTTTCAGCACGGATCGCAGAAAGCGCTGAAGGCACGCGCTAATCCTTGGGGGCCTCTGTGACTTCCATGACCTCCCACAGGAAAAGCATTTTTCCTCTTTGTCAATCACTTTTAACCAGGCAGTACATACCCAGCTGACTCAGGTGCTCTATTTTCAAAAACAAGACCCCATGAATCATATATGACTAACACTTCCCTTTCAGAGGAACGTTGATACACAAGAAGCCATCAGAAATACTCTCATGCTTTTTGTATCGCACAAGCTGCTTTTTATTCTTATTCTCCTGAAGCAATTAAATTTTCAAAGGCAACCTATCAGGCAGCCTGCTTTTACAGCACAAGAGGGCTGCAACTGCTTTTTCAGTGGAATAACTCCAATGCTACGCAGGTAACACCCCTCTCAAAGGTCTTCCAGACTTGATCTCATCCACCCCTTCTAGTAGCTCCCAGATTTCTGGACTAACGAACGGCCTGTCAACCCTCAAAAATTCTTAGAGCCACGAACAGCCAGCCTCGCACAACGGAAGAGATGGCTCAGCAGCTGACCATTCATTTTCACTGATGGACCAACCCGGGAGACCAGCGTGTGTGAAAGTAAAAGCTATAGATTGGGTCACGGGGCCAGCCCGGCCCTGCTCCGCACGCTCTGGTCCCCGCCAGGAGCAAGGCCCATGGCCGGCAGCGACCCCGACCCTGCCCTGTGCTGGCCAGGACAGCACCAGCTCAGATAACCACACACCTGACAGCTACCAGGAGCATTTCCCTTTTAGAGAAGAGTAGCTGTTAATTAGACAGCAATCACCTCCTCCTAAGGAAATATGGGTCTGTTACAAGCTCCAGGCTAGAGCCTCAGCCAGAACCAAGGCTCCTCTCCAGCAGGAGTGCAGGGCGTGCACGGGCTCAGAGGGTGGCCCAGCGGAAAATACAGCTTCTGGAACACGACTCCCTCATCCTGCAGGTGCTCAGTGTTCAAGTCACCTGCAGTAGGGGCATAAAAATAATCAAGAAATCCTACCTGGACATCTGGATATTCAGACTGTAACTTTCCCTCCTTATTATAGGTATAAACTGTGAAATCTTTGGGCAGCAGTTCTCTGTAAGGGAAGGGGAGAAGGAATACAAGAGGAATTTCATTAAATGACTGCCACTATAGCAGGGCACTAAGATGATCTTAATCAAAAGTGTCACAAATATGTAAATTGCAATTAAATAAGGAAAAATTCAAAAGGAACACCCTGCTCCCCCCCCAAAAAATTAACAAAGAAATTGTACATTTCCACAGCATAATCCAAGATATCAGAATGGTGGAACCCTTAATGAAATCAAATCAACCACCTCACCCTGGATAAGTAAAACAAGCATCAGAACCCATCAAATTCTGCTAAAAGCTTGCTTTCATGCAGAATTTTAAAAAGATAAAGTCACAGCACTCAGCCTGCTGCGTATGACTGCTCTTCCCCAGCTCTGGAAGGAAATGCACTGGGAAAGTCTCCCACGCTTAAGGCTGCTGACCCACACCAGTAAATGATGCGGCACAGCTGAATGTTTGAGGGTCAGGGGCCGGGCAAGTGGCAGCTAGAGATTCCCCAGGGCCTTGCACCTTTAAATAGTTCTGTCTTTTTTCTCCCTTATGAGGGCAGTTTTAAGAAGCACTAGCCTGATAAATGGTAACTTTCTGTTGCTGCAAGTAGCCCTTTAAAAATTAAACTCAAGACAGACAACATCTATATTGTCTGCAGGTGATGGGTGTTAAAACCTCAGATATAAAGTCAGCTTCCTCATTTATTAGTATTTCTGTGCTACCGAGACAGGAAAAACACCCCTGAAACAATAAACAAAACACAGAGGAAAGCGAAAATATTTACTTAAAATATAGTTCGCTTTGTTTATTTTTAGATGTGAATGGAGAGCATCATTTCAGCAATTCCCCAGATCCCTTTGAGCAAACTACTGCTTCCTTCACTGAAAGGGGATCACCAGGGTTGCAGGAGTTCAACAAAATTTCTGGCTGATAGCCAAGACTCGGTGACTCAATCCCCTTTCGCTTCCTTTCTCTGCAGATTTTGCAGAGCCAGCATGTAACTGCACTTCTCATAAGGAACCTCAAGAATGGGAACTCGCATGCTACCTGCCAGCTCGTTACTTGGATGCACTCGATGGAATTTAACAATCTAAATAAGTTAATCACTTACTTGTTCTTTTCTAGATGAATGGTGTATTCTTTTCCCTCTATCGCAAGAGCGTACGACTCCTTGTCCTGAATATAAAGAAAAGTTGCATTTTACTTGTGAATTTTACTCATTCTCTGGATGTCTACTCAGTCTTTGAAATCAGCCAGAGTTTGGCAGAAGACACTCTACTACAGCATTCAAATCGCTACCGTCCCCTCCCGCAGCTGGGGCCTGGGCTGCACGCGGCCTCCTCAGATACAGCTGCAGCAGCAGAGACGCTGCTGGAGACACAGCAGGTACCGACAGAAGTTAAAGCAGCTCCTCGAGGGACGCAGAACTCTGTCGGTCTGGGCCGGTACCCCGAGGCCGGGCAGGGGAGCGGGTGTTCCCTGTGCTCTGCTGAGCCCGCAGGACGCCGCCGTGGGGAGCTGCCCACAGCCACCCGGATCTGCCCGCAGACTGCCGGCACCGAGCCGATAAACCTGCCTTCTTAAACCTTGCTACTGCACCAGACCAGGACTACCCGTGTGTGGGCGAGCCCAAAACCTATTTTATCATTGTCCCCACCTCCGGAACCTGGCAGCCCTTCCTGTGTAACTGGGGAAAAGTCACATGAAGGAAGCTATTTCAAAATAGCTTTGTGGTTTTCTTATCCCTTGTTTCTAAGACTTCCACAGAAAACTCTTCGTTACAGCTGGAAAAGGACAACACAGTTTTATTCCCGAACATTCAGAGTGAGCCAGTACCCCCCTGCCTGCGTTAGCCCAGTGCTACACACAGCAGCTCGGGTCCTCAAACACCAAGCAGTGAGCTGAGTCGCCTCCCCGCTGAACGAAACGCCACAACAGGGGCCACAAACTGCAAAGCACTTGTGTTAGTATCAAATTCTGCCAACATTTATAAGATTTGTGACTAAACACGGTTGGTCTAATCCAAATACTTTGAAGTGTGCAGTCGTGAGCTACGTGGCTACCGCAGAATGATCCGGGCTGGAACGTACTGGTGGAGGTTGTCTGAGCCGAGCCCTGCCCAAAGCGGGGACAGCTACAGAGCTGGCCCAGGCTGCTCACAGCCTCCTCCAGTCAGACTCCCAGCATCTCCCAGGAGAATGATTCCATCACCTCTGGGAAATTCATTCCAGTGCTTAACCACCCTCATTATACAACTTTTACACCCAGATCAAAAGTCCATTGTGGCACCTGTACCCTCCGGAGCAGGGAGGTATCTACCATAACTCAGCTAACAGACCTCCCGTGAGGATGGATACTTTTTGCTGCTAGGTGGGTCCCATCGTGTTCTGTGAGAATCCCAGCTGGGTTCGGGGTGCACCTCATTAGGAAGTAGATAAAAAAACTGAAGGCACTTTTAAGACTGCCCAGTACCTGTACGGAGGAGACATTGGAAACCTCTCGTCGATCTCTTCCTAACCTCTGCGGGACGACAACTTCATAGGAAGACAACAGAGAAAGCTGCTGGAAACCTAGAAAGCAGAACAGAAACACTGGCTGAAGAAAGCAAGCACTTGGAGGATAAGGCACAAGGAAGAAAACGCTCTTTCAGGAAAAGCCCCCTCAGGAGGAAGGAGGCAGCCTGTGACTCCAGGTTCAGTCTCCAGCCTATCGCAGGCCCCTGAGGCTGGGCTGCGGCACCGCCCGGGGCAGACCCCTCTGCCTCTGGCGTCGCTTCTTATCGCACACTGACAAGCTCTGGCTTTGAGAACCACCACAGCACCTCGCTGCCAAGGCACCACACGTTTGGGGCTGTAACCCAAACAGAAAGAGCCAAGGGCCCTGATGCACACGGGAGAGCACAGAGCAAATCTCAGCACAGAGCACGCTCGGACTGCCTTGTGAAAGGCCAGAGAAAACAACACACCAACAGCACAGAAGACCCCAAATTTTCCAGGTTTCAAACCAAAAGCTTCGCATGCCAAGTCCTGTCTCACAAGTACCTGTCTCGCACACCATCGCTTCTCATCAGCGGGAATCGGAGCATTTGACAAAGCAGGTCAGCACAGACAGAACTTGTTCAAGGACACACAGAAAGAGCGTCAAAGCCGGGCGTCCTGCGCGCAAAGCTGCGGGGCCGCACCAGCCTCTCCAGATGAGCTCCTGGGGGCTCCAGCAGTTCCTGCACTTCCCGGTGGCACAACGAGCCAGCCCAGCCCAGCCAGACTTCAGACACAAGGCCGGTACTGCTCATTATGTTCTTAGAGAGCTCTTAAGGACCTTATAAAAACAAGCGGGGTGAAACAAACACATGCAACAAAGCAGCCTTCTGCAGATCACTTTATAAATTATTTGCATATGCAACATCAGACAGATCCTCTGAACCAAACAAAAGTCTATGGTCCAAGTTTTCTTTATAATGCACCAGTTTTTGCAAGCAACTGTTCTGTATCAACTGTGTAAACAATAACAACTTACACATGCAAACTACTTTTCCCGTCAAGAGCTGCTGCCTGCCCGTGCCTGGCTCAGGAGCTGCTCCCCGGGGATGTGGGAGGTTGGTCGCCCAGGACTCTGGGCAGGATTAAGAGCAACAGATTTACTAGCTCATGGCAATGGAATCAGTGAGCTCATCGGAGGAGCCTGAGCTTCCCGACCCAAAGGTAGGGGGAAGGGAACAGTTATCCTCCTTGTCACCGCTTATCTCCAGAAACAATCGCCGGTTCTGGAGGGGGGTGAGGGGGCGTTTAGTTTCTGAGATCCTCCACAGACTCCGAGTGGGACCAAGGCACCGCATTCATTCAGAAACCGGCCGCTTGGAGCACCAAAACTCACACCGCAACTCCGAAGGCGGCCGCGGCTTCGCGAGTGGCACGAAGGCATCTGCGTGCTCAAAGCCTGCTCCATCGTTTGGGAAACGGGCAGGAGCCCCCACGCAGGCTTTAAATGCCAGAGGTTCCCCAAAAGCCTCCCCGAGCCAGCTCCGCCAGGATGCAGAGACATTCAGGTCCCTGCAGAGGCTTCTGCAGCCTCTTCCCGTCCCCAGCACGAGCTGCTGCGCGAGCTCAACGCCACGAGCATCACCCCGGGCCGGCGTTTCGAGCAGGCACCCCGGTAAGTGACCGCCCAAGGGAAAGGCACGCCCGCTCCCGCGCTCTGTCCGCCGGCATCCCCAAAGAGGGAGCAAAAGCAGTGGGATCACTTTCCACTTCCAGCTCGCTGCAGCGCGCAGGCACGGCCGTTTGGAGAACAGGGATGAACCTGTGGCTAGTGCAGCACTTCTGTCGGACAGGCACCAGCAGAGCCATGTTGTTTCTCAAGAAGTAACAGTACACAGAAGCTTCATTAACTACAGCGATTGGTGGAAAAAAGGTGTTGAAAAAGCAGAGATAAACTTCCTGAAAATAGCCCTTATGCTGACAGGCTACCGAAAGCGCAGTGCTGATGCCCCCTCCGCCTGCACTCAGGGGAGGGAAGAGCAGCTTCCTCCCAGGGTGAGCCACCGAAAGCACATACTCCAGCAAATCACTGCTCTACAGCTGCCATTTCCAAACACACATTTCACTCGTATCCAGCCCCAGGCTCTTGCACGTCACTGCTCTGCACTTGTTACTTCCACACTGCCATCCAGAAGCGCCTTTATTAGTGGGGGCTGTGACACTGTGACATTTGGCCAGACGCTCTTAGGACACACACTACAGAAGCAGCAGGGCACGGTTAATCTTCGCAGTGCTGGAAAGCAGCGTGCCTCCCCAAAAGCAGCTCGGAAGCAGAAGACAAAGGAGTGAATCATCAGACGAAGCCAGCAAAACTGGGAGGGATTTCTGGGAAGAGTGAAACTCCAAGAGGCTTCCTCTCGGAGGAACGGCACCAAAAGGGTGTAATTTCCAACTCTGAATTCTCTGACAGCTCTCCCCCCACTCTGTTCTCCCTCCCTCCTTTCACTACTGCCAGTCTGGGAGGTGATTTCAGGTACAATGCCTTATTCTTCCCTTCACTGTGGGCACAACTCACCGGAGGAGGAGGAGGGGTGTTTGTCTTCATTAACAAAGTGCTTCCTATGAGGACAAGCTAAAACATAAGGGTAGGGAGGCACCACCTCGTTTCCTTGGGGAACTAAGGAGAGAAAAGCAGCCTTCACGTTAAAAGTTCAAACTGAATGCAAACAGCTTTCCCTCTAACTTCTCTCTTTCCTCTTCTGGCAAAATCATCCTTCCTCTCCCCACGTTTCAGCACAGACCAAACTGACAGAAGCTTTTGGTGGGGTTGGACACCACTCCAGCAGGGGCTGGAGGTGCAGCACAGCCCATCACCGCCCGGGTCACAACATCCCTTCCCGCAGGTCTCTCCCTGGCACTGACCCTCACTTTACAAAGAGGCTGTTTCCATCCCAGCTGCCCCACGCAACATTTCATGCATCACTGGCAGCCCTCAAAGAGGGCACCAGACTAGTTCATCAAAAATCCAATGAAAGGGACAAGCGCAATGAAGCAGAAATCAGAACACGCAAGAGACAACCCTGCTCCCAAATCCTCCTCGTAAAAAGGCTCGTTACCAGCGGACAGGCCCTTCTCCTGCTGAGAAACACAAACCTTGAGGGCTACATCCTTAATCCAGTAACACACGGGCCACCCCAAGTCCCATCCAGCACCCAACGCTCCTTCTAGTGACTGACACGCTCAGACCTCATCCCACCCAGGGAAGAAAAACACATTCAACCTGACCTAATTAGCACAAGGCGAAATTCTCACGAGGACAAGGCAGTCCGCAGCTATCGCAGCAGTCTGGATAAATGCTGGGTTCCAGCACGCTGCGAGGGCCCTATCGCATACGGTCCTGCGACCACAGCAGTGCCACCCTCCAGTCGAGACGGTTATTATCCACAAATTTCAGTACAAGGTGGAGGTGGTTTAATTCAGAGCAACGAAGGAAAGGCTGCAAAAACCCAGCCCAGACACTCAGCAGTTTTCCACATAAGATGTTTGAAGATATTTATACTGTCTTCCCAAGATACACTTTGTTTTGTAGCTTCTTCTCCACCCCCTTTCGAGACACTTCACTGCAATATAAGTACGGTTCTCAAGCACAGTACTTTGCAATAAATTTTTCAGTAACTTACAGGACTTCTCGTACTCGGGTGCTTCCTGCCCGTGGCCAAGGCTGCTGTCGGAGTCGCACTACACGTCACCACTGACAATATGCTTCTTATCATTCATCCTTGGGCGTAACGCGAGCCGAGATTGTAGTCCCAAGGAGAAAAAAACAATTGCACCCACTATATTTATCTTGTCTCATTAAAGACTGCCTTTAATTATCAAGTATTGAAGGCAACTAGGAAGATGTGAATCATCTTCCCCTCCCCGCCCCAAATCCACAGCAGGAATTTCGTGCGTGTTCCAGGGCGTGTGGGAGCTTGAAAACCATCGAAAGGTGTCGTGGCCGTGGGGGTCTCCAGACACAGAGGTCTGCTGTCGGGGTGCTCGCTCCCCGCCAGGCGAGATCTCCACTCAGCAAAGGTCAAGCTGCATCTCCTGCCTTCAGAGACCTCAGCGAGCAGAGGGCTGAGCAGTCCCAGAGACACAGCACACAGCTACACCCACCCGCACTGAACAGTCCACCCCGATTATCACCCTCTTTTACCGTAACCCCTTCCCAAGCCTACTAGAGTGAGGTCAAAGACACACTCTGCCATGGAAGAAAAGAAAAAAGAAACAGGAAAGTTTACACTGTAGCCTATTACACCACAAAACAAAGTAATTTCATAAAAACCAGCTCATCAGCAGTGAGCAGCTCGGGCTGCAGAAGCCGCTAAGTAGGAACGTGCCAAACCCACCCTCCCCACCCCAGAGAGGAGGAGGAGGAGGAGTGGACTCAGAGACGAGGCTCCAAACCATCCCCCCGCGGCATGGCAGGGCCTGCAGC
Source organism: Otus sunia (assembly GCA_010365825.1). Classification (NCBI taxonomy): domain Eukaryota; kingdom Metazoa; phylum Chordata; class Aves; order Strigiformes; family Strigidae; genus Otus; species Otus sunia. The sequence continues at coordinate 490,419 of ML997617.1, forward strand.
GCGCTGGGCTGCCAGCAACAGCCGTGGGGCTCGGCTGCTGCTCTGAGCACCCCTTTGGGACCCCCACTGCTTTCAGCACCACGAGTGACACCGAAGAGCACCGTTCTGTACAATAAGCAAACCGCTAAAATTCCTCTGATGCTACCCAGATTTGTTCACAGCTGCCCACCAGCGAAACCCCGAGAGAGGACACAGCGTGACCATTTACTTGTACTTCTCTACTTCCATTTACTCAATCCCTAAGTCAGAGTGGAAATAAAGCCAGGAAAAAAGTCAGCACCACACAGAAGTAAGATATTGCCAACGTTCTCTTTGGATTTATCCCGTGCCTGCATCCACCCTGGCAACTTCAGATACTCCACTATAAGTGTAAAGGCTTGGCCAAACCCCTGTTAATCCTAGAGCATCAGTTAGCAGCAATGAGTTTTAATCTATTAGCTGTGTGCGTGTCTGAGTCAGAAGATGCACATTGCTAAAGCATTAAATACAGAAAGTCATTAAATTAACCGTTGTTACAATCAATGACAATTAGTGGATGAGGTCAGCCGCACCAGCCATTCGACACGCTCACCAGAACCCGCGCTGGAGGCTCCACACGGCCACCCCCGGCCCCCTCAGCCCCCCCAGCCCCCCCGGCCCCCTCAGACCCCCGGCCCCCTCAGCCCCCTCAGCCCCCCCGGCCCCCCCAGCCCACACAAAGCGCCTCCAGCCAGCGTCCCCAGCGCACTCCCCTCGCTGCGCTTGACACTGTCCCTCTAACCCCCAAACGGGGTGGACAGTTCACTTCCCCCCTTCTGTCCAGCAGCAAAGTTTTAGATTTCCAAAGCGTGCTGTCACACTCCCCTCTCCTTTCCTTCAAGTAACACAATATTCAGTATTTCTTGTGCCACCCATTTCTCAGATCTCTGAGCGTTCACGTTGGAGTGTACCTATCCCGAAAGAGGATCCAAAACAGGACAGAACAGCCCAGCGAGGGCTCCCAAGTACCAAGTTCACACACTTCGTGTGTTTATGTATCTCCACAGGTTAATCTTTATAATATACAATAACAATAACATGTTAATCTATATAATATACAATCTAATATACAATAATAATCTATATAATATACAATAACAATAACAGACACCCCAGCTGATTCACCTGCCATTTAACCTACTCCAACACTCATTTCCTTTCCTGCCAACATGCTCCTGCACCCCATTTTTCACCCTCTCATACTTGTGCAGACAGTTATTTCCACCTCAGCAGAACACTCTGCAGCCATCCTTTCAGAGCCACATCCTTCTGCCGTTATTTTTCTCACATGTCCACATCACTGGGGTTGCTAATCCTTTCTTCAAGGACCCCACCGGGTGCAGGGCACCAACTGCAAGCTCAATGCACATCCTCTGTACCCCATTCCCAAAATCACAAAGGACTTTGCCAAGCAGTATCTGTTTGAGGAGAAGAAACTCATGTGACCCGGCTTACCGATGTCCTGCCAGAACGACACCTAACACCGATGACTTCTTCGGTGTGTTTCTTCATTACATACCAGGAAAAGCACCTTTAGGTGCAGGTGACCCCTCCGCTAAGGTGACAGTTGTAGTAAGATTTACTCTTTGGGTTACTGGAAGCAAAAATCTCCTTCACTTCCACTATGTAAATATTATCCAAGACCACTTAAAAATATTTAGAGATTTATACAAGACACCAAGCTAACAAATCTGCTAAAAGTAGGAGCACTTGCTATGAAGCCAACAGCTCCAGTTCCTCCCATACCTCAAAGGCCAAGGAGGGCCTTGGTGGTGCTGCACCTCCAAAGTGCCGGGGAACATCTGGCCAGCTGTTGTTCTGCAGGGTGCTCCTCCTCCTGACTCTTCCTCCCATCGCCTCCCACCCTGGCTCTAAATCTTCAGACCAAGCGGGTCTCCTTGTGACACAGGAGGAAAAGATAACCGACTATCATGGCAAGAGAAGGAAATTCATCTACTTGATTTATTGCTCACCTGGAATATTCCTTTAACATTAAAGCTGGCAAGAACAGTTCATGTAACTTCTCTTAGTATTTAACTGGGGGTGTTGGATGGTAATGAGGGCACTGAGCTCTTCTACAGCAATATTTCCGAGAAAATTCTTACCTCCCTCTTGCTGAAATCCTGACCCATGCTGTAAGTGTTTCCTGTCTAGACTCTTACTGTTCCTTCTGCCCTTTCTAAGGCCACACTAATTCATCTGCAAGACAACAGCTACTCTTGTTCCACCAAAAGGACGATCGCTCATGTTCTCTGGTACAGCCACAACATCATCTCCTCCCTGGAGCCTTTCTACAAGGAGAAGCAGAGCAAAGCCACGCAATCCTCTGGTGCAAGACAATCAATCTCACCAGGACGCCCCTCCTCCTGGGTCAGCGGTCCTGGGGTCTGCCCTTGCACCCGCCACAGCCGTGCCCACGGAGAGCGGCTCCTCGCTCGCAGAGCCCGCTGCCTCCCTCCCGCCTCGCCAGCTGGGCGGACGTCAGCTCGCTTCGCACAGCGGAGGCTCGTGGGAACACTTCTCTTTGGAGATGTCACTATCTTTAAATTCGGCCACCAAAGGAAACCACACAACACAAATTCAATCACAGAACTCGGCAGAGTTAAGCAAATAAACTTTTTTTTTTTAATTTTAGCTTGAGAAATGAGAATGGTTGAGACATGCAAAAGCTACAAAGCCGTGTTTCAAACTTCCTTTTTCTGAAAACAAAGCACAAGAAGCAATATTAGCTACACCGAAATTTCTTTCCTCTTTTTGTTCTTCACATGGAGGAAATAACCACAAAAACCCTCTTTACTCTGCTGAATGATTGTCCCAGATTTGTTGAAATACGGGTGAGGCAGTGCTGTTTTTCACAAGCTGAACAAAGGAATTATCTTAACCAAACACTGCATCTCCCCAGAAACTGAAATCAAAGTGGCTAAACACTTTAAAAATTCCTTTAAGAACTGGTAAAGCGTGGCTAGAACGCTCTGGTGTGCGCATAACACCAAGGATCAAGAAAGAGACCAAGCAGCAAAAACCACAGTCCTGGCCTATGGCAATGCCAGATGGTTTCTTTATGATTTTATACAGCCAAACACTGAGGCCTCTCCGGACACAAATAGGAAGGGAAAATCTACACTACACAAATCCCTTAAGGCTACACATCACTGTCTGATTATATTAATTCAGGAATTTTCAATTAGTAGTTTCCGGTGACATCCCATTGCTGCCTCATATCCCTACTTACTGGGGAGTGTCCAAAGCACTTACATTCCAACCCAAAAGTTGGAAGTTCCTGGATAAACCGAAACAGGTGACTGGTTTCTCCCCTCTCCTTCACGCTCGGACCCGAGACAAAGACGGTCCATTAACTTTTATTGCAGATGTGGCATTATTAGCCGGGACAGAGGTGTCTAAAGGCAGAGAGAAACAACCGCCATCCCGCAGCAGTAACTCGGTGACCTGCGTCTCCTCCCACCCGCAGGTAGGAACTAAAATATTACTCCTCAAAACACCGACCAGTCCACTGGAAGCACAAGCATCCAACATCCCAGAGACGCATCGTTTGAGCCTTCGCTCCTGGCGCCCTGGCAAGGCGGTTTCCAACGCGCCGCGCTACCTCCACAGGCCAACAGCCACCTTCAGGGCTCGGCTTTCGTCTCGCACAGCTCACAACCGCCAGCAACAACACGCCAAGCGAGAGGCAAGAGATTCGCAGCAGAGAATCCCTCAGGGAGAGATCCCCACCACAAGAGCACTGTTTCTCAGCATGAAGCATCAATACCAGTTTTAGAGAAGATTCCTCAATTAGGAAGCCCTGACTATAAAACTATGCATTAATGATAAACACAGAAGTTCAGCTCAGTGCATATATCCCTTCAGGAGGAGGAAAACAACAACAGAGGAGCCATTTCTGCCTCTCACATATATATAACATCAGAATCAGCATCCTAAAAGCCATAAACAGAGCAGTTTCAATTCATGAACAGCCCATAAAGACAGCACAGCGCCAACTCGTTAAAAGTCCACAGAGAGAGCGCGGTGCCCGCTCCCCGCCGCTGCCGACGGCCCCGCGCTGCGCCCGAGGTCTCGCCGCAGGACGCAGCCTGGGTCCTCCTTGGGGCAGAGCAGCCGGCCGGGGTCCTGCCCCGCGCCCCGGCTCCACGATGGCCAAGGCCACACAAACTGACAGGGGGAAGGGGCACAGGTCCCTCCGCACGTCCCTTGAAACGCAGTGGAAACGGTTGTGAGTGTTCTGTCAGCTCCGCACAGAAATCAGGTAGCTGTACCCAGGCTCTGCTCACACGAATTTCTGGGAGTCCCGCGGGCAGGCTGCCCACGCCAGCACAGGTTTTACCGACTTCCCTGTACGTGGATTGTCACCTGCCCAGCAGAGTCTGGAACCGATGCGGGGCGCAGGCTGCCCGGCCTGGCGCGGGAGGATGGAGAGCAAAGCCCCGGCATCGCCCGGGCGCCCGCGGGCAGGTGGAAGGGGACGGTGACGCTCGCCAGCCCAGCTCGCTCCTCGCGTTTCAGGGTTCAGACAAAGGCCCCGCTGTCCTCCCGGCCCCTCCGCAGCATCTCTGACCGCACGCGACGTTTACCAGGAGCGTTTTGGCAGAGACAGTCCTGGACAGGGCCCAGGTTGTGTCGGCACCCACAGCACCCTCCTCCAGACACCTGTGACCCCCACGCCGTGACCGTGAGCCGCCAGCGCTGCCCGCACAGGGGGGGATCCCCCTGCCCTCAGAGCCCCCCGCACCGGGGGGCTGACGGGGACAGTGGGGCAGGACCCCACCGCTTTGGCGAAGGGGAGGGGGGTGTCTCCCACCCCACCTGCCAGCCCCCGGGGCCAGGCCGGGCCCTGGCAGCCCCGAGGGAGGGGAGGGGGCGGCCAGACCCCCTCGGCTGCCCCCAGGCCAGGCCAGGCGCGGGCAGCCCCGGGGGTGAGGCGGAGGGCGCCCGACCCTCGCGGAGGGGACGGGCCCGGCGGCGCTGCCCGGGCGGGGAAGGGAAGGGAAGCGGGGCCGGAGGCCGCCTGCCGGCCC
>ML997617.1:501032-556721 GCA_010365825.1 Otus sunia
CGGGCCTGGCTGCCCGCGGCCCCCCCGGGCGCTGCTGAGCCGGGCGCGCTGCCCGCAGTTCGGCGGCCAGGCCCACGGCGAGGTGGATCACACCCGGGTGCAGTGCCGAGCGCTGGACGGCATCGAGTGCGCCGAGCCGCGGAGCTTCCTGCGGGGCAGCCGGCCCTGCGTCAAGTAGGACGCGTTCTCCGGGGGCGGGAGGGCCCCTTCTCCCCTTCTTTCTCCCCTCACCCCCCGCCGGCCCCTGCACCGCCCCCGGCCCCCGCGGGAGGGAGCCCCGCCGCCAGAAACGGGGCTCGGCCGGCGGGGGAGGCCGCCCCCTCCGCAGCCCCCGACTGACGCGGCTGCCGACGCTCCCGTTGCAGGTACACTGGACATTATTTTATAACCACTCTGCTCTACTCGTTTTTCCTGGGTTGCTTCGGAGTGGATCGGTTCTGCCTGGGCCATACCGGGACGGCCGTGGGGAAGCTGCTGACTCTCGGGGGGCTGGGGATCTGGTGGTTCGTGGATCTGATCCTGCTCATCACCGGCGGGCTGATGCCCAGCGACGGCAGCAACTGGTGCACCGTGTACTGAGGGGGGCAGAGCCGGCCCCGAGAGCTGGCGGCGGCTCCGCTCGCTCCGCAGCAGCAGAACAGACTTCTGCCGTGCACAAACGTGGATTTACAAAGCTGTAACTTAACGTGCAGAACAGTTGCTCTTGTTAATGCCTCTGTACAAACCCTGGACGCAAAACTGTTCAGTATATATTGCGCTTGTTTGAAATCATCCGGATATTCCCCCTCCCCAAGCGGTGACAGTTTAAGAAATCAGACCTTGCAGACAGAGGTGGTCAAACAAATCTTAATAAAGTGGGGAAGGAGCCGACCCCACGTACTTTCAGTATGAGCAGAGCACGCGCAGCCACGCGGGCCGCGAGTGTGTGGTTTTGTGTCACTAGACTTTGCAAACCTTTAAGGTCGAGTAACACAACACAGTGTTACGGAGACTGTGGCAAAGCGACGAGCTCTAATTCTGCGTTGTTTAAAACCCTGTTGGCTGGCTGCAGGGCAAGCTGGGTTAGATTGAGTAGAAGCAGCAGCCTTTGGAGAACGTCACTTTCTGCTCTTGCAGGCAGGGAGAGCCACAGTGCAGCAAATAAAGTTACTGTTCAGGCCTCGAAAGAAGCGCTTGTGTCTGTTTCTGTAACTCCCTGCCATGCTGGCATGACAGAAACATCAGCTAGAGGACGCTGCAACTGCTCCATCGTACGTGGGTTATTTCAAAATTACCAGTTTCTCCTCCTGCCTTCTGCCCTTTGCAGTAAAGTGCTTTTCAGAACCCTCCGGCGTGCTCCCGCGGCAGCTGGTTGCGTTCCCCTTCCCTGCTGCCGCAAGTCGCGGTCTTTAAAACTTTAAAACTTCCTCACTAAGGGAAGGCTCATTTCCACCTGGAGCGGGAGGGAAGGGGCGGCAGCGGTGGCAGAGCTGGGAAGGGGTCGGAGGTGCCGAGGGGCAGCTCCCGTCCCTGCACGCGTCCCTCCTCCGGCTCCAGCCCCCGGCACCGGGCGCCTGCGGTACCGAAACAAGCGGGAGTTCAAGCAGCACGCACCCAAAAGAGGAAGCCCCACCAGATGCAGTCTGAAAAATTAGCGAGCTGAATAAAATCGGGAAAAGGAAGCTGCAGTCCCAGTCAGAAACAGACACAAAATCCACGTATGCAAAAGTCCAGTTGCATTTGACATAAAACACAGCAGACACCAGCACTCTGCAAGCCCGGGACCCTCCCGCCGTTGCCATTCGGGTGTCTCTGCCCACGTGGAGCTGCAGCGGGGTTCAATCTGTCTGGGAATTCCGCCTGTTCCAGTTTTGGTTTGTGGTTTATTGCAACAACTCCTCCTCTCCGGGGAATGGGGTTTCTATCCCGTTTAGGTCACGAGTAATCTCCATTTGGCAGCTCTGAAGAGGGCTCAGGGCCCCGGGGTGGGGGGAGGCCTCATCATGAAACCGCCACATTCTTCACACCAGTGGAACAACGGGGCTGCAAAGCCCACGGGGGGTGGAAAATTATGCAGCGAGTGAGAAAGAAAACAAAAATTTTAATTCCATGTGCAAAAGCTCATCATCATCAACATCTCCCCATCCTCAGCCCGGCAGCTGCCGGCTAACAGCATGACCTCAAATCCTGCCCGTGTATGAGAGAGAGTTTTACTGGGACACAGTTACCTACGGAAGGGCTCAAGATGAGCAAGAGCTGGAGCTGTTTTAACATCAGCAGCAAAAAAATTAAACTGGCTCCTGGGCCCGGGCAGATGCAGAGCACCTGGAGATGGAAAGTTTCTGCTCCAACCTCAGGTTCCCGACCACGTGCACCCTGGGAGCCAGGGATGCTCCTCGCCCTTAGTCTGTCCCCTTATTTCCCAGCAATGACAAACAAGATCAAAATCTTTTTCAAAGCAGAGGCCACGATGGCCCTTTGCCCTCTGCTGGGTGCTTTTCCCTGAGGAAGCTGACTGCGGTGGCTGGGGTGTACGGTGGGATGTCATGGGGTGCTCCCCAGCCGGCTGCAGCTCTGCAGTGAGGGTCTCGAAGGGGCTCCAGCCCTAAATTGGGCCCAAGAGAGACCAGGCAGGACTTGGGCAGCTCCGTGCAGCTCCCCCAGCACGTGCCATCGCTGCTCCCCTTGTACAGGGTCCCCCCCCCTCCCATCGTTACCCAAAACACACACTGCAAACAGCCTGGAAAAGTGGCTGGGATTGATTTCTTTATTTAAAAACACAGGGAAAAAGGGTGTTTCATCTGCAGCTGGCATTTACAGGCGAGTAACCGACACCCTGGGCGTCACGGAGCATCGCCCGCGCGAGGCACCCCGGCCCTAAGAGCACTTGAAATCCACCACCAGCGCTCGCAGAAGCAGCCGAAACCGCCTGTGAGTTTCCACAGAAGAGAGCAAACCCGTCTCTCACGCCGCTCCTTCCACCCAAGATCCCTCGAACCCGCACGTGTCCCTGGCAAGCGGGAAACTCACGGCACACGCGTCACGGGCCACAGGGAGCAGCCACGGGGGGATGCTCCATCCCCACTGGGAGAGCTGGGAGACAAAGGCAGAGGTGAAGGGACACCATCCTGCTTTAAAAACCACCACAAAGCTCCACCGAGCTCTGGCTGCATCTGCCTGGTCACTGGGGACGGGAAATTCCTCCCCACCCCTCCACCTGCACCACAGACGGGTCTGGAGCCCGGCTCGACTTCAGTCCCGCATCCAGCCTTCACGCTGGGCTGGGGCTGGGGCGGGTGGGAATGAGAAACAGGAATGTTGCAATAGCTCTGGAGCCACTGGTAGTTTCTCCTCCTGAATAATTAACCCTAATTGTGCAACAAGCTTCTGCTTTACCATCCCAGGCCCGAGGAAACCCTGCCATTACCAAGCAACAAGAACACTCGGTGCTCCATGGTTTTGAGGCCTTGCACAAAGTAACCATCATCCCTCTGATGTTCTCCAGAAATGAGGTCAGAGCGCTATCACCAAATGCTGTGACTCTGTGATTGACAGGCTTACCAAATCACTAAAACATTTCTGGAGCACCATGTTATGAGCCAAACAGCAAGTCAGCCTAAAAAAAAATAAAAATATTCCAAACACTAGTGCAAATAAAGCAAAAAAAAAAAAAGGAACAGCATGATCTAGGTTTCTACAATTAAATAACAAATACTAACACTCACCCTGTACCGTTTGCATCGATGCCCACTCGTTTTCATAGTTTCAGTGTTCAGCACCTCCACGCAACCCCCTCGAGCCACTCTAACCCCTGAATTTGGCCCGAGGCTGCACTCAGGCGCCTTCAGCTGTGCCTGCCCCGGCCCCAGCACAGCTGGAGGAGCCACCCCTCCGAGACGGGAGGGGATGGATGCAGGAAGATGCAATTTTAATCTCATTAAGATCCATTGGGTCAACCAACACCTCGGAGCTCAACTGATAAAGCTCCGCTCGATCCCAGGCCGAGCCTCAGCTAGGCTGAAGCACAACTGTCAAACAGCTGGAGACCTGGAAAGGGCAGGGACAAACCAGATTTTTTGTGCTCCTCGGGAGCACGTTGAGCTGATTTTACAGAGCAGAGAACATGTAATGGCAAGAAAAAAAGAAAGAAGAAAAAAAAGCAGGTAACTAGTCCACAGTAAGGGGAAGCCTCGTTAACTCCAGAGCTCTCCCCACCGCAATTCCCAGCGCAGCCCCCGGTCTGTCAGCCGGGGCACAGCCGAGGTGGCACCGAGCGTGCCCGTGTCTGCCGGGGGACACGGCCCCGCAGCGTTCAGAACGCCCCGTGCCCGCCAGCAGGGCCCCGCGCAGCCCCTGGTGCTCCTGCAGGAGCCGACTCGGTTATGGAAATTACAAATTTGCTCTAAAAACTTCCACTCATTTTCATTCCAAGGCGGGCAGCAGGCGAGTGGGCTGGACAAGCCTTCCCGGTTCCATCAGAGCTCGGCTTCCGTTGCTTTTTGCTAAAAGCTCTGCAGCACCCGGGCAGGGCCTTCTGGTGCCAGATGGACGCAGTGCAAAACCGGCACCGTACCTGAGGATCCTCCCGTCGCCGGGAGCCACCGGCCGCTCGCCCGGGCTCACGCTCAGAAAGTACCGACAAACCTCTCGGAGGGGCTGAGCGGGAGCCTGCAGCGCCGGCCTTTAACACTGGCCACAGGTATTAAAAAAGCATAATTAAAAGCCAACAGAGTTGTCGACGCACCACTGGTCAGGCAGCGTAAGGAGCTGATCTCCTCGGGAAAGTCATCGAATGGGGGAGCTGCCACGTGTCCCTTGTGCAGGCAGCTGCGGGCTGGTGTCTCCCCGGCTCTGCCCAGCTGCCTGGGGAAGGCTGAGCAGCATGAAAGGGGAGGAAAATGTTTTTTCCAAACACAAGAAAGGCCACACTCCCCTTCACGCCCCTGAGACCTCCCACTGCTTCCTGCAGGCTTGGTTTTTTGGGGAAATTATGTGGTTGCAGAAGAGGATGCCCCCTCATCCGGGTCCGCTCCGCACAGCGAGCGATGGCAGCACAAGGTGTCCGCAGGTCGCCCTGCCCACAGGCAGCTCCCAAAACACGGACCCCCCCAGGCAAAGTCCAGGCAGGAGCAGGCAGGGACCCCGCGGGGCGCCGGGACACGGCTCCAGCGGAGCCTGTATGGTGGGGAAGGGCCGCGGTGGAGGGAAGGGGCCACGTTACCCCGCCGAGACGAGGGGGTGAGCTCAGCCCGCCACCAGCCGCCCGCCCCGCGGGGACCCGGGGGGGCGGCTCGGCCCCCGGTCAGACGTCGGAGGTCCGGATGCTTTCATCGTCCAGGTCGAAGGCGAACGGCTTCTCCTTCAGATGCTGCGGCTCCGACTTGTGCCGCACGCGCCTGCCCGGCGCCGCCCCGCCGTCGCGCTCCGCGAAGGCCGAGAACACCGAGTCCCTCACCTCCTCCGGCACCCGCTGCCTCCCCTCCGCCTGCGGCACCGGCGTCCAGGGCTGCCAGGAGGAGGAGGAGGAGGAGGAGGGGGCTTTGCACAGCGCTCTCCTCTCCTCCCCTGCCGGCCTCTGCTGGGAGGGGGCCGAGGAGCCCCCGGGCTTGACCACGGCGGTGGATCTCATGAAGGACATTTCCTGCAAGGACAGACACGGAGCGAGCGCTGGCTGGGGTCAGGTATTTGTGCTGTGAGCCTTCTGCAGAGCTCTGGGGACCAGGCCCAGGCCCTTCATGCACTCGGCAGAAAGGAAGAAAAAAAATACAACCCCTAAGGAAACTGAAAGTCTGAATTAAATGGCCCTTTGCCATCAGTCAGGCTCTTGCTCGTGCCTCGGAGCAGAGCAGGGGTCGCGCAGGCCCAGTTCAACAGCTGAATCTCACTTTTCAATCTTTTTCAAGGAAACTTCTGCAGTGAGTGGTAAACAAACCCAGAGAGGGCTGGGATCTCACCCTGGAGAGGGGCTAACCGAGCACTCGCACACACCGCTAAATAAATCTCTCTACACTGGCATAATCTTCATTTGACGCTAAATAGGAAGCAAGAAGAAGGACATGACGTACCCTCGGGTGGAATTTCAGGGCCTGGACTGCCCCTGTGATTGCTCGGATCCAGCTGCGCATGTCCTCGGGGCTGTCTGCCTGCAAAACACCCCCGCCCCAATGAGACTCTGCCCCTGCAGCCCCCGCCGCCGGCAGAGTCCACCCCGCAGGCAGCTGCGGGCACGGGGACGTGGGCACGGGCCGGTACTTTATCCCTGCTCAAAGATCTCTGCAGCACCGAACCTTCCCCCGCAGGAGGGGAGCCACTCTCCACACTGCAGCATTTTTGTATCAAGCACAGATAAGGCATTTCAGGAAAAAAAATTGTCGAGGTGTTCCCAAGCCTGCCCTGCGGAGGGTCGGGGTCTCCGTCCCGCCACCAGCCCGCCCGGGCTGCCTCACCTGGATGTAGAAGGTCCTGGAGGTCGTTATGATTTCAAAGAGGTTGTCCCGCATCAGGAGGTCACTAGGAACAGCGAGAAAGAGATGGTCACTACCCAGAAGTCAGTGTGGATAGAAAAAAAATAAAAAAATCTGTGTTTATTGTCATCGCTAGAGCGTGCTGGGGAAAAGCGTGCTGAAGGCAAACCCAGGATCTCATCGGTGTTTTGAGAAGGTGACTCCAGCTTCCCGGAGACCTTCAACTGAACACTCCAGCTTCTGCTGTCTGCAGGCGAGCCCCCTCCCCTCCCCAGACCATAATCCCTCTCATTTACGGTCCATTTTAAATATGAGCTATTACTCATTAAGAATAAACAATTCAAAGATGTGTTAATAAATTACATTTTTACTTTAGCTAAAGAGGTTTGTTTTCTTAGTTCATTTTTCACTGCAAGCCTTCAAGTGACTTTGATCTGATCAGCACTCACTGCAGTAAGTTGCTCCCAAGACACTGTGCAGCCACCTGTGCCAGTCTAAGGAAAACACCCACGTAGGGCCTTGGGCAGCTTTACCAACACCTCTGTCCTCCTGTCCTACCACGGCCTTTCCTGCGCAGGGCCCCACACTCCCCAGTCTACGGAGACAAGAGCTGCAGGAGCAGCCTGCCCAGAGGTGGGGAGGGACAGTGTCCGGCATCCAGCCACACCTCCCCGACTGCTCACGGAGCTGAAGGGGAAGGAATTTCTTAAAAACAAAACAAAGAGGCGACACGTTGGGGTCACAGGGCTCTGAAAGAAAAGCGAGCGGCAGCACAGCTCAGCCTGGCCCCGGCTCGCAACAGCCGCCGCCGTCCGGGGCCCGCCGGGATCCCGCGGGAGGGAGCCCAGTTCCCCTCGCGCCCTCCTCGGGGGCTGCTCCCCGCCAGCGGCTCCGGCAGCGGCTCCGGCACCGCCCGGGGCTCCGGCACCGCCCGGGGCTCCGGCAGCGAGATGCGGACGGGAGCGTTACCCTGACTTGACCAGGCACTCGTGGGCCTTGCAGACGTCCTTGAGGAGAATCGAGCGCAAGGGCTCCTTGTCCTGTGGAGATGAGAGAGATGGCGATGGGCTCGGCTGGCCCCGGGGCTGGCGGTGCCGGGGTGTCCCCCCACGGAGCCCCCCGCACCAGCACGGCCACCCCGGACCTCTCCTGAGGAGCAGCTGGTGCCAGGCAGGGCTGGGGGCTGCTCACCTGCTCACACTTGTAGTAACTGATGGAAAATTCATCCAGGACGAAGTACCGGCGCTTCCAGCTCTTCCTCTGCACAAGGGAGGAGGAAACCGCTCGGTGCTGGGCTCCAGCCCCTTCCCCACGCCATCGTGGTCTCGCACCCAGCGCACCCCTGGAGCGCCCCAACCCGGGGGGGCACCCCGGCACTCACCACGTTCCCCTGCTTCACGCAGTAGCCGCTCTTGAGGACGGGGGGCCCGGCGGGCGGCTTGGTGGCCGAGGTGGGGATGTAGCTCTGCGAGCGCCGCAGCAGCGGGTGGGCGGCCACGTCGCTGCCCTCCCCTCCGTCGCCCCCGTTCTGCAACCGGAGAGCACAGAGTTACCGGGAGGGCAATTCCCCGCTCGCAGGCAGGACACCCGAGACAGAGGGAGAAGCAACCTGAAGCAAGCCCCGAGTGCAGCGCTGAGAGCCAAGGGCTAACGGCAACGCCTGGACACGAGCAGGGGGACGGGCCAGAGCCCAGAGCTGGTCTCATCTCCTTGCATGCAGCTTTTCAGACTGCTGCTGCAGTGCTATTCACCCTTTTGGCACCCACATGTTAAAAACAACATTAAGAAATTGGAAAGGCTACAGAAAAGCAACCTGAGGGCTGAAGAAAATCCCCTGCAGCAGGGGAGTTAAAGGACCTTGGACCTCATCTGCCTGGCTTATCAAACCCCGGGGTGACCCGGCTGCACCACAGACCTTCTCGGGGGAAACTCAAGGTACGAGGAGCTTTCACCTGGCAGAGGGACACAAAGCAAAAACCACCAGCTGGGAGCTGGTGCCAGACGAACCCAAGTTTGAAAGCAGGGATACTTTCCAACCTGAGGCAACCATATATCATGGGAATAAACTGCCCAGGAAAGCCATAAAGTCTCTGCTCCATATTTTCTCAGCCAAATTCTCCCAAAAGAGACTGTCATGTTTGGAGTTCAGGTAGAAAAAAAATGTACTTCCTCTGGCCCTGAGTTGTCTCTCCCCAAGTGCAACGCTCACTGCTATGAGTGTGGCAGGGCTGCACACGTGGCCATGCACCCAGCACCCATCCCCGCGCCCAAGAGCCCCCCGCCCTGCTGCCAGCTTCCCCCCTCCCTCCTCCGCACCGCCCCGTCCCCGGCAGCTCCCTCCCTTCCCCCTCAGCAGCGCAGAGGATGGGCGAGATGAAACATCTGCGCTCGTCTCCTTCCCCCGTCCCTCCAACCCCTTCCTCCAGCTCCCGCTGAGGTTTGACATTGCCATGGCAGCCGGGGGGGCTCTCGCCGCCACCAGCCTTATTTGGCACCCGCGCCGGTGCGGTTACCCCGTGCCCTGCCCGCGCGGCTCCTTCCAGCACCTTCGAGAGGCCGCTGGGGTTCCTCCAGGACAGACCAGCAGACATTTGCCCGTCCCCAAAGTCCCTCCCGGCACCTCTGAGAGCGGCGGAGCAGAGCCCCAGCCTGGCCGGGGAGGGGAAGCCACCCGCTCCCCTCGCCCAGAGATGGGGACGCTGCTGCAAGAGGCAGCGTCACCCCGGAGCCGGGGGTCGGGTCTGGGGGCGCAGCGGGAGCGCGGGGCAGCACCAGCCGGCCGGGGCCCAGCCAGGAAACCACGGACGCGCCCAGGAAGCTGCAGCAGAAAAATGGCCATTTCACTCAGGGCAAGCAGCAAGAGCGCGGAAAATTTTCCGGCAGCTGATGCACCAACTCTGCAAAACCCCCTCGGTGAAAGACAGAGATTGGGCGAGGGCTGAGGACAGAGCTCGGGGCTCTGGGCAGGCGGCAGCAGGGGAAGAGAAGGAGGCAGAGTTGGGAGTTGGGAGGAAAGAGCAGCTTTAACTCACTGAAACAAAAAAAGAAAAGTCCCAGGGCCAACTGCTGACACTTGTTTGCAAACAGGCTGCCCCGGCCGTGCAACACACGGGGAGGGAAGTGGGGAGGCACAGCCCTCCCCTCCCCTCCCTGCCCTTCCCCACCTCACGCAGGGGCTGGGGGGGCAGCAGCATCGCGCGGGGGAGCAGCACCGGGGAGGGACGGCTGGAAGCTCCCCACATCGCTCTGCACCCCAACAAACCCCCCTGCACCCGACAAGCCCCGCGGCCAGGGAAGCGTTAACAGCCCCTGCCAGCGAAAAATGGCTGCAATGATCTAATTCTCTGCTCTATTTTTAGTGCTGCCACTGATAAGAGCTGAAGTGAGACCCGGCGCAGGATGAGCACCCGAAGGTGGGAGACGCCAGCGGCCACACGCCGAGGGAAGGGGGTGCAGAGTCACGGCAAGGGGTGTCGGCCACCCCCACTGGGACGGGTCGGTCTCTTTGGGGGCAGCAACACGGGGTCCCTCTGCCCCGAGCACCTCGATGGGGGATTCGGACCCGGGACGTGTGGGTGGATGGTGCAGGATGGAGGTGAGCAGGTTCATACCCTCCTCCTCCTCCTCACACCCCCTCCTCGCATCACACTTCAGAGCGAGGGAAAGGAGAGGTGCTGCAGGGTGCTAAGTGCAGCTATTTATACACCCCTGAGTGGGAAGGGTTTGCAGGCACCAAGCTGGTTTCCAGAAATGAAAGTGCAAACCAGCCTCTCCAGCAGCCCAAACCAGCAACTGCCTCCAGCCCCATGGACCTCCCTGGACCCCCAGACCCCAGCACCACCCCATGGGACCCACGTCCCCGAGCTCTGCTGCTCCCACACGCAGGTTAGAGAATGGCAGAGCCCATCGCTGCTGCCTGCTAACAGAATTTCTCCATCCCTTGCGCTGCTGAACGCCGGGGGGGCAGGGGGGGTGCTAAAGCAAGAACTGTTAACACCTGACACTCGCCTTCCCGGTGCTCTCCCTTCCTAAAGCAGAAATCTGAGCAACGTTTGCAACAAGTGATTTGCAGACCCAGCTGGAGGCAGAAGGCAGCTCGCCCTCGCTGGCAGGAGCCAGGCACAAAACCTGCGGGCTGGGACCCCACAAAGCCCGGCTCAGGTGCCGAAGGGTCCCCGGCAGCGAGGTGCAGGGGTGTGGTGGGAACGGAGAAAGCTGCTGCCTCTTCTGCTCATCCCCATTAGCTGCTGCTCTTAAACCACGGGGAACAGGGACACCACAGCAGGGTGCTGACACCACAGGGATTTTAGCCCCAGGATCTGGGGCGGTGCGTGGATCCTGCCAGCTCACCTGGTTGATGGAGATGGGCGTGTGGACCACCACCCCCCCGATGATCTCGGTTTTGTAGGCCACCTGGGGCTTCCTCTCCTGGGCCTGGGCCACCACGGGAGGCTTCGTGATCTCCGCGGCCGGTGGGACGCTGCCGCCCTTCGGCACCTGTGGGAGAAGGAAAGGGGTGAAGGGCACAGGCATCTCTGTGCTCCCAGCCTAAATGCAGCAATATCCCTTTAAAAAATAATAAATGAACAAGCCACCCCAATTAGGGAGGGTGTGGGCCCCACCCGGGCGGTTTGCAGGAGGCCCTGAGATGGAAGATGAGAGGAGGTGAATAATTAAGCATCAACTCACATGAGCCTGCGACTCGCCTCTGCAGCCCCACGCGTTTGTGGGACACTTGCTCCTTTAATTGTCCCCGCTCTACTTACAGCCAGGCTTAATGAGGAGCTTTCGTCTGCCTCTAACGAGGCTGAGCTGCAGCACGGTTTCCAAGTTTTCCTTCCCCAGTCTGCACTTCCAGCCCTGCCACGCCAGTGATCAGGGTCTCTGGCTCCAACCCACCCACTGCCTCCCGCCCCGGAGCACAGGGGAGCAACCTCGGTCCCCTCCCTGCAAACCGCACCGGGCACCGGCCGCGCCGAGCGGGGCTCCTGGCTGCTCCGAAACCCCTGCGGAGGCCGAGGGCTGGAGCCGCGCTTAACCTGGGCCTGGCTTAAGTCCTGGGGGGCAGAGGTCTGCGCCAAGACCTCATAAACCCACAGGCGGGAGAGGAGGACGGGCCAAGGACGAGACCCTGGTCACCCCATCGCCACGCTGCCCACGCAGAGCCCCGGGTGCTCTGGCTGGTGGCAGGGGGCGGCGAGGGGGCAGCGGGGGGGCAGCTCAGGTGCCACGGCTTCCTACTTCAGAGATGCCGCTGCCGTGAGCGCGGCCACGCCAGGCTCCCGCACGGCCCCGCGCAGAGCACCGGCACCGGCCCCGCGGGCGAGCCCGAGGCGGGCGCAGGGCGAGGAGCCCCAGGGCGAGGAAAGGGGGCGCGGGCAGAGGGAAGGAGCAGCAGCTCCGCAGGCAGCAGCGCGGGGGGAAGGTGCGGAGTCCCCGGTGACGGTCACACACCTCCTGCCTTCAGCTGCCCCGGCCTGGCTGTGAAGACAGCAGGAGGGTGAGGAAACACAGGAACCGATTTGCCAAGAGCAGAGAGAGGAGAAGTCGCTGTGAGAAGCAGAAGCTGAAGCCGGTTCTCTGCACCAGGAGCAGCGCCCGAACCGCTGCCCCCTCCTCCTCGCTGGCAGGCTCTGGTTACGACTCCTGCCCCACCTTGGAGGTGGGTTTCTATAGCCAGTATCACCTGGCAGCCAGTACTGCAGCCAGCACCAACCCATAAAAGAGAAGGTACAAGCCAGAGCCCGTGCAGTCGGTGTGGTGGCTTCAGGCGCAGAGGTTGTCCCATCTCACGTATTTGCAGATAAAAAAAAGTACAAGCCAGGTCCGGCCTTGTAGATGACTTTCTCACAGGGACCATAACACAGCACTCCATTTAAACAAAAAACTCCAAGAAAAAACGTTATTTGATAGGGCCCAATCCTAAACTGTTCATCATGATTTTTTCTTTATCTTTAATTAACAAAGCAGGAGCCCCACGCATCGGCGCAGGATCTGGTACAGCCCCGCTAACGTCAAACACCAGCCAGACACTGACGCCAGGCGCAGGGGACCTGCGGCACCTGCCCCCCTCACGGGGACCCCCCCACCCCGGGGCCGGGAGGAACCCGCCCTGCGAACACTGAACCGGGAGCCCCGAGAGCATCAAACACGGCGGCAGACGGAGCGAGAGGCAGCGCGGCGTCACCCCCAGCACCGGGCAGCTGAGGGGAACAGCCCCCACCAGTTACTGGGTCAGCGACCATTAATCTGCAGTTCTACAAACGCGGCAGTAAATGAGAGGAGATGGCAGACAGCCCCCTCCGGGCCCAGGCACAACCCACCCTGCGATGCCCCACAGCCTGCAGTCGCTACGCCTCATCACAAGACCCGGCGTTCCAGGAAGAATAAAAATCAAGTAAATAAATTATTGAAGCAGAAGAAAGATGCCCTTTGGCATCCGCAGCGAGGAGGCGGTTACACACGATCCCAGCAGGAGCGACACGTCCCTGAGCAGACGGGGACAATGGGGCCGGGGACGGCTCCCGCAGGACCTTCCCCAGGGTGCAGCGGGCAGGGGGGGCGAAGACGCAGGAGCAAACAGCAGCAAAATAAATCCGGACCAGGAGAATCCGTGGGGATGGTGGAGGCAACGCCCCGTCCGAGCCAGACCCCAGGGACGGGTCACTGCGCAGCTCCGGCCTCGCAAAGGGCAGAGGGAAGCCCGGCAGGGAGCGGCCGCGGTGGGGGGCACTGGGGGGGCGGTGGAGGGGCCGAGCACACAAGAAGGACAGCACAGCTCTGCCAGGCGCTCAGCGAGCGGTGTCAAGGCAGGACACAGCCACACCAGAGACGAGCCCCCTGCCACCTACCGTGATCTTACTGGCCCGGTTCAGCGCCTCCACCCAGTCCTGCAGGTCCTTCTGGTCGCTGGCTTGTAGGAAATAGCGCTGGGATAGAGCATTGATGACTGTCAAAGAAGGGAACGAAGAGAAGAGTTACAGAACCCCATTCAGACCTTAGAATTATTAAAGGAAATTAAACAATAAATCAACACAACAGCATCTCCCAGTCCCAGAGCGATTGGCAGAGTCGTCTCATAACCTCTCGCACGGAAAAGCTGCCGAGGGGCGTGAAGGGGGACATGGCATCCTTGCCCCGGAGCTTAGGGAGCGCAGGGCTGAAGCCAGGCTTAAACTAGGATTTAATCTAGACCCTTACAGGGGTGTTTGAGGGTCCCTTGGGACTCCCTTTGCTCAGTGTTTGGGTTTTAACCGTCACCCAAAGTGTTGGTGCAACCCCCCGCGTGGGATGCGCCGTGAGCTCTGGTCACGGGGGAGGCACCAAAGCCACAGCCTCCTGCGGCAGCACGTCCTCCCCAGCAGAGCCCCGCTGGGTCCCCTCACTCACCAAAGCAGAACGGAGTTTTCGGCTTCTGTTTCGGGGTGGCGATGCTAACCTGGAACAGAGCAAATGAAAGAAAAAATTCAAGGTAACAGCTCACACTAACGACAGGGAGGAGAGCGGAAAGTTTCTACCCCCAGAGGCCGGTGTTCCCCAGGCTCCAGCCCAGCCCACGCTCCCGGTCCCTCCGACACCGCAGCACGAGCGGGGGCTCGAGGAGCGAGCACCCAGCTGCTGGCACCCCACTGCCTCCTCACCCCGCGCCCAGCAGCCACCCGGCCCGAGGGGAGGCATCGTCTGCCCCCAGCCCCGCCATTACCCCCGTCTGCAAACGAGGAGGGGAGCTGGCTCGAGTCGGGGGAAAACGAACGTGGCCGGCAGGCAGGGTCCGACGCTTCCCGAAGCGCCCCCCGTGCAGCCCCGGTGGGACCCGGCCGTGTGCCCCCGCGAGCTCTCGGGGACCGGCCGTGTCGGGCGTTGACGCCGAACACACGCGGCCACGAAGGCGCCGCCCCGGGGGAAGGTCAGCGCGGAGCTCACGGGGCTTCCATCTCCCCCCGCCCCGGCTGCACTGGGAAGCAGAGCACGGAAAGCTTCCAAAGGCCTCGGAAACGCCGGGTTTCTGCTGGACTAACACAGTTGCTCTTGTCAGCAATTAAGAAAATTGAGGGAAAATAGCAGTGGTTTCTCCCTAAAGAGTAGGAATCATTTATATAAGAATAATATTCCCCGGGGCTCCAAGCACAGCATTCATGGAGTATTTATTCCAAAGGAGGCTTCCTCCTTCGGAGCCAGACTATAATGTTTTAAATATGTTTTCTCAAGCAACCCTCCATTTTTCTGGCATATTTGCCGTTGGTAGTTAAAGCCACTGGCATAACCCAGTCCTGCAGCTTGTGACCAAATGCTGTCCTACAGCAATTTTCATTTAGACTAAAGCGTATATAATTTATAAGCGAGGCTCTTTCTGAAATGGGGAAGGCTCAACCTCCCGGCGTTGCTTCATCTGCGCTTAATTTATAAATCATGATTCAGCAGGAACAGAGAGATCTGTCCAATTCTTTACCCAGCTCCCACATGGAGCTGAGCCCGGCGCGCGGCTGCGAGCCCCCCAGCCCCCAGCAGCAGCCGAGGGGCAGCTCCGCTCTCCGCGGCCACGCTCGCAGCCACGGCCCCGCACGTTCCAGTCACCAGTCCTGCAACGGTTGTCACTTCTTGCACTCTTTTTGCCTTCCCGTGGAAGCCAGATAATGCCATTAAGACACACAAAAGACTGAGTCTCCAGGAGGTCTCATCCTGTGGGGAGCTGCCCTCTAAGCCCAGGGGAGAGCTGCTGGTGCCCCCAAACCCACCACGAGCGGGACCTTGGGACCGTCTCTGCCTCTCCATCTGCAGAGGGTCTGACGAGCACCCTCGGGCTGCACGGGACCCGCAGCCGGAGGCACCGCGCCGGGTTCCTGGGACCGAGTGCCGGAGCGAGAGGGGCGCCGCGGTACGAGCACCAACCCGGGCTCGGCCCGGGGCTGCAGCAGCAACGCCGAGCGATCGCCAGCTCCGCGTCCGGCTCACACCGACACCACGCTCCCGTCCCCGCTCAGCCCCGCGTCCTTCCTCATGGCAGAGCAGTTCCTCTTCCTCCCGTGCCCCAACCTCACAGCCTGGTTCGTGGGTGAAGGGACGCTCCCCCCTTCGCATGGACCCGCTCAGGCTCCTGTCCCAGGGACAACGGCAGGCTCGGGCCATCGCCCCTCCCAGGAAAGCCACGTGGAAAAGGGGACGACAGAGAGCATCCACCTTCCCTCCACCCCGCCATTACCTTGGAGATGTAGGTCAGCTGCAGAGATCCGACAGCACCCGCACCGATAGCCAGGTTCTGCAAAACATTTAATGAGCAATGGGCGTTAAACGACAGGGCGAAGGAGGTGAGCCAGGCCGTCACTCGAGGCTGCGAGGCCACTCCCCTGCTCGGCGCTCCCAGTTCACCTCGCACCCCGTGGGCAGTCGGGACCAGCCGTGCCATGCTGCACCCCGGCCCCGTGCCCTCCTCGGCCCCGCTCCGAACTGCCCGTGCAGCGGGTCCTCGAGAGCAGAATTCACGGTTGGGGGCTGCTCTGCTGGAGCTTGGTCGTGGCCACGGGAGACCCCGACAAACGAGCGACGCAGCAGACAGCATCCTCCACCGGGGACCCAGAGCCACGTCCACCAGGGCAGCCCCGCGGGGAGCCCAGAATGTGCCCACGAACCCGTTAACAATCTCAGGGATGTGCCCGGCACGGAGCGGCGTGGGACCCTACCTGGGGGTTGTCCATGTACCACAGGAGGCAGTTGGCCTGGGTGTCCAGGATGAAATACCTCCGCAGAAACTTGCCGCAGGTCTCATTTTCTTCGATGTCCAGGAACCCGCAGATACGGTTCTGTCGATCCAAGTACGGCATGCCGGGCTCCTTCTGGCATCACCCTGCAGAGGGGGGACGGGCAGGGAGAGGTGGGTGCTCCGCTCCCGCAGCCCCAACCCCCAGGGAGCTGCTCCTGCACCTCCAGCCGCCCCAACCCCTCGGTGCCAGGCGTGCCGGGATGCCAGCGCAGCCACCCCGCCGCCATCCGAGCTCACGAGGGGGAGAGGGAAGGGACAACCTGCCCGGGCTGGCCCAAACCAGCACATTAGCTGCCTCCCCTCGCTCAAAAACGAGGCATTTCCGTACACGTGTTCCTCCCCACAGAGACACATGTCGCTCCCCAGCCCCAAGAGCCGCCAACCCACCGCAGCCAGGGAGCTCAGAAGGTGCGAAAGCCCGCACGAGGCTCCAAGGAGGGGCTGGGGCTTCGCTCCTCACCCAGCTCCCTCCTCCGCATCACATCCCACAGCCACTGCAGCTCTGATTTCCCAACCCGCCCAAACCTCTCCCAGGCCTCCGCAGCCCACGGCTCAGCGCCCAAAAAGCAAAGCCAAAGGGCTACGGCCGCGCGTCCGCCCGGTGGGGAAGCTGCCAAGCACAGACGTCGCCCAGCGCGTCTCTGTGACGAGGAGGGGTGCCAGCACCCCGGGAGCGGGACCGAAACCGCTCAGCAGGGAACTGCAGGACTTTGGAAAGCCGGGAGCTGCAGGTGCACTCGGTCTGCCCAACACACGCTCGCTGGCCTGGCTCCGAGACCACTCCTGTCACACAGCCACCGGCACGTCCTGGGGCAGCGACTGACCAATTCCGAGTGACAGCCCTGGGCCCCAAACTGTCCCTGTCACAGCCGTGGTTGTGTCCCACTGAGCTGCCCTCCGAGAGCTCGGCAACGCGGGGCAGCCCCAGGCCACAGCTCGGCCCACAGAGGGGACAAAGTATCACAAAGGGTTTGACATGAGACACCAGGTCCCTGGGAACCATAACAAAAAATAATCCCGAAGCAGGCTGCGCGCTAGAGAGAGCCCGAGCACACTCCCAGGAAATGGAAAACATTCTGCAACTCCAGCAGAAAATCTGTGCAGCCAGGATGCCGAGTCAGCAGGGAAAACAATGACCCATCGCCGCGGGGCCAAGCCGTGTCACCAGGTCTGCCGCGGGCACGGACCCTCCCCGGCTGCTGCCCCCAGCCAGGGCGGGCCCGGGGGTCCCCTCCGAGCTCCCCGGGGCTGGCGGGACCGCGGCTGCACCGTCACTTCCAGCCCCACGCCGGGAGCGAGAGCAGCACCGAGAGCCGCGGGTGGGTGGGGGACACCCCCCGCCCGGGCAGGGTCCCCTCGCCACGGCTCGGGGATGGGGACGGCGCTTACCGAAGGGACACGAGCTGAACCCGGTGCGGTTTGTCCGGTAGAAGAGGGGTGACTCGCGCAGGTGCCAGCAGCGGAGGCTGCACAAATAAAAGATCTCATGCAGAAAAGGAGGAAATACTATTTTTGAGCTGCAGTGGAGTGGGGCCCTGAGAGGCAAGTGTTGTGCAAGAGTTGTGGTGCAGCTGCAAAGGTAGAGGTGGCCGAAAACAAGTCAACCTGCTGTCAGGATCTCAGAGTTTATCACCAGCGTTTCAGAGATGGGTATCAGGGCTCTGCAGAGTGGGAAATCGTGCCGCCTCAGTTGAAGAGATCGTTTTAAAGCAACACGCTTGCCCTGATGCAAGGGTTATGTGGGCACTTCACATCTCACTGCTTTTTTGTGGGGTTATTTTTGTGGGTGGGGGGAAGCACACAGAAAGCAGATTCCCAAGTGCCTTCAACCATACCAACACGTTCAGACCAGGCCTCATAAACTCTCTCTTCCTCCTGATGCTAACAAAAGCCCAGAGATTCCTGCTTATGAGGGGGATGAGAAAGAGCTGAGGTGTGCTGCCCGCAGCACGGGGATGAGCCCGGCCCCTCGGGGCTGCGGTGCCATGGGACACCTCCGGGGACTCCCTGCGTCCCCCTCCCATCCTTAATTATACGGGCTCGGCTGAAAGCCCACAAACCAGCTCCATCTCCTGTGCGAGCTGACCTCAGATTGCACTTGGATATGCAAAACCCTCCGGGCAGAGGAGACTGTGATTGCTCCAAACCACCCTCCAGACCGTGCTCCCCCCAGCCCAGCTCCTGTCCCCTCACCTCCCACTGCCCACAGGACACGAACTGGCTGTCTCCTTGCAGCCACCAAGAACTGCACTTCTCCATAGGAAAAGGATAAGAGCAGCATCTGCAGCTCCACCAGCACGCAGGTATTTTGTTCCCCTGCTCAGGAACTCTGGGATGCGCAGATGCATCCCCGAAGGCCTCGCAGTGAGGAGGAGCTTCAGACAACGTCCCTTATGGAAAGGGGACGGGCACCAGACCCGCACCAGGCGCGGGAAGCGGCGATTCACGGGCGATGCCCAGGCCAGACTCGTGGAGCCTGACCTGCCACCCAACAGCCACCTGAACTCCCCCAGCATCGCCCGCACCGAGCGCTCAGGATCTCATTACCAGACCTCGTTTATGAATTTAGGCCATTTCGTAGTGAAGCCCATCGGAAACTTCCAGGACTCTTCCCCACCTCTGAAGCAACCGATTTCCCAGCTTTTTCAGAGCCGTAATATCCCACCAAACACAGGACAACCCTTTTCTGGCTCAGTTAACGACATGACAGGAGCTATAGAGGGTCTACAGCAGAAACACCCTCTCGCCTGCCTGCGGAGCCACAGGTAAGCGTGGCCCTGGGAGAGGCGGGAGGTGCCGGGCACTGTCCGAGCCCCGGCGCTCCCCGCGGTCACCGCTGCCTCAACAGCCTCGTGGGCAGCCGCACAGCCAGACTTTCCAGGAAGCACCCCTGGCCACCAGCGCTCCACCATGGCCACCAGCACCGCCCCGGGACGGGCTGCAGCAGCAAACGCCGAGGCGAGGGCAGAGCTGAGCTGCAGAGCGTGGCCGCAGCTCGGCCCGTGGCACCTGCAGGTGCCCGCATCCTCCTCCTCCTCCTCCCTCACGCCTGGCTGCCTGAGCCGGTGCTGGCTGGGGCACAGGACGACCCCCCCGTTTCACGAGGGCTCTGAGGCGGGACACCCGCTGTCCCCACGCAGCCCCGATGGCTTCTCCCTGCTCTGCGCAGGAGTCCGGGGCTGCCGCCGTCTGTCCGGCTGCCATCCCGCAGCGACAGCGCAGGCAGAGCCCAGCGACCAACTCCTGCTAACTCCGGCCGTCTGCCTTCATCAAATAATTAACCTGTTGAAAGGCAGCCTGGGAGCACCGCGGGTACATTTCTTCGTCTCAACAGTCGGGGAGGGGGGGGGCACCCACACTCTGAAGAGCTACAGAACCAAATCCTCCCCCCCGCACATTCCCTACCAATCCCACAGCCCCAAAGCTCCCCGATGTCCCCCAGGGATCCCCCTCCCCGGAGCAGGGGCCACCCCGGCAGCAGCAGCCCCCGCTCCCTCCAGCCCCCCAGCCCCACGGAGGGGGCGGGGGGAGCCCCTTCCCCTCCACCCCCCGCAACACGGATGCTCCCAAGTGCTGAGGCAGCACTTTCTGCCCCATCCCCGCCCCGACGGACCGGCCCCACGGTCGCTGCCTCCCCCCACTCGGGGCCGCCCCCCCAGCCCGCTCCCGGCGCCGGGTGTTGGGGTGGTGGCACGGAAGGCGAAATCCCTTCTCGGGGTGGGGTGCGGGTCCTGCCCGCACTGGGGTGAGGGAGGATGGGGACGGGGCAGCAAGGGCTCCCCCCCCCGGCCCGCGGGGTCCCCGAGGGGCAGCGCTGCCCGGGGGGGCTCCGCGGACAGGCGCGGGCCCCCGACACTCACCCCGCGGCGTCCCTGGGCTGCGCGGGCCGCGCATGGCCGGCGGAGGGGGGGGGGGGGTGTGCCCCTGGCTCCGCCGTCGCTTCTTTCCGGGTTAATTACGTCTCTCATTAGCAAACCCGGCCCCGGATGTGAGTGCGGGCAGCGGGGGCGGCTCCGTGGGGCGGGGGGTGTTCCCGCGGGGCGGGGGGGGGTCCTGTCCCGGGTNCGCCACGTCCCGTGTCGCCCCTCCACGCACCTGCAGCGGGGCCGCCTCTGTCCGCGCAGCCTCGGGGGGTCCCGCTGCGGGGTTGGGGGGCCGGCCCGGTCCGGGCCCCGCCGTCGGGTTTGCACCCCCGCCGCGGGGTGGGAGAGCCCCCCCGAGAGCCCCCCGAGAGCCCCTGCCCGGCCCTGGGCGCGGGTCCTGCCTGGCAGAGCCCCCCCGCCCGACAGAAAACTGCCCCGTGGATCTGCAGCCCCCGAGCGGCTCCTGCTCCAGCGTCCCAGCCCCGTCCTGCGGGTCCGGGGGGGCGGCTGCGCCCCCCGCGTGAAACTGCCTCCCCGGGACCAGGGACCCCGGCCGAGACCAGTGATGCTGACCAGGACCAGTAACCCTGACCGAGACCAGTGACCTTGCTTGAGACCAGTGACCCCAACTGAGACCAGTGACCCTCCCCGACACCAGTGACCCTCCCCGACACCAGTGACCCCAACCGACACCAGTTACCCCAACTGACACCAGTGACACTCCCCAAGACCCTGCCCAGGGCAGGAGCCAGACCGCAGCCTGGTGAGCAGCCCGGTGCTGCTCTGCATTCGCCCTCCTGTCGGCTTCCACAGCGCAGGGGACACTGTCACCGCTTTAGAAATCCTTTCCCCGTTCCCGTGGCCTCATTCCGGGCAGCAGCCCCCGAGCATGGGCAGCGGGCAGGGGGAGGAACAGGCGCCCGGTGGGGTTGGCACGCCGCCCTCGCAGGGCAGGAGGGGAAAACCCCACCACGTAACACAGCAGTCACGTCGGGTGCCCAAGCCATGGCACCCCGCTCCCCAAAACGCTGCAGACGCCCTCGGGGGAGCCGGCACTGGAATCTGTAAAGTTATTTGTGTGCTGCAGCGCTGGCGGTTCCTCCTCGCCTGAGAACGCTGCGAACACGAAGCCTGGCGTTAATAGCTGGTGTTGGGAGCGAGCAGAGCGTGGGCAGCAGCGGGTCACTGTCCCCCTTTGTGACACAGTCTCAGGGCCTTTGCTGTCCTCGTGACCCCCCACACGGTGCCCGTGGGGAAGCCGCTCCCCGTTCTAAAGCCGCGGGCGATCAGGCGCGTACGGAGCTCGCAGGCGCTGCCTGGTCACCCAGAAAACCTCAGTCGGTCGTTAGTGCCCCGCCTGAGCCCGGCACCCACCCGTGGAAGGTCCCTCCCTGGCCGGGGCAACGTGGCCACAGAAGGTCAGGGCTGCTCCCACCCCCCGGGGACCGGCTCTGCTGGTGTCCAGGCAGTGCCAGTGACCCCAACCTCCGGCTCTGGGCCCCGCGCTGCTGGTCGATCGGGGGGGTCCTTCCCTTTATCATTTTAAGGCAAAACTCTAGTTTTGAGGATGCAGTGCCGTGCGTTTGAAGATTTTTTTTTCCTCAAGCAATCTCACGCTGTTCAGTGCTTGCTGTACCAAGTGTTGTTAAGTAAACACGTTGCCTCAACCCCCAGCATTTCCTATGGCCTGGGTCATTTTTAGAACAGAGGTTTTTTTCCCCTTCCATGTTGCAGAAGGTTGCCCAAACGCTGCTGCTGAAAGCATGTGTGTTCATTTCTGTGACTCTGCTGGGGGCCCCTGTCACCGCCCCAGGAGCTGACAAAACCACAGTCTGTCACACGAGAGCAGCCTCCGGGCCGTCACCGGGCGCCCGGAGCGTTGGTGGGGGTGGGGGTGAGCCGCCCTGTCGGGCCCCGGCTGCCGCAGGAGCATCCCTTGGGACAGCTGCTGCTGGAGTTCAGGTGGATCCGCTCCCCCCGCGCTGCCCAGGACAGCGTGGGCTCCCCGTGGCTGCACCTCGGGAAGTCCCCGCTTTCTCCGCCGAGCTGCATCTGGCCCCGAAGCACTTTCTCCCAGCGTGGGCGAAACCGATCCCGGTGCTGCCGGTCCCGCCGAGGGCGCACGGGGAGCTTTGCTCTCACGGGCGCTGTGCAAGTGGTGCTCTCCCAGCAGTTTGTACAAGGTGGTTTTTTTTTTTCACAGAAATTTCCTGCTGGGCCCTGACAGGGCCACTCGCCCCATCTATCCCCACTCACAGCTTGTCAAATAAATGCTCCATCCCGCGGCCGCTCTCCCCGATGCTGCCAGCCGGCCGCAGCCACGTGTCGGAGGAGCAGCTTCCCTCCCCGCTCACACCCCTCCACGGTTTCCCCCTTGAGGGACAGGCCAGCCCCACACCCTGCCAGAAGCTGCAGCCCAAAACGTGTCATTTATTAATTACATCAGGAGAAGAGCAGAGATGACCTCCCTCTGCACCTCTTCCTGCCAGCGCTCCCGGTGAGCCCGACAGGACCGTGTGTAATTGCATCCTGATACACCCGGGGTGACTCCAGCCTGGGCGCCCATTTTGCTGTCTGACAGCAGGATTTTGGCGTTGCCCCTCATGTACCTTGGCAGAGAAGGATCATTCCTCAGGGCAGCTGGTGCGTTGTCCCTTTCATGGCCTCCCCGTGCACTCAGTTGGCCACAGACCCTAAAGCCCACCCTCGCCCGGCTGCAGACGCGGATGGGGCCGGAGTCAGTGCCAGGCACTCACCGCAGAGCTTGCGAAGGTGCTGTAAGGGAAGCAAAACTCAAAGCATGAAAAACCCCCAGTTATGGAAATGCAGGCCACAGCAACTGGGTTATACTTAGAATTTTTTTTAAAGAAGCAAACAATGAGGAAACAAGGAGGTTGGAAAAGCAACTTTCCAGCCTCAAAGCAGGGGTGGCCACTCGATGGAGCCACGTCCAGGCAAGCTCGGGAGGTCTCGGCGGTGGGTACCACCCCCCGCGGCGGGGAGCAGCGCCCGCGGGTGTAAGAGCAGAGGGGAGATGCAGAGTGTCGGTGCCGGGATTCGGCACAGCCTCACCCACACCCGCCCGCAGCCCTCGTCCGCCCCACGCGCGTCCTCTCCGTCCCACTGCCGGCTGCACCATGCTCTGCCAACCACCGCCTTCCCCCCTCACCCCACCCCTGCCTGCTTTGCTAAACTGTTCCACCGAGTATTTTTATAGCGGGGCATCTCCTGCAGAGCTTGTGACCTGCACCAGGGCCTGGATCTGGAGCAGCTCCGTTTTCTACGGGCGCAGTCACACGGCAGCTGGTCACGCTGCTGCTCTTCCGTCATCCCGAGAGCCCTGCAGTTCTCCTCCCGTGTTTTTCAGTGTGTTTTGCTGCTGCAGCCTGCCCCGGGGTGTGAGCAGCCCCTTGAGCTCACATGAGCAGATGTAGGGGTGTGAGGGGATTCCAGGGCAGGGCACTGTCTGCCCCAGGGCCTTTGGGGGTCCCAGCAGCATCCGGGGTCCCCACAGGAAAACATCCCTGTGTGCCCGGGGGAATTCCGGAGCAGGGCCCACAGCAGACACAGAACAATCTGCTTCCCAGCAGCCGAACACCCCCCTTGGCTGGTTTCACCCTCACAAGACTCGACATCCACATTCTCCAGGACTTCTGACCCTTACCCGCCAGCACTCACTGAGGTCTTTGTTTCAGGAGCATCCTGCAGCAGGGAGTTCCACGGCTGGATCCAAGCACGCTGAATTATTTCTTCCTCTGTTCAAACTTGCTCTTTTCAGTTTCAGTACCTGTTCCCTTTTTTCTTGCGTTATGACTAAGAGAATCTCCTGGCAGGTTGCTTTGCTGGAGGAGCAGTGGCTGGGTTTTCAGTCAGCAGTTTGCTGACTTGCCCTGCGTTAGATTTCTTGCAGTCAAATTCCCGTTCTCCTCCCCACACGCTCGGGCATCCTTCTCTCTCCTCCCTTCACCATTCCCCTTTCTTTCCTCCTCATTCTTGTTCACTCACTTTTACTGTTCTCTCTTACAAAGCAGCACCGGGCACTCCTGGGGTCCCCCCAGCCGAGCCTTCAGTGAGCAGAACTTCGCTTGGCTCGGTGCGATGCTTTCACCTTCCTAAGCATCATATATCGAAAATAACCTGGAAAGCAGTTTGCCTGCCTGCCCCTGGGTCCCGCAGTGCCACCGGTGCCGTGGGAGCTTTGTTCTTATCCCAACATCCAGCAGAGTTTCCCACTGGGCAGCTCAGCCCGAGTCCCTCGTGTCCTGCCTCCTCCCCAGCCACCCCACACATTCATCTCCTCCGTACCTCGCCCAGGCACTGCTTTTCTCCTCTTTCGACTGCAAAATCCCCTGGGCCAGGCCCCTGTGCCTGCATTAGACCAGCCCCGGGAGCTCTGGGCTGCAGCGGGACTTCTGCATAAAATCACACTTCAGCAGGTCATAACAACAGGCACCTGCGGGACACACCCCGCGGGGGGGGCAGAGGGAAATCCTGCGGGAAAGAGGGAAAGCAGGAGCTCCTGGGGGTGGCGGTGACGGCCAGGGGGTGAATTAGTCCCCCCAAAAGTTTGATGTCTCTGCGGCTGCAGACACGCAGCGCTGCTTGTCCGGGGACAAACCCACCCCCCCACGCGTGTCCGGGGCTCTCTGCAGGGGCTGGCGGGTCCTGAGGGACGGTTTCAGCACAAAGAGCTGCTCCGCACAGGCTGGGCCAGTATTTCACACCAAATATATTTATAGTCTGTCCAGGCCCGTGTCTCTGCAGCCACGGGAGGGAAGAAGCTGCTCCCCGCAGCCGTGAATCTCAAGGTAGCGCAAAGCAGCCCAGAAGCATCTCTGTGGGGCAGGGTGCTGGGGGGGGCTCTGCCCCAGGCCCCCCAGGCTCTGTCTGGCTGCGCTGGGGTGAGCTCCCGCTCCCACGGGAAGCGGGATCAGCAAGAGCAGGGTTAAGGTTTTCCTGTAAATGAGAAGTGGTGGCTGCCGACAGGTTTTGAAGTGCAGCGTTTATTTGACTGGTGGCGGCTCGGCCTCTCCCGCGCTCTAAGCAGAGAGCAAACCCCACGGCCGCCGTCCCGCGCCGTCCCTAGGCTACCGCAGCAAGCAGCTACCCCCGGCCGGCCGCCCCTCGCCCGGGACCCTCACAGCCCGCTCAGCAGCAGCCTCCCGGCCAGCGCGGCGGCCAGCAGGCTGGGCAGGTGCAGTGGCCGGGGCCTCCCGCCGGAGCCGTGCAGTGACTTGTTGCAGTCGTCGCTGAAGCAGCATCTCACTGTGGCCCCACCGGAGCCGCCGCGCCGTGCCTGGTCGCAGAAGGACTTGTAGGAGCAGGATTTAATGATGCTGTCTGCAAGGAAAGGCACGGGCAAGGTGGGGCTCAGGCACTCCCCCGCATCGGGACTTCACTCCTCCCCTGCTAAGCTGGGGGAGGACGCGGAGCTGTGTCCCAGCGTGTGGCGTTACAGACAGGATAAAAATGGCCAATAACTAAGCCGGGGGGGATAAAAGAGTCTATCCATGCCCACGGGACTGCCGGGAGCACCAAGCAGCAGTCCGGTGGCTGAGGGATGTCCCCATGGCCACACTGCTCCAAGTCACCATGGAGCGCATCACGCAGCCCCACTGTGAGATAGTGGCCGTGTGTTTGTAGCCACGTGTGAACCGCGTACAGCCCGGGCTGTGGAGGGAACCCAAGGGGAGGGGGGTCGGGAACCGTCTCTGTCCCTCTCGCTGGCCACGAGCCGCAAGGTTGCACTGAGGGCAGTGAGGATTTCTGGAGGGTGGGAGCAGTGTGCCACGGAGAAGGACTTTCCCTATGCCAGGACAGGGCTGTGAGTTATCTCAGACCAAAAGCGTGTTTCTGGGGACTAAAAACTTGGAAAAAAACAGGTGGCTCATCCCTGCTTCATGGGGACGAAAGGAAGCCAGCTCCTGGTCTGCACTGGCAGGTCCCTGCTCCTCCTCGCCCTCTGGTTCCCCAGCACCTCCAGTCCCCCCCAGCACCCCCGGTCTCCCCCAGCCCCCCCAGCCCCTCTGGTCCCCCAGACCAGGGACTTACTTGGCGCAGTGATGACGGAGCAGGCATCAGCGTACTGGGGGCAGTTGTGGGAGCCCTGCCTGTTGCAGTCGTCCTCGTTGGACGCAACACATTTGTGGCATTTCAGCGCTTTACCTGCGTGAAGATGGGGAAGAGGAGGAGGAGGAGGAGGAGGAGGAGAAGGAGTGAGAGCAGCAGCGACATTCCAGAGCCCCGAGTGCCGTTTGCAGTCTGTGGGTCTCCCCGGCCACTGGTGACCCCCAGCACAGGGCAGGGAGTCACGGGCGAGGGCCAGCACCGCTCAGAGCCCAGCAGCTCGGCCGGCCGGGAGTCGGCAAGGCCACGGCACGCAGGAGGCTTCAGCTGCAGGTCTGCCCTGGCCACGAAACACATGCAAAGCTTTCAAGTATGGCTGAAAACGATGAGAGCTAAACTGGGCAAACTATCTCTTCTGAGTCCTTGCTCTGCAAAAACCTCCTGCAGCTGAGATTCCTGCAGTTTCCTTTACAGTAAAAATAGGTAGAAATAATATTTAGAAAACGCCCACCCTGGGTCTTTGCCCCCTCATGCCAGATCTCATTTTAATGAGCATTTTTGGGGGACGAGGGAGGATCCACCTAACCCGTGGAAGCAGGTGTGGCGCATTTGTGTGTCTAACCCACAGCAGCTCCCCCGTGCAACGTTTTGCACAGAGCGCGCGCCCCGAAGGCGCTGCCCGGGGGGCAAACGCGGGGACAGGCAGCGAGTGCTGGGCAGGCGGGTGTGCTGGGAAGGATGAGTCACCTCCGAAGTGTCCTCAGAGGAGCCCACGGGCATGTCAGATAATAACCAGCCCCTCCACCAGCGCTCTGTGCGTCAGAGCTGGTCACAGGCGTAAGGGCTGTCTGACCCTTCAGGAGAGGGAAATGCACAACTGCCAGTTTAGGAACCAGCTGAGCAAATCTGAAAGTGCTATTATCATTTTATGACAGCAAAAGACTTTAAATAACAGCGCTGTTTTGAATATCTGCAGACAAAGCACCTCCCCCTTCAAAAACCCAGACCTGAAGATCCTGCCCCTGCCCGAAATTAGGAACCCTTGATTTTGATGGTGACAGTTAAATTACCGCTGATGCTGGGGGTAAAATTTTATCTGCTTTGCTGGCTGAGCAGAGCCCTCTCGTGGCAAGCGGGACCCAGCTCCTGGGCAGAGCCTTGCAAGGCCAGAGCTCCCGCCTGCATCTCCTGGGAAAGGAGAAAACCCCTGTCTTGGGGACACTGGAATTTCATGGGGCCAAACGCCGGTAAAGCCCTGCCATTAACCCGCCCCGACCCCTCCACGGCGGGACGGCTCGTCTCGCGCTTCTCTGCAGCACGGTACCACCGCTCGTTTCCCATCAGCTAAAACCAGTCCGGGGTTCATCTTCCCTTGGCACAAAGACCCTGGAGCCGTCCCAGCCTGGCCACGCTCTGTGGCACAACCACCTTCCCGCCTCTTAAGATGGCTTTTTGTGGTTTTGCCTCTGTGGAACCAAGATTTAGCTGGGAAACACTGCTCTAAGGACGAGGAGCTGCTGCTCTCTGGCTCGGGTACCTCCTCGGCTGGGCAAGGGGAGGGTGCTCCGCGGGGGAGAAAGCCACTGTCCCCCCAAATGCCATTTTTCTGCAGGGCTGGGAGCAGCGTCGGGCAGGGGCGCGCCGGGCGCAGGCAGCAGGGACGGGGCAGGCAGCGAGTGGAAGAGCAGCAACAGCGATTCCCCCCGCCCAGCACTGCCTCGGGCTACGGGACACTTACTTTCTCCGGCCAGGGATGTGACGACGGCCAGGGCCAGGAGGGTCTTCAGGGCGGACATTTTCAGCAGTGTGCAGCACCGGGCACGGAGCCTCTGTTTTGTCTTAAGGTCTTAGAGCTAATCTGCTTGGGCGATTGGGTCACCGGGCTGGGGATAACACACTTACTGCAGCCCCTGGCTAATGCCATCTTAGCCAGAGAGGATGAGACGCGGGTCCCCAAGGGCACGGGCTGACCCGGGCGTGCGAGCAGGGCAGAGCACTGGCCCAGTGCCGGTGGAGGTGGCCAGACCAGCCCACACTTGCCAGGCTGGGCTCTGCTCCTCATCCCTCCGGTGCCTGCTCTGGGAACCCTCTCCATGTCCACACGGTACCTCGTGGTGGCTTTCAAAGATCTTGACCAAGCCCATCTGCGCCGTCCAGAGGATAACCCCTTTCTTGCTGTTTGCAGCAGCCAAGTTGGGGAAGAATCCTCCAAATTTTCCAACCCACCATAAGAGAGAACGACTCAAAACCCATATGGGGCCTGGAGCCCAGCAGAGCTGTCCCTGCGCTCCCCGGGGCTGGGCGCTCTCCGTCCTTACGGAGGATTTACCCAAGGCCCTGAAAGGTGTCAGGGACAGTGCAGGATTACACCCGGTCCCGCTGCCCTCGGCTCTTCCCCCCGGCCGAGCTCACTGGTGGCCGCACCACGGCCCCACCAAACCTGCCGGGAGTCACTGCAGCGTGGTAGGAGTCAAGGGGCCATCAAAGTCATCTCAGGTCTGAACTTCAGAGTTTATGAACGTGGATCTCGGGAACAGATGATAACTGTGCTTATTTGACACCAACTGCGTTGTAAACCACATTAATAAAAACGAGATAGAACACGGCCCTTCCTGGGAGATAAAGCCAACTTCTCCAAAAAGCCCTGACAAACACCGAGAAGGTTTTCAAGAGCGATAAACACGATTTTTATTCAGGCAATGAAACATGGAAAAAATATATTAGTAATCATTATAATAATCTCATTTGTGTGAGTATAACTCTTACAAATATTTACCTGACATATAAAAGGGAAATTATTGTACATATAAAATTGATGGCGATGGCAGTTACATACAGGGTACGAAGCGATGGGGGTAGTAGTCAGTGCAGAGAAAGTTCCTGCCTCTGGCGGGGGGAGGCTGGAGGGACGGGTGGAAGTGATTTGCAGTCGGGGTGGTCACTCGTTGGCACTTCATCGTAGACAGGGATCTGCTGGCAAACGCACACTTGCAAACAGCAACACGAGCGGCTGACGGGCAGGCACCCGCCACCGCCACAAAGGGATATCGAGATTCTACGGCAAGAAAAAGACGACGAACACAACCAGGCTGCGATCCCGACACACGGGTACCCGCTGCCCCGGCGGGGCGGCGTCTGAACGCCGTCGTCGTTGCGAGACGGGTGCGGGGCCTCGGTGCAGCCCCCCCACCGGCTCCCCTCTCCCCCCGTGCCCTGGGGAGCTCCGGGCCGAGCCGGCCCCGGCGCCGTGAGCAGCACGCGAGATCGACAGCCCTGCCCCTTTAGTTACAGCCACACGCCTTCTATTATATATAACTATATCCATTATATATATATTTATATATATGTAACTATAACCATATTATAGTTAATAAATCATTCCTTAGGAATCTTCTTTGCCCAGACTGGAGTGCATGCTGACAGGCACGGGGACGCAAGAGCACTGGGGCGAGAGGCAGCGACCGAGGGGCCGGGGGAGGCGCGGGAGCGGGGACGGGGAGGATCTGCCAGCGCGGATTTTTGCCCCGGGAACTGCCCCCGCAGCCAGCCCGGCCCTCCCGGGGGCTCCTCTTTGCTGGGGAGGGGGTACTGCGGCAGGGACGGCGCCTTAGGCAGGCTGGGGTCCGGGGGAAGTGCCGAAATCAAAACTTTAATTAATCAGCCACCTCTGGAGCTGAAACAACACCCCAGATGAGAGACCGAGCTCAAACACTGAGCTCCAGGCAGCCCAGTGCCCGGGGCTGGTGCTCTGCTCCTCGACCCCCGGGGGAGCAGAGACAGAGACTGGACCTCATCCCTCCAGGTCGAGCAGGACAGAAACGTTCAGACAGACCTGCGGGTACAGCAAGCACACTGAGCGGCGTGTCCCCGCGCCCAGCACAGGCCGAGGGCTGCGGTGACCCGCGATCCCGACCCGGGACCGGCCTCCGGCTCCATCGGCCTCGTGCTGGGACCTCGAGCGCTGCTACGGGCACGACAGCGAACCAGAAACTGTCCCAAATCAACCTCCTACCAGCTCCAAGGGCTCGTGCAACGCTGCTCTCTGGTGACCCGCTCCCTTCGATTTCTGAAGGGTTGCAAAGAGAAGAACCCAACTCCCCGAGAAATCCCTGGTTCTCGAGGGGTTTCATTTACCTGTACAGACCCTCAGAAGGTCCCAAGGGGCAGCACCTTGCGGGGTCACTCCTGGCTGTCACCATCACCCTGATGAAGCCCAGTTAAGTGCAGCCAGGAAAGGGGGGAAAAAAAAGGGGGAGGGTGAAAGGGGGGGAAAAGGGAGAAGAAAGGGGGAGGAAAAAGGGGGAGAAAAATGGGGAGAAAAATGGGGGATAAAAACGGGGGAGAAAAAAAGGTTTTTCCTTTTTGTCAGCCGTGCAAAGAGGTGAACGTTCAGCACAAAGCCACGGGTGCAGAGCTCCGAGCGGTACCAGCCATCGGCTTCCCCACCACACAGCTACCAGCCCGTTTACTGGGATAACGGGGAGCACGGTGAACAGGCCTGGCCTCTGTGTGCTGGGGCAGGCTGCTGGCATCTTCACCTGCTTCAGCGTGTAATAAATTCTCTCTATACATAACTAATAAAATATATATCAAGTGTATGGCTCCGGTTTGAACAGCTGCTGGCACTGCATGCTCAACACGGGGAACTAGAAAACAGAAGGAAAACAGCTCGGTTCTTTTACAAAAAGGTAGCAGCAAAAAGGTTTGCGAAAGTCTTAGGCTGGGTAGGAAACAGGCCAAAGAGTGAGTATTTCCCTTTTTTGACGCTTTACGACTCTCTGCTCAAGGCGACAGCAGAGGCTCCTACAGACAGCACTGGGCAAGGCTGGCTCTGCCAACGGCACTACCAGGAGGGCACACGCGGGATCTACACAGGGATTTGAGCACAGCCCAGCGCCCCAGAGCCCCCCGGTTCCCAGCACGGCGCAAAGGCAGCCTCAGCAATTCCGCTGGAGCTTGGCGTGTCCAGAGGAGTAGCGTGAACACCTCTGGGATGGAGCAGGCGCCTGCCTCTGTGAAGAGGCAGATCTGGGGCTGCATCCAGACAGATTTCAAAGTGTATTTTACTGCTGCCTGGATCTGCCTTTGCCTGTCAAGGCTGGCTTTTGTTTGGTTCTCTTGATATTCCGTGCTGGAAGGGTTCTGACAGCAGCACGACCCAGGGAAGTGCCGCACTGCTCCTCGCCTTTCTGCCCCGACCGTGGAAAAGAGCCTGAAGTCAGCAGAATGGTGAAGCAGTTCAGGGTTTCCTTCCTTCCTCCTGCAACACCCAAAGTGGGGAACTAACCTCACTACGGCGAGAGGAGCCAACAGCAAGAGGCTTGGCTTTGGGCAATTTAAACCGGCCTAGAACCCCACGTTCACAAGCCTCGGGAGGTGCCAGGGCTGCGGGCAGGGCAGCCACGGGGCAGGCGGACGGACGAGCCCCAGCTCTCCAGAACCAACGTCTCCATTTCCCAAACACCTCTTGGTGCAGAAGCCTCCTGCCCTCCCCTAGGCCGGGCTCTCCTTTGAGACGACTTAAGTTACTACTGGTTAAGTGGCCGTATCTGTGCTCGTGGGGGAACGAGACGTGTAGCAAGACCGTGCCCGGCTGGAAGGAGCGAGCAGAGAGCCTGGGTGCTCATAAATGCTCATAAAGTGCACGAACGCAGCGGCGACGGCTGCCTTCCTCCGAGGCTGGCACGGCCAGGGACGAGGACACGCTGTGCCGCGTGTCACCCGTGTACCAGGGCCTGGGACCAGCGCCTCGAACACCGCCAGCTCCCCCCAAACCCATCGATCTCCCGGGAGGCTGCTTCAGCCAGGGGATCCCGGCTGGCGGCCCCAGACCCGTGGCGGGTGCCTGGGGTCCCCGAGCCCCCTCGCTGCCCCCCCAGCCGTGCACCCGCGTGCCGGGTGCCCTTCCCCGAGCCCAGGCGGCAGCTCCAGCCCTGGCATCACCCAGGTCCCGGGGCAGGACCTGCCGCATGGCCGGACCGGTGCGATCGAGCACGTGAGGACAGTAAGTGACAGAGAGTGTGGGGGCACAGCCCGGCCAGGGGGGACAGAGCCCGGGGTGTCACCTCCCCGCTGAGAGGACCCCGGGAGGGACACGCACCTCCGGTGTGACCGCGGGGAACCCGGCCCAGAGCCCTTGGGAGACAGAGGCAGGGGCAGCGTGGGGAGCGGCTCTGCACGGGGGGGCCGCGGGGTCCGGAGCAGGCGGCTGGACGCGTGTGCTTCTCTGCTGGGGGGTGTCCGGGGTGATAAGGCAAGGTGCTTGACGTGACGAGAAAAGCGGCCAAGTGCAGAGTGCTGGACGAGGGGCGGTGAGACTCAGTCTGCCTTTCCCAGCTTCGCTATCAGCTCGTCACAGATCTTGGTCAGCTCCTCAATCTCCTGGTTCTGGAAAAAAGGCAGAACTTGAGGAACCCCTGTGGCGGCACGGATGGGGGACAACACCTGGGGCCAGGAGCCAGCGCAGGACAGGGCAGCTGGCTCCAACGCCTGCCCCGGCAACAGCTCCTCTGTGCACCATCCAGGTGCCGTGGGCGCCCTCGGGCTCACCCCTCCTCGTCCCCAGCAGGCGCCGGCGCTGCCCAGCTGCAGCCCAGCACGTCGCTGCCACGGGCACAGGCGAGCAAGCCCTGCCCATGCTCCAGCACAGCCAAACGCGTGCCAGCCCTGAACGCAGCCGTGGGCAGAGCTTGCATCTCCTTCCTCGCCAGAGGGCACAGTCGCACATTTAAACAAACAAAAAACAAAACAACTCACAAAACAAGCAAACAACAAAATACCCCGAAAACTAAAACCACAAAACACTTTCTGGGCCAAAAATCCAAAGGGCAACTCCATCAGGATGCTCAGGGCAGCAAAATGGAAACGCGTCGCGCAGGCAGAGGCGGGGCGGGCGCGGTACCTTCTGCTGGAGGGCTCTCTCCAGGGACTCCACCTTCATCTGCTCCTTGCGCAGCCCCGCGTGCAGCGCCGCGCTCTCCGCCTTGGCCTTCGTGCGCACCTGGGCGATCTCCTCGTTGGCTCTGCGGGGGGTTTGGAGAGAAGGGGCCGGTGGTGACGTCTGGGGGCAGCCAGGAGCCCCGTGGCACGACGTCAGACCAGGCGGCAGCGGCAGAGCCCAGCTCCCGCCTGCCTGGAGGCACCAGAGGTGGTTTTCTCATATGGAAAACCTGCATGAAACTGGATTAATTCAGCTCCTCCAAACCCCTGCATGGAAACTCTGCTTTCTCACCCACTTCACTCAGGGCTACCGGGTGTTGGTGAGCTCCTGCTCACCAGCTGGGCCTGGGTAGCTCCACGACCCCTTCACACGCCACAGGCATGAGCCCTCCGAAACGTGGGAGCTTGCTGAGTGCCTGTAACTAGACTGTGAACCTCCACTTCCCCACTGAAAACAACTAAGCAGAGCTCAGAGAACCCATCCGGGGGTTGTGCTGGCTTACAGCCACTTAAAGTCACCTGAGCCCGAGGCTGTGGAAGGCAGCTTTTCACATCGATGAGCTCCTGCCTTCCAACCTCAGGAAAGCCAAGTGCAGACCCTGCCCTACGAGGGCTTTAAGCGCCCAGCAACGTTGTGCATGACCTTACTTGTCTAATTTTTCTTCTGCGTGGACTTTCAGGGCCTGATACCGCTGCTCTTCTTGCTTGACCCGGGTTAAATAATCTTGAGCACACTTCTTCAGAGCTTCTTCATTCTGGAAAAAAAAAAAAGTACATCCATCTGCATGGAGACTGAGGACAGAGATGTTGCTCTGATGGGATGATGTATCTTCATCTGAGTGTAAAAGAAAAAGGCTTTAAATAGACACAGCTTCTCCCTTACGCTGGAGCCCCTTATCCAGCGTGGCAGCATGGAAGAATGGTGCCTAGATGGAGGCAGGGTTTTTTGGGGCACTTTGCCCTGGCACCTCCTCTCCCCTCGGCTCTGCCCAGGGCACGATGCTCCGCGGCCGCGCCGGGGAGGAGTGCGGAGAAGAGCCGGAGAACCCCACAGCGGCTTCCCGGGGAGCCTGAGAGACTCTTTGCTCGTGTATCGGGCAGCAGGCAGAGGGGAGGCAGCGAGTTGTCCTCCGGGCACGGGCCGGGACGTTTGAGCAGCACAGCGGGATGGGAGAGCCGTGGGGATGGGGGGGCAGTGCTGCAGGGGAACGCTGCGTCCAGGGACCAGCGCTGCAGGGAGACAGAGGAAACCAAGGCGAGGACCTTCTTAAAGCCTTCTAGGACGCCCTTCAGGTTTTCGTATCTCCTAAAGAGGTCTGACAGGGACC
The DNA here is from genome assembly GCA_010365825.1 of Otus sunia. Classification (NCBI taxonomy): domain Eukaryota; kingdom Metazoa; phylum Chordata; class Aves; order Strigiformes; family Strigidae; genus Otus; species Otus sunia. The sequence continues at coordinate 535,429 of ML997617.1, forward strand.
TCTCCACCGAGTTTAGGTCTGCCAGAGCCTGGTCCTTTTCCATCGTGAGCTGCTGCAGGTTCTTCTGGGACGTCATGTTTGTCCTCTGCTCATCCTCTGTGATGGAGAACAAGCAGCAGGGACACGGTGACTGAGCGGGGACGGCCGCGGCAGCCAGCTCCCCGCCCCAGCCCAGCAACGGCCCCTTACCTATCATCTGGGCAATGGTCTTCTCATACTCAGCCACGATTTTCCTACAAGGAAGGGAGAAAAAAAAGCAGATGAGAGGCAGCATTTTTTTGCAGACACACACCTACAGCTCTGCGGCAGCGAACCGCCCCAGAGGCAGCCCCAGCAGCAGCCCGCCTGCGCTGACACCTCGGGGTTTTCTCCTGCAACAAAGAAACTGTCAGGCTCGACACGGCACAAGCACAGAGAGGACACGTCCCCCGGCGATGCCGAGCCGCATCATCCCATCAGGGCCCCGCTAACCCAGCTCCTGGCGGGCAGCACGCAGAGCACGGCGCTGCACGAGACCGAGCGTGCGAGGAGAAGGCTTTTACCTCATCTCTAAGACTTCCTGGCGGCTCTCTTCATATTTCTTCTTCCACTCGTTTGCTTCGATCTCCTTGGTGATTATCTAGGTTGCAGCAAACACAGCACCCTCGGGACGCGCTCTGGGTGGTTTCCCTTGCTGCCCCACGCCTGCGAGGCGCAGGGGACCAGACCCCCCCCACCCGCTCCCCCTGCAGCAGCCGGGGGGTCCCAGCCGTTACCTCCTCCCTGATGAGTGTGAGCACGGCCGTCTTCTCGGATTCACTCAGGCAGATGCCATCCAGGGGATTCTCGCTCCTGCTCACGCTGGTGACAGCCGTGGGGGACTTGTCCATGGAGCACAGCCCGGGATTGCCCTGGGGGGAATCATCCAGCCGGGATGCTGCGTGGCTTTTCTTTTCACCCCGCTTCCCCTGCTTGGGGTGTTCTTCCCCATTTTATCAGCCTCTGTTTGGGCACTGAACCTCCCTACCTGCACACTGACAGCTCAGAGCCTGGTGCCAGACACCCGGCAGAGCCCATATGGGTTTTTTTTTCATGCACTTTCTGCCCAGTCCCTTGCCAGGAGCTGGGGCTGCGCCACAGGACACCCGCAGGCTTGGCACGGCAAAGGAGAGACCCGGCAAGGGCCCATTTCGGAAGGGAGAGACCCAGCTCTGAGCAGAGACGTGCTCACATCTGACATCACTTTCCCCCCGTGGCTGATTTAAAAATATCTCCAGCCTGGAGGATCTTTGCTGACTGTGAGGCACAGGCGGGGGGTCTGCGAGGGTCCGGGTTGCCTGTCCCTGTCACCTCCCGGTCGGGCAGAGACCTCGCTGACGCATCTGAACTGCTGCCGGGATGTTTGCGGGGCCTCGCTGATCGCCCCGAACGCACAGGGGGGCTGGTGGGGGGACCAGGCTTCACCCCCTGCAGAGCCCCGAGGCTGCTCCCGCTCCCCTCCCATCCCACAGTGCCCCAGCTGCTCGGGAGAGCCCCAAAATCAGAGATGCTCACGCAGATGCTCCCGGCACCTCCTGTTTCCATGACCGGAGCTCCTACGAGGGCCAAGGTGGTTGTACCCCCATGGCTCACTGCTTTCTCCCCCCAGACCCCAGCTCCTCTGCACCAGTGCTGCAGGCACAGGGACCAAACTGGGGGGAGAGCTCAGCCCCGTGACCCAGGCGCCCAGCCCTGCCTGGATGCCAGCCCCAACCCTTCCCTCGGGGGGTCCTGCAGCCTGAAAGGCCTCCAGAAAAGCCAACCAAGATTTGCACCACCGCCCGTTCCTCCTTTTATCGCCCCAGCTGAGTGACAGCCCTGTGCAGCCATCTCCTTGGGAACCAGCTGCCAGGCCATAAATAGAGAAGTGCTTCGGAGGAGGCAGTCTGCTTCTGCCGTGTTTTGGAAACGAGAGCACGAAAGCGCTTCTGCCCCTCCCCTGCGCTCCGACTGCTGCTCAGGGCCCAGCACCACCCAGGGGGGGTTGCAGGCAAGCGATGGCCGGTGGCAGGAGCCACCCCCGGGGGCAGGTTTGGGTCCGGGCAGCCCAACCAGGGGAAGTTCAGTGGTTCTGGCAGCAGCTCCCCCAGCAGCCCCCAAAAGCACCTCAGCGCCTGCGAGCGCCTCTGCCCGTCCCACCACAAACCCCCGCGGGGGTTTCGGGATGACCCGGCTCGGCGGGGGGAGCAGAGCCTGCCCACGCTCCCCACACAAAGGTTCACTTTGCCTCACGCCCTTGCGGGGTTTAGCACAGTTAAAGCTGTCTCAGAGACGCTCACTTTGCTGACGTTGCTAATCTCACTGTCATCTGCTGCCACCCCCAGCAGCTTTGCCCAGGGGCGACTAAGCAGGCACAGGGTCCCCCCTGCAGCCGAGGGGTCTTGGGGCCACTCCAAAGCTCCGTGGGGCACACGGGGGGAGCCCTGGGCACATGTGCCGCTGCCGGGGTGCCAGGGTCACCGGTGGCTGCAGAGTCGGGGCTTGTTTTACTGATCTCCTCATCTCTCTGTCAGCCACCTCCCCGAAAGCAGCGTCCGGGGATCCCTCGCAGGACACACAGACCCCACCGGCCGTCGGAGCCAGCCCTGGGCTCCTGCACCTCAGACGCAGCCCCGGCCATGGCTCGGCCCTTCCCCGTCATCTCCTCTGCCCTTTCTCTGTCGTTCAGGCTCTTCCAAACGCAGCGTTTGCTCTCGCTGCCCTCCCACGGCCGCAGCCCCGCTCCCTGCCCAGCGCCTCTCCCTCGAGCAGCAGCACCCACTGGGAAGGAGCCGTCCTCTGCCAGGCTCCCCCGGGGCTGCCGGGAAACCGACGCTGTTTTTAGCAAGTCCCCGCGGGGCCTTTTCAAGGATTTTAGCTCACGAAGAAACTAATTTCGGAGAGATTGTGGCAGCACATCTGGGATTAGCAGCAACGTTTGCTGCAGCTTCCCCCCAGGCAGGAGCATCGGCCAGTGCCACACCAGTGCCGGCACAGCCCCCCCAGTGCCACACCAGTGCCAGCACAGCCGCCCCAGTGCCAGACCAGTGCCGGCACAGCGCCCCAGTGCCACACCAGTGCCGGCACAGCCGCCCCAGTGCCACACCAGTGCCGGCACAGCTCCCCCAGTGCCACACCAGTGCCGGCACAGCCCCCCCAGTGCCACACCAGTGCTGACACAGCATCCCAGTGCCACGCCAGCCCAGCCGCCCTGAGGCTCCCTGCAGGCGAGGGAGGAGGAAGCAAGAGGCACTCACGGGGAAGATGCCAGGCCCATCCTTTTCCGTCTGCTTGGAGATCTCCTTTTCAAAGCCTAAAGACAAGGAAATACAACCTTTTAGCTACCTGGGGACGAGACCCTGGCAGCACATGCAGACCTGCTGGCACGCAGAGGGGCACCCCCAAGCCTCTACATCCCCTTTTGGGGAGCTTCCCCTCCCAAAAGGCTGCTTTGCCCCCAGCTCCTGCCCTGGCCAGGTGGTTGCATCCTGCACCCCTGCCAGCCTCCCTCCCACACTCCCCGGTGCAGAATCCAACACTCCCCTCTGGTGGCAGCTCAGCCCCGTGCCTGTGTCCCCAGAGCTGCCACCCACCAACAGTCATTCCTGGGGACCACGGGGGGCTGAGGAGGAGGAGGAGGAATGAAGATGCACAGGGTCGTTCTGCACTTTGCTGGCCAGCACGGGCAGGATGCATCCCTGGGGTGGAGCCCAGCTGCTGGGGCCACTCCAAATAGCACAAACCTCATCCCACACCAGCTGGGCCCAGCGTCCTCTGCCGGGGCTGCCCCAAGGCTCCTGCTATTCTTAACAGCAGCCGAGAGGAGATAAAAGCCGTCTCCTCCCGCCTGCAGCGCGCGGGACGTGCTGCCATCTCACATAGCACGGGAGGTAATTTATGAACCTCACTCAAACGACCGCAGACATGACTGGCTCTTCATGTGTTAACTGGGCAGAGAGGAGCCTACTGCGAGAGCCAAGGAAGGAAGGAGGAAACGTAGCACTGGCAGCTGCAGATTTCCCCCATTTCTCCCCATTTCTCCCTGCGCCGCTTCCCGCAGCTCACAGCACCGTCCCTGCAGCCAGCACCGAGCCCGTGCACCCCTGCCTGGCCCTCCGAGAGGAGCAGCAGTAAATAAAACCTCCCAGTCTCTCTGCTGACTATCAGATTTTTCCTCCCTTGGGAGACAAAGGACTGCTCTCCTCTCCTGAGAGCCTGCAGCTCTGCACAGCATTCAGGGGAAATGATTAATGGGTGCAAACCTTGGGCGCAGTGACTGCTCCTGCCTGCACCTATAACTTTGCTATTGATTACATGTCATGTTGCCTGGCTTTTAATTATTTTTTAATTATTTTTTTAATGGATTGGTCAGAGGCTAATTACATTGGAGACTGACAGCAAAATGCATCAGCGGAGGGGACGCTGAGATCTCCGCCAGCCGCAGCCTCGTGCCAGGGCGCGGCGGGTGCATCGCGGTGGCACAGCCCTCGGCTCACAGGGAGCCCCCGCCAGCCCGGGCGGCACCACGGGGGTCTGCACTGAGAGAATCTGAGTCACCACAGCCCGTACCACGAGTTTTCCATGATGGAAACAGATAAACAGTTGGAGGGTTCATTATAACCTGCCGGAGCCTTTAGTCAGTGTAAATAAACTGCCATGAAGCTGCGTTGCCTCAACAGCACCAGTTCATGGCGGGAGGCTGCGGGTTGCCCGGGGCACACAGGGCCCATCCCCAGAGGCACGGGGACGCTCCTCACCTCCCTCCACGCCGTGCTTCGCCGCCGGCACGGGGACGTTCGAGCACTCAAAGTACTCCAGGTCATCTTCTGGCTCGGCTTTCTTCTCCAGCCCGGCCGGTTTCTGCGCGGAGGTGGTGGAGGCCAGCTTCTCCTCGTCCGTGGCACGTCCATCCCGATTTGCAATATCTGGGATCTCCGAGATCAACGCTCCTTCATCCTGCGGGATCAAGGCATGCGGTCAAGCGGGACTGAGCTAATCCAGCCAGGCTGCTGGACGGTCCGTGGAGAGCAGAAGGAGGCTCAGCATCACCCCCAAGCTGCTCCCCAGCAGCTCCTCGGCAGGATTTGGCAGAGGGAAACACACCGTGCTGGGAAAACAAGCGATTTCGGGGAACCAGCCCTTGGGACAGGTGCTGCTGCAGGCACGGGCCAGCCCAGCTCTCCCCACGCCGCCATCCCGCCCCCCCAACGCCCAGCAACAGATCCCGGGGTCAGATCCCACGTACCTGAGCGCAGACGTCCAGGGCCAGGGGCTGCGTCTCGTACGGCTTCACCTTGCAGCCGCTCCTGCAGAGGAGAGAGAAGCGGCCGGCTGAGGCGGGGGCTGGCGGGGGCTGTGTGGGGAGGGGGGCAGGGGTGCGTGCGAGACAGCCCAAGCAAGGGGAGGCAGCCCCAGCGCGAGCATTGCACCCCGCCGCGTGCCAGCATCCCCACTCACCAGTGAAATATCGAGGCAGAGCAAGTTCTGGAGCGAACAGGAGGAACAAGCAAACAAAACAGACGACTACAGAGCAACAGGGTTGGTGTTGGAGATGTTTATTCCCATGGACGGTAGGGAGAAAGGGCCCCGGGGGGGGCAACCCCCAAAGAAAGGTTCCCCTTGCTGCGCCCTCGCCCCGTGCGTCCCCAGGTCGCAGCGCACGGTGAATTTCTGCAGGACGGAGCCACTTCCCGGCCATCTCATGGCCTGTCCCCGCAGCTGGAGGTTTGTCTGGGATGTCTCCACAGCCTCCATGTGTCTCCCACGGGCCAGGGGCCGAGGGCTGCTGGTCAGAGAGCTCTGCCTGCGGGGGGGCACCGGCTGCAGACGCTGCCCCAGGGAGAAGGGCCTCGCCCATGGGGGGAGTTTAGCTCAGGCTGATCTTGCAGGTGGTCCCGTGGCTGGATGCGAGGAAACTCTCCCTGAATTTCCTCCCGTGTTCCTCAAAAGGTGCCATCCTGGAGCATCCTGACACTCCGGGCACCCGCATCTTGAAGTGGCCTGAGGCAGCGGAGGGACCAGTCCCGTGGGGAGCGGCCACACGTGGCACAGGGTCCGGACGAGGAGCCCACGACGAGGTGACGCGCGTCCCCTCCCGCATCTCACCGCCCTCTCGCTCCGCGTTTATCCGTCGCTCACGGCTCGCTGCCCTGCCCGAACCCACCAGAAGACAGATGCCTGGCTGGGGGCAGCCCGTGGGGCAGCCCGCTGCGGGTTCCTGGGGAGGGATCTCTCCTCCAGTCTCAGTGCTCCCCGCCGTGGGGACACGGGCAGGGGCCCGGCGCTGCAGCGAGCAGTTCCGAGGTTTAAAGAATCGCCCCCACCCACTTCACCCTCCAGCCCTCCCGTCCCATCGCACGAGTGGATGTTTTATCTGCACAAGATCACGCACACCTGGGTCGGACTGAAAAATCACTCTTGGCTGTTTTTCCCCCTCATGCTAAACCACAGCTCGCAGTGTCCTTACCCACCTCTGCTCTGCACCACCTCCCGGGGCCGGGGCTGTCTGGTGGCTGTTTTGATCTCCCCCCCTACACCAACACCAAGGTAACAGCTCTGTAATTGAAGGGGACGGGGAAACGGGGAGAAGACAGCCCAGGCTGACGGCCCCGGCTCTGCCCCACAAGGATCACACTGAGATCAGGAACTAAGCCCAGCACACTCCTTGCTCCGACCCTCCCTACGCGAGGGAAGAGCCCAGACAAGCCCAGATGCTCCTGGGGGAGGGTGACAACCTGCAAGAGACACTGAGTATGGCCAGGAGACTAAATGGGGGTGACCCCGGTCCCTCCTGCGTCCCTCCCCGTGGGATGGAAGCGCAGGGCAGCCTGGGGGGGCAGGGCATGGGGCACTCGATATTTCACTGGCATCCCACCGCGGGGCCGCTCGTGCCGGGGTAGGGCAGCGCAGGTCACAGGGCAGCGGACGAAGGCGGCTTTACTCGAGCCGTGTGCTCTAACCCGCCCAGGATCTCGCAGACCAGCTCCACCGCCCTGGCTTTGGGCACCGGAGGGATGCTCGAGGGGAGAGCCACGAGCAAACCAGCTCTGGCAGCCACCAAAGATCTAAAGAGCCCTGTCTGGAGCCGGCTGGGAGGGCAAAGCTCCCCTGGCCTGGCAGCCCCTGACTCCCAGCTGATTCCTTCCACCCTACCCCCCTACAGCCGCAGCCTCCCTGGGGGTTTTGCGTGGGAGGGGTATAAGTCACCCTCATCTCCAGGACTAAAATCTACCCATCTTTGCAGGGACCTGGCTTGCCCAGGAGCCTGCTCCCCCCTCTTTAGGTGACGCGTGGGTTTCGAGTGCTTGTACATCATCAGAAGGCGCTGCGAGTCGGCATGCTGCGAGAGCCAGCTCTCCTCTCCCCAGGCCCTGGCCAGGCTAAGCTGCCCCGGGGGGGACCCCAGAGCTGCGGGGCACAAATCAGACAGCGGAGAGCACGAGTCGGAGGGCAAGGAGGAGCCTGCATGCCATGGAGACAAGTGGGGCCAGCACACACCCAGAGAGAGAGGACAAAAACCAGCAAAGGAAAAGAAGAAAGAAATACAGAAGAGAGTACTTACAACAGAAAACAGAGAAATTTCACTTGTTCAGTAGTCCTGATGCACCAAAGCATGGACAGGGAGAGAGACAGACAGATGGAGAGAAGAAGAACGTGTGAAAAGACCTGGATATTAACCCTCATCTGGAGAAGCACAGCGAGTTGCCCAGCTCTGTCTTTTTTGGAAGGAACACACAAATATAGGATGCCCTGATTCTGCATTTGCTATTCGCGGCAGCAGGGTGAGATTCAGCCACAAACCCAGCTCCGGGGAGGTGAGGGCCCAGAGCAGCCTGTGCTGCTCCGAGCTGACGGGGAGGGAGCCTGGAAATTCCCCGCTGCTTCCCCTCACCGGCAGCTCCTGCTCGCCCGCGGCCACACGCGGGAACACCGACTCTTAAAAAAACCCTTATCAACTCTTTGCAAAGTATTTCTGAAAGAAAAACATCCAACATACCCTTATTTTGGCCTGCTAGGTTTTATCTGCTCTCTGTGCAAAACCCCACTCTAGTTTTCCCACCAAAGAATCCAGTAGCCAAGCGACGGCTTGTTTTGGTTTTACTGCCAAAGCAGCCACAAACTCTGCACTCCTAAAATTTCCCCTTTTAAGCTTATTTCTTGCTTTTGCTTTCAACTGGTTCCAATTACCCATGTTAAGCGCAATCACAAATTATAGTGGAAGGACCCAAAATTGGCTGGGCAATTGCTCCCTTGTGCAATATCCCCTCTGCTTCCCTCAGCGACCCTGCGGGGGGGCCCGGCAGAGCTAAGCCCGGCTCAGCAGCAGCTGCCTTCAACGTCAGGCTGAGACTCCAGCGCTGCCCAGGCACAGGCTGGAGGACGCTTCTGATACAACAGGTGAAATAACAAGAAAACAGCAAGGTTTAGCCACTAAACCTGTTCCCGGAGGAGAGAACACTGTCTGCATTCCCTGGAGGCGCTGTCAAACGCCACCATCTACACAGGGGTTTTAAAGAGCACGGTGCAGGAACTAAAAATGCACTGAAATAGTTCAGCAAGGGCCAACAAGGTCCCCACCGCCCGTGCAGATGTGGTAAAGGCAACAAACCATCTGCCTGTTCAACCTCTATTCTCTTCCCCTGTTACAAAACGAGCGATTCAGTGGCAGCTCACAAAATGTCTCAGCAGCATCTGATTAACCAGAACGGCACCCACACGCTCCCGAAGAATCCTCCGCACCCTCGTGCCTGCCTGGCAAACCCCGCGGGCTCGAGCCTCCGATACGGGTTTGCTCTGACTCCACGGCCCTGCAGCACCTGCACCCCGACCCCGCGAGCTGGAGCCCCCCGGGGGTTTCCAAAGAGCTGATCCTGCGGAGCGGGTCCCGATCCAGCCCTCCCCGCTCTCTCCGGGACACTCGTCCCTCTCCTCCCGTCCGCCTCTGAGCGACCGGGGTGCCGGCAGGGGGAGGGCAGCTGCCCCTCCGCCGGGATAAAACCGGCGCGGCAGCAGAACCCGAGGTGCACGTCGGTATTTCGGGGAAGGCACCGGCACCGCTGCTGTGCCCGCGCGGGGGACGGCGGGGGCTGCCCCCGCTCCGCGCACACCGGCACTCACGTTATCAGGCGCGACTTGGGCTTCTTCGGGGAGTCTCTGCCTTTCAGGAGATCATCCTGCACCTCCAGCGTCTGGGACTCGAGGATTTCGTTGAGGCTGTTATCGGCGGTGGGGCAGGAGTCGGCGGCGGTGCTGGCGAGGGTCTTGGTGGGCTTAAACGGATCCACAGAGTCAAAGTTATCGGGGTCAAACTGGTACGAGCCCTTGGGGAGAGTCGGCGAGTTCTGCAGCGCTGAGCTGCCATCGAAGGGGTTGAGACTTGGGCTGTCCCAGAGCGCAGGACCCCGCCGGGGGGAGCCCCGGGGGGGCGGCGACTCCGTGGGACCCCTCTCCGCATCCTCGGCTGATTTCTTGGGGGACTCTCGGTGTCTCTTCGGCGTCAGCTTGCTGGCTGGGATCCTGCTGCCCTTCCTGGGCGCAGCCCTCCTGGCCTCCGCGCTCTCGCCTCCCTCCGTAAAATCGACCTCGGGATTCGGGACCTGCCCTTTGGGCTCCGGGGCCGGGTCCCCCCGCAGCTCGCCGGGGGGGAGGCGGCGCGGGGCTGCCGGGGGGGAGCTCTGCAGCCGGCAGCCCCCTGCCTCAAAGGGGTTCACACTCTCGTCGCACCGCTCGGGGTCGAATGGGTAGGATGCTTGGGGCACCGGGGTCTCCTCCGTGGTTTCTTCTGTTTTCCTCCCCAGAGAAGGCGTTTTCCCGTCCCCGCGCTGGCCCCGGCTGGGCGAGCGCTCGCAGGCCAGGCCATCAGCCGCCGGCTCCCCCAGCCCCGTGCCGGCGCCCGCCGCGGCCTCTGCCGACATGCCCCGCTCCCGGGCGGCTCTGCCCGCATGGGGCACCGGGGCCGGCTCTGCGGGGGGCCCGGCGGCGCAGCCAGCGCCAGCCCCGCTTCCCGGCGCCGTCAGGGACCAGCCTTCGGGGTCAGGGTCCCCTTTAGCATCCCAGCTGGCTTTAGGGGCTCCGATCTCCGGTTGAGCCTCATCTTTGGGGTGCTTCCCAGGCGAGCTGTCCCAGCCGGCTTCCCCTACCAGCAGGTCACCATGGCCACTTGGCTCTGAAAAGATAAAAGGAGCTGGTTAAACCCCCGCCTGCCGCACACCCCCTTCCAGAGGGGCTTCTCTCCCCTCCTCACAGCTGCTCCAGGGTCAGGTTTTATGGGGGATGCACTGACCCACAGCTCAGCCTCCCCCCCTGCCAGAACAACTGCGCGACCCTGGCTTCATGCACTTTCTGCAAAATTTGAAGCCCATGAACACAGTGGAGAAAACGCACATAAATTACACGCTGGGGGCAACGGAGCCCCCCGGGGGGAAGCGTTGCCTGCACCACGCCAGCACATCTACCAACATCTCCATTTATGCCTCTCCTCTCCCCACCGCTTGCTCCCACCCAGCGTGGCAGCACCAGAGCGGCTTCAAAAAGCCCAGAGGCTCCCGAGGGGCTTCACAAACCCCAGAGGCTCCCGAGGGCCAGAGACCGGCTGGGCCTGGCCGCGGGATGGCTGCTGCCAGGGCAGAAAGGTTTGTATCCCAGTGAGTCCCTGCTCACCTGGGCGGAGAGTTAAAAACTACTGGGAGGATTTCAGGGAAGCACGGCATGAGAAACCACCACGAAACGTGAATAAGCAGGTCCCGGGTGAATGGGAAGGGGATGTGTGCTTACTGGATAAGCAGGTAACAGGCTGCAGGGGGGGTTTGCGGGTCAGTCACCCACACCAGCGCTGCAGAGCTGGATGTGAACGGGGCAGAGACACAAAATCTGCTCCCCGGGACTTGGCCGCTGCTCCCCGAGGTGGGGGAGTGGGTCTGCCAGCACGGCTGCCCTCCCTCAGCACCCCAGCTCTTGCTCTCTTGTAGAGCCTCAGCCACCCCAACGGGCACCCGAGCCCACGCCAGGGCATGGCTCTGACACCACCGGGGACACGCAGCCCTTGGGAGGGTCCCCCATAAACCAGGAGGGTCCCCCATAAACCGGGAGCTCCAGCAGCAGCCACACGCGGTCACCGCTCACAGACTGTCGCTGCAACGCATCGACATGAGGAGCCGAAGCACCGGGAGAGCGAAAACCCCACGAGCATCTGGCGAGGGGGCGGGCAGGAGGGAAGGGAGGGCACAGCAGAGCGATGGGACCCCCCAAATTGTGGCGAGCCTGGAGGAAGGGGCCTGTCGGCAGCGGGGTGCAGGAGCTGGAGCTGCTCTGCTCAGCACCCGCCTGCCCGCAGCTCCCGTCCTGCCCACACGCTGCCTGCACCTCTGTCTGCAGAAATCCTGCCTGTGCGTTTACGCCAGGCTCACCGCGCTGCTGCCAGAGTTTTACTCACAAATCCCGATCCATGACTTAATGACTATCACTCCAATCCCTTCCCCTAAACCCTTTTACTGTTTAATCTTTTCTTGGCTGTCAAGGGATGGAGAAGCTCATTATCTGCTGAGGCACCCTGAAAGCTACACCCAGCCAGCACCCGGAGCCTGGACCTCCGCACGGGCATGAAAAAAAAAAGAGGAAAAAGAGGAAAACACCCGGTGTCACCTCCGCCCGCCTCATCCGCACCTCTTCTCCCGCATCTCAGCCAGGGACGGTGGCACAGGCTCCCGGGATGAGGCAGAACGGGATGTTGGGGCGCTCAGCACCCATCGGGGAGCACGCAGGACCCGCGGCTCTCGCGCTCCAGGCAGACGCAGCCCAGCCAGTTCCTCCAAGGACAGAACAAAACCAGTGCTCACCCAAGAACCAAACTGCTGTGAAAACCTGGCTGGGAACAGTGTCACGGGTGATGGAGAAACCTGCCTGTCCCCCTCCACTGCCGCAGCCCTGCCCAGGCACACGGGTGGCAGCTGCCCAGGGCACTCGCAGCGCGCGTGGCCCCGCTTTGCGCGGGGGATCGACGAGCTCCCGCAGCCCCGAGCGAGTCTCCCTGGAAGGGCTGTTCCCATCGCAGCCATCTGCAACCAGCTCACGGCTGCTGGTGACCGAGCGAGTCACAGGCTGGCAGAAGAAAAGTGAATCAGGCAAATATCTGGTCCCCGGGCTAATCCAGGACACCCAGCCAGCAACCCTGACTCAGCTGATGGCTCGTGGTTTGCATAATTGATCTCTAGGATGCGAAAAGCCATGGCAATGAATCATGAGGGGCTGTGTGCTCCCTGAGACTGCAGAAAAGCTCCCTCCGACTGCAAAAAAGCTCCGTCCAGATAGACATTGCCTTGCTGCCCCAGAAAATGCATCAGTAAACACAAATCCAGTGGACACGTACTTGGAGTGCAGCCAGAAAACACTCTGAGGCAGCGCCTGCCAGGCCTTTCCATCATTAGGAACCAGGAAAACCTTCTTAACAGACCCCAGCGAAAACTTTATTACACTTGCTGCGTTGCTCAGATGTTTTAAACCTCACTGAGACAGCCCTGAATAGAAGAACAGACTTCAAAGTCAGGGCAAAAGGCACCTTTTAAATGCATTTTACATTCCCACCGGAAGGTTTTGCAGCCGCCGTTCTCACAGACGTGAGCCCATCCTGGTTTCTAACCCAAGCAATGAGTAATTACTTCTTGAATAACAAGCAGTCAGCACGCAAACCACCTCTCCTTGCTGTGGATGTCTGCAGGGCGGGGAGAGAAGCCGGGATGGTGTGTGTGACCATTTCTTCACAAAAATTAAAAGAACCACCCACCTAGGTCTCCCAATTTTGTGATTCACTCGCTTTCTGCACGTGAGACAGCTCAGCGGCTCCACTCCCTCCTGCCCGCAGCCAGCCCACCCGCTCGGCCAGTCCGACAGCTGAGGAACTGGAATATGCTGGGAGACACGCGCGGGTGAAGGACAGCTCAGGAGCTCGCCTGCGACTTTAGCAAAGTCGAGGGTGGAGATTTTCTACTCTCTGAAGGAAAACGTACAGGCAGGGCAGTCTGGCACCGCAGTAACGGGCACTTTGTGTGTGTGCATGGCAATCGTTACGCCTGCCTTCCTCGGGCTGCACTGAAACACAAACACCAACTAACTCAACAGCTTTCCTCCATGCCCTCCCTCGCTCCCTTAAATGAATCAGAAAAACTTGGCAGCAGCCTGGCAAAGGCTCCGCGCCCTTTTCATCCCACAGACAGCAACCAAGTGAAGCAGCAATGATCCTCCGCACAGCCCTGAATGCCAAACGCCGCCGAGAACAACCCCTCCACTATCCGCAGCCTTTGATTCGGCTCACGCTTTGTGCACAGCGTGAGTCACGCTCTTCTCCCTTCCCCGGCTCACCCGCACACGCAGCCTGAGCACAGGATATCTGGCCGGTACATTCAGCTCAGGCTTACATAGCTAACGGCTTTTTTCCTCTTTTGGCTTTCCGCTTTTGTTTAACAGACGTTGATCTATTTTTAAATCTATTCTGTTAAGAATTAGCATACCGGCAAACGATGCTGCCACTAGCGCACCGGAAAACACGTGCCCTGCATCGGGGTTACAGAAGTAAAAGCTGGTGAGCCTGCTCCCGTCACTGACGGTTCCATATTTGCTGCTTCGGCTCATTTCCTTGCACAGAATTATCTTCTTCTGGCAGATGACTGAAGATCCTTTAGCAAGAATGAGGCAGAATTACAACCTCCACCGTCCGAGACAGCAAGAGAAAAACGGCTCGAGCGATCTGAAAGGGGCCTGAAGCCTGACCACAGCCCCCTCCCCGGGGCGAGGGGACCGGCTGAATTTTTGTCCCCAAGAACAGGGTTTAATGCATCAGGCCACCTCTCAGCTGCGCGCGGAGCAGCCAGCCCCCGGCGCCACGGCTTCTGCCTCACGTTTCCAAACACTAGTAAGGGTGAAGCTGCAGCTGTAAGACTGACGAGTGTCTGTTCCTGCCGGTACCCCAAGCCTGGGAGATGCTGTGCCAGCCCATGTCCCTGCCTGTGTCCCTGCCCGCGTCCCTGCCCCCCAGGTGCACACAGCATGGGGGGCAGCGATTCCCCAGCGAGCGCAGGGCAGCGGCTCTCCCGTGCGCGACAGCTCGGCGGTTGCAGGCTGACAAGCAGCCATTACGCCGGTGCCTCCCGAGCACGGCGCTGCTTCCCGCTGCCACTCCCGAGCCACAGCCAGAGGAAAGGGCACACGCTGCTGCAAAACAGCACTGTGAGGATGAGAGCTTAACGTCTAGATTACCCAAGGTACGGTGATCTAACAGCCCAGGATGCCTCCTGCACATGACAAGCTCCCGGGGAGTCCCTTCCCTCCACCATTTCAGAGACACTGAAGAGATGCAGCCGAGGCCCCGGCAGGGATGGAGCCGGGTGCAGTCACACAGCGGGTTTGGCCCGGCTGCCTCCAACATCCTGCTCTCCACCAGCAGCCGCAGAAAAACAGCTTTTGCCAGAGATCATCCCCTCGGCCCGACCACACTGCGATCTTTGTGCGCGGGCAGCAGCCGGCTCCCTCGCTGCCGTGCCGGGCTGGCCCCGGGGAGCGGCTCATCCCGGGGTGCAGGGGCACAGGCGACCACGGAGTCCGAGGCAACATGCTTCCCTGAGCAGAAGCTTTGGCAGAAACAACCCTCGTACCTGCTAGGAAAGCCTTTATCTCCCTGCTCCCCTTCCCCAGACATTATCTCCCAAAGTAAAGATGCCTCTATCATCCCTTCTTAAAAGGGAGGGATTATTCCACGAGCTGCAGTTATCGGAATCGTGAACCGAGCACTCTCTCCACCAAAGCAAACAAACCCGCGTCTCGCCCGGGGATGGATGGGCACCCAGATCCACCTCAACAGCCAAACAACCCCCCAGGAGATGCAGAGCCACAGCACCCTGTTACTGCCCAGGTCACGCAGCACTTGGGGCTCCGTGCCGGGAGGAGCCGGGGTCTGGCTCGAGCCAGCTCGCTCTGAGGCGGGCGGCGAGGTACCAGCCACTGCTGCGAGCGCTCAAGAAAAGCACAATATTGCACGTCACAAGCCAGGGTCCAGGCAGCAGCCAGAGGCAGTTGGGCAAGAGAGGGCAGAGGATGCTCAGGGCGGCCCACCCGGGACCCCCTCTCCCAGAGGCGCTGCCCTCCCGCAGACACCCCCGGGGGCTCACAGACGGCCTGACATTGCCCAGCCACAGAGGAGGCCCCTGCCCTGCCCCGATAACCCCCAGCCGCTGTCGCAGAGGTGCCGGAGCTTCAAAGCCTCCTCCCGACAGCACAAATCCAGACATAAACACCAAGCTCAGCCACAGACCCCAACCGCAGCTCGCCCTGGGGGGGCGGGTACGAGGACGGGTTGAGGGGGTCCCCAAAAGGCCGAGGGTTGAGGGGGAGCCGCTCAGCGCAGCAGCAACCGGGCGAGACACGAGGACGAGCAGCGCTCGAGAGCACGGCCCCGCGCCGAGCCACAGCCCCCAGCGCCGGCATTTGAACCATCCAGGCCATTAACCACAAAAAATGTGGCAGGCGTTATTCAAAACGAGCAGCTTCTCCTTGACCCCACCCTGCCGCTCCGCACCCGCAGCCCCGAGCGGGAGGTGCCCGCTGGCTCCTTACCTCGGCTCCCGGCGGGCGGCGGCGATGCCGGCGGCGGCTCGCAGAACTCCTTTAGCGGCCAGCGGGTCGGCGTTTCTGCTTCAGGGGTCTCAAAATTCCCTTCGGAGTCCGAGCTGCCGAGGGGGGGGGAAAAGAGTGAGGCATTACCGCTTTCAGGGCTAGCTCTGCAATCCTCCTCGCTGCCCACGCGTCCAGCCAGGCCGGCCGGCCGTGGGCATCCTGCGGCCGCCGCTCGCTCCTGTCCGGCGGGACACGCTGGCCAACGGAAAAGGGAGAAGCAGGTGAAACAACATCAGGAGCATCCCCCCGCGCCCCCAGCCCGCACCGAGCCAGGCCCGAGCATCCACCGCGCGTCCCCTCGGCATCATCCCGCCCCCCCCCGCGCCGCTCCGGAGCGGCAGCCGCGGGGCGGGTCGGGGAAGCAAAGCCTCGCCGCTCCCGGGATCGTTCCTCCCCGCTTCCCGGGAGGAATCCGCAGCCCCGCGCCCCCCCCCGCCCCGCTCCCGCGCTGCAAGNCGGGGGGACACGTCGCAGCCCCGCGGGGGGCGGCGGACTCGGGTCACTTGCCTGAAGCCGAGGGCCGTGCCCTCCGCCGCCGAATCCTCCCCTCCGGCCTCGCCGTCCGCCCCCCCGGGGCTGCCCCCGCCCCGCACCGCCGACCATGTCCACCGGGCCCACTGCACCGGCGAGAGGATCTGCCAGGCGCTGAACGCCATCGGCCCCGCTCCGCTCCCCGCCGGGCTCCCCGCGGCCGCGCCGCCCCCGCCGCCGCCAAGGGCCTCCCCCGGACCGTCCCACTCGCCGGCGGGGAGAGCGCCCGCCCCCCCGGCACCGCCCGCCCGGCAGGGACCGGCCCGACAGAGCCCCCAACCCCGCCCGCCGGGATTTGGGGGCGGGGGGGGGTGCGGGATGCGCCCCCGAGCCCCCCCCAACCCCCGGCCGGGCGGTGTCAGGCGGCCGCCGCGCCCCTCCCTCGCTCTCCTCCCTGCCCACGCAAATTCTCAAATCCGCCGATTTCTGCCCAAAACGCGGGGCCGGGGTATCCCCTGCGCGGGCACATGGCACCCGGGCGCCAGGACGCCGAACCCGCTGAGACCCCCCGTCCCCGGGATGCTGCTCCCCGCCGCCCCCCCCCCAAGGACCCCCCCACTGAAGAGGGCGGGGGGCTGTGACACCGGATCCCCCCCGCGTTAATTCCCCCCATTCCTGGGGCTGCACCTGCGCTGCAGGCGGATTCTTTCCGCTCCGGACGTGCCAACCGACACCTCGGCTCGCCGGGACCTGCCCCGCCCCGCGGGCGAGTGGCCCCCGGGGCAAGTGGCCCCCAGGACAGGGGGGGCTGCCCAGGGCCAGGCGGAGCGGGTCGCTCCCAGGACTCAGGCGCAGAGGGACCTGGGCAGGGAAACACCTGCCCCTTCCATTTTCCAAGGAAATCCCGACTTCAGCAGCCCTGGCTGGTGCGACATCCTTCCGTGGCAGCAAGTTCATTTATTTATTAAACTATTGTTGTTTAAAAATAACAGCCAACTCCCCGCAGAAATAAACACTGCCGCGCTGGCCTGCCTCGGGAATTTTCCCCCTCAACGAGGGCTCCCGCTCCCAAACCCATCGCCTCCCGCGTCCTTGAGAGGAGCGTGACGTCGGGCTGGGGCGCGGGAGCGCTGCGAGGCCCGTCCGGGCAGCAGATCCGTCGCAGGCAGCGGCTTTACCGGCTCCGGGCAGCCGGGGCCGCAGAGCTGGCAGCTCCCGCAGCCCTGGGCTCCCGCCAGCAGGTCCCAGGGACAACCTGGGGAAGGGCAGACAACCGTCCGGCTGCAAAACCAGCCGGGCCCGCTGCGCAGAAGTGCCGCTGGCCCTCCGCGGGGCTCCCGGGCAGGCTGAGGCCACAGCCCGGTGCTTTCCCCGTGAGTCACCAGCGCCAGGAACGCTGTCGCAGGGGCAGAGGCCTCTGGGGCAGAGCAGACCCATCCAGCTGGTCTGGCCACCTCCAACGCCAGTCAGGTACTTCAAAGGGCTCGTTCCTGGCTGCTGAGCATCTCAAATAACCTCCCTACAGGGATCCTTCTTCCAAGCTTCCATCTGTTGGTGTCCTTATTAAACATATGTGTTGCTGCTGCACGCTTTTACCGCCTGGCCTCTGTCAAAGAAAATCTCTCATCCCCTCTCACAACGCTTCCAAACCTCCCCACGGATCCCCCTGGTTCAGCCAAAGCAAAGGTGTCGCCAGCCCCCACTGCGGGGCAGTGGCAGAAGCCGGCCCCGTGTCCGGCCCCCGGGATACCGGCCCGGCCGCAGCGCTGCCCCCCCATCGCTCTGCAAACCTCCGGCTGCTGCGTGGAGGACAGCGAGCAAGAGGGGACTGAGCGACACCCAGCAAAGCTCAGCCAGAAACCAAGAGGCTGAAGCAGAAGCAGAACCTCAACATCCTGTTTGCCTGCAGCTGCTGCGAGCGGGAGCCAGCAGCCTCCTGCCCACCCCCCGAGCGGCAGAGCTGATTCCTGCAGATGAATTTCACACACAGAGATCTTCGAGGCGCAGCCCCGGCGCCCCTCCCTCTCCCCCTGCCCCGATCCCCCCCAACCCGGAGCCTTTCCAAGCGGCTGCCGGGCTCCGTGCAGGGCGAGCAGAAACACAAGTGGGGCCGGAGCAGCTGCAGAGGGGAAGAACGATGTATGGACCAACTTCTATAGCCCCGACTTGCTGGGCGAGGGAACTGGGGCACACGAGTGGAGGAAACCAGCAGCATCTTTCACCGTAAAGGCTGCACGCAGAGAGGGGCCCAGCCAGGACCCCCTGCTCCCCGCCCTGCCCAGAGCGAGCGGCCGGCAGGACCGGGATCGGCAGGACGGAGCCAGACTGGCCCTTTGGTCCCGGCCTGCAGCGCCCTGGGGCAGGGAGATATGGAGCAGGGCAAGAGCAGAGCCCGCTCCCGCTTGCTGTTCATGACGAGCAATTAAGAAAATGCCTCGAGTGGCATTTTCCAGCTTGGCACCACCCCAGCCTGGCGGCAACGCCGGCTGCAGCTCAAACGCTGAGGAGATAACCCGGCCGTGGCTCTGCCTGCCGAGCGCTGCCGGTGCAGTCAGCAACACCGCTCTGCAGAGCAGGGAGGACGCTGACCTGTTCGGAAAAAGCCCTGCCAGCCCTTCCATCAGCAGGACAAGCCCCTGCCTGCACGGGCAGCAGCCGGACGGGCTGTTCTTCACACCCCTGTGACCCCCCGCCCCGGCCCAGGGCTCTGCTGTGCCAAGCACCGCACAGCAGCAGCGGCTCAGGGGTAGGGACCAACGTACAGCCTGTGTACTGATGTACAGCCTAACGATGTACAGCCTAACAATGTACAGCCTAACGATGTACAGCCTAACGATGTACAGCCTATATATCAACGCACAGCTACCCATGTACAGCCTGCTGATGTACAGCCTATGGACCCCGATGCTGTACACTCTACTGATGTCCACCCTCCCACCCTCCTGCCAAGCTCCAGCCTCTCCTGGTGGGGTCCAGGGAAGCGCTGCTCTGCAGGCGCAGGAGGAGCAGCAGCCCCGGCCTTGGGGCCCGTCCCTGCGGCAGCATCCCGGAGCATCCCGGAGCATCCCGGAGTGTCCCGGAGCATCCCGCGGGCAGGGCCGGGCCGCGCGGGCGGTGTTTCGCTAGAGGGCACTCCAGGATGGGATTTCGGAGGGTTCGGAGCCTCTCCGGCCCCGGGGAGGCGAAGGGCCGGGGCTCTGCCGCTTCCCCCGAGCTCCCATCGCCCCGCGGCCCCAGGATCGGGGGAGGGGGGGGGGGCTCCTCAGCCCGAGCTCTGCCCTGTGCCCGGGTGGGGATGCGGGAGCTGGGGGGGGCGGCCTGCGGGAGAGACCCCGGTGCGATGGAGCACAGGACGCAGCCGAGCAGAGCCTGGGGCTGAGCCTGGGGCTGAGCCTAGAGCCGGAGGACCCTCTGGCATCGCCTCAGCCCGGGCGGGTGCCCCAGAGACCCCGAGCCCCTCCCTGCGCTCCTGCCCCGGAGCTTCTCACCCCACACCACCCGTGAATGGGCCCACGGCCTCACGCAGCACCCGCAGCCACGTCACGCTCCACGGCCATGGCAGCTGCAGGGTGGAAGGTGGAAGCTGGCCCGACCCAACCCCACCGGCCTTTTAGGGCACGATCCCAAACCGTGGGGCCACGGGAGGGCAAATCTGCAGCAGCAACGTTCCCACGTTCCTTCTGCTCGTGCTGACCTTGGCCGAGCCGCAGTGCAGATACAGGTCACAGGACCGAGCAGCACAACCCTGAACGCTGCGGGATTCGCGGCAGCCCCAGCGCGATTTCCTCGCACCTCAGGGTCTGTCGCTGCCATCTGCTCGCAGGGACCCGGGTGCCACTGGCCGCGGCAGCGCCCCGGAGCAGCGGAGCGATGCCCAGCGTGGGACAGCGCTGCCGAGCCGCTCAGCTCCCCCCGGGACCCTTCACAGCCCTGGGATGTGACAGTTCCCAGCACTCCACATTCCATCAAAACAGCTCTACAAAAATAGAAGTGAAGGACACAACTGTCACACAGGAGCCAGACCCCAGGCTCCAGCTGTCTTTCCCCACCGAACTGCCATTAAATTCATAAACACAAGCATTTGGGGCTGCATTAAGAAGGACCCACATGAAAATCAAGGCACTGCTATTCCTGCATTTTAAAAACAACCGCAGCTTAATCTCGCTCGCCTGGATGTGAGCTCATGCAAAGCAATTCAGTAGGAACAGGCTCAAGATGTGCGAGCTCCAGCCTGATTTTCACACTGATGATTTATGAACACGAGCATCTGCCTTCATCTTGCTGCTGCTTTACTCCCCTGACAACTCCTTCGCTCTGTTTGCTAAAAATATCCGCACGAGGCAAGCAGGAAGGATCTTATCAGGTGTTTGCCAGGCCCTGGCTCCCTGGTTTTAGCCAGGACTTGGCGATATTGGGAACCGCAGGCAGCACCTCAGCCCCATAACCCGGGGTGCTGGCAGGGCAGCGAGGAGCGAGGATGGCAGCTGGTGCAGGGAGCGGGCGAGGGAAGGGATAAAGGGCGGAGGGGGGGAACAAACCAAAGTTTGCTCAAGGTGGAGCAAAGGGGTGGGAAAGAGAAGCAGGCGAGTGCGTCGGGGCGGAAAGGAGCGGCCCCAGCACACAGGGTGTTCTTTCCGCCTGGGAACACCCCTGGTTTCTATAGAGGAGACCGCTGAGGGAAATACAGGCAGGACTGAGCTCATGAGGGGGGAGCGCGCTTGTGTTCCCCGGCTGAAGCCAGCGGTTGGGAACGGGGCGGGTTGCAAGCGCGCAGCAGAGCAGCTGCCCGGCTCCGGGGCACCGGCGCGGTGACGCCTGGCGAAGGCTCCCGGGCACCCGCAGCGCCCGGCCAGCACCGGGTCCCGACGTGGGGCCAGTGTCCCCAGAGCGTGACGAGGCGCCGTTAGAAAAGTGGCAGCAAAGCTCCCGGGTAGGGCGAGCTCTGCATGGCAGCGGGGCTCGCTGCAAGAAAATATTTCTATGTGCCAGAAAGCGTTTGGGTTGATTTACAGATAAAATGCCTCCAGTTCTCTGGATCCCAGCTCGCCCGCGCTCCCTTTTGCTTCCAGTGCCCAAGCTGGCGGGTGAGAACCAGCTCCCCTGGCCCTGGCCGTGGCTTTCACTGGCCACCAAACCTCCGAGTAGGTCTGTGGAGAGGAGAGGAG
>ML997617.1:558063-647940 GCA_010365825.1 Otus sunia
CTGGTGATTTATCTCCGAAATGTGCTTCCACGAGGCCTCGCTCGGCCAGGCACCGCTGCCAGAAGGCAGGAATTCGTTATTTCTTAAGAAGTCTGCCCTGTCAGAGCAGAGATCTGAACTGAAGGGGTGAACCCGCACGTAACGCCCCCCCGCTCAGCGGCTCTGTCCTCCCCAGGCTGCCCCAGCCCTGGGCGAGGGAGCTGAGGCTCTGGTGACACGAACACGATGGCAAAGGGGTGTCACATCGCCGGGCAGTGCCGGGGGACGCTGCGTTGGCCGCTGGACCGGCCGGGGGACGCGCAGCCGGTAACGTGCCAGCGCTGCGGCTGCTGCGGCTGCGCCCCGGCGCTCCTTGGCAAGGGGCCCCTCCCCGCCAGCCATAAACACGTCCAGACCTCTGGGAAACTGCCGGCTTTCCGGTCAGAGGCTGCAAGGGAAAATCAGGAGGGGGAAGGCACCAAAATTAAATGAGGATTATGTGGCCCCCCAGGAGAGAAAACCAGCTGCCAAACAGCAAGGAGCGCAGAGTGCCGTCCCGCAGCACCTTCCCCAGAGCTCCCTCAGCCTGACCAACCTTGGCAACAACCTAATGAAGCTTTCCCAGCCCCTCGGGACAACAGTGAGGGTCAGTGTCACTGTCTGCCAGCCACAACCCCAGCCTGAGCAGTGACAATCCTTGTCCAAGCCCCACAGCAGCCCCAGTTCAGCCCCCAGCCATGGCATGGCCCCGCTCTGATGGTCTGGAGGTGAGTGTGGCTGCGTGAGGCAGCTTCTAAGTGACAGCAAAGTGTCACAAGACCTTTAATAGTCAGGCATGGCCATGAAGCTCTGCCCGGAAAGCTGTTCCCTTGAGGGCTGGCGATGCCCACGGAGGCTGTGGGACGGAGGCAGGCAGAGGTCAGGCAGGGCTGCAGAGCAGCCAGATGTGCCCCAGCTGTGGGGACCTGCTCGCTCCAGGGGCAGCAGCCAGGGCTCCGAGGCCATCCTGCCGCTGGCAGAGCTTGGCTCAGGTGGGGCTCCCGCACCCCCTGCCTGGCCGGCACCCCGAGGAGCTCCAGAGCCAGCCGGCGGGGCGGCTGCTGTCTGCGAGGAGGCAGATGGTAATAATTACCCGCACACTAATTCCATGGAAATTTCCATGTGCCTGGGAAAGAGGCACGCCAAGCCCTCGCTGCTGCCCAGGGAAAGGTTCACTGTTGTTTCCGGGGACTGTGACTAAGAGCTGGGTCTGTCACATGGATGGGGTTTAAATGCCTCCTTGGAGCCTCCCCAAACCTGCCCAGAGCCGGCACCGCTGGGCTGCGAGGGGGCCGGGGGCAGGACCCCCCTCTGTGGGGGCTCCCCGGCACCCCAACCCGCACCCACCTGCCCGGGCAGAGCAGCAGCGAGCCGCCTCGGGGGGAGGACACTGCGCCCCAGCCCTTCTCAGAGCACTGATAGCATCTCCCCTTCCCATTTCCCGAGCGGGTCCGGAGAGAGGCCAGCACACAGCACGGGACATGCTCTGGCAGCTCCTCCTTAGCAACACAAACAGAGGCACAACACGGACCTCGGCGGCAGCGAAGCGTCGCAGCCCGGCGCAAAGGCGCTGGCGGGAGCCCCGCGTGCCCACGGCCGGCTGGCAGGTGCCGGTGCCCCCCGGGAAGCACCACGAGATCGAGCGCTCTGGCGGGGCAAGGCGAGGAGGAGGTTGTGCTGTCCAAAGGTGCCCGCCGAGGTCTTGCCATCGCAGCAGGCCAGCTCCCGGCTCTGCACCCCGGGGTGGCCGAGGAGCCCTCGCTCCCCGCTCTCCTCCTCCCTCCAGCCCGAGGCAGGCGAGCGCTTGGTGAGCGTCCTGGCCCTCAGCTCCCTTCTCCTTCCTACCTTTGCAGCCGCAGACTTGTCCCGGGCTCCGTCACTCTCTGCTACCTGTCCTGGGGCTCCCTCGAAAGCCGCTTGTGTGAGGAGTTGCCTGGAAAAGGAGCAGGGAGGAAGGAAGGGGATGGACAGCGTGGGGAGGGCCAGGCAGCGGCGGGGTGTCTTGGTGCACCCTGCAGCCTGGGGGAAAGGGAGGAGGATGTTTTGTAATATTTGGCGAGCGCTTCCACGGGCAGAGAGAGGAAACCGGCGGGGCAGACGGCGCTGGGCAAACCGTCCACACACGCCGCTGCCGCGCCGGTACCGGAGCCGCTGGGCCGAACGCCCGGATCTCGTGCTGTCTCCTGCCGGGGCCCCACTGGTGTCATGCCGTAAAAATGTGCTCTTGGCTGGAATTTGGCAGCCTGGCCTCCGGCGGGGAGGGAAGCTCTCCGCTTACAGAGGGAGCGGGAGCTGTGGCCTCGGGGCTGCGGGAGAGGGGAAGGGGAGCTGGTCCCGAGCTCCCGCCCCGCTGGGGAAGGAGGGCTGGGAGCGCTGCGTTCACACCCTGGAAGGGTGATTCCCCCTGGCTGCCCTGCATGAGGGCAAGACACGAGGACAGGGACGGACAGAGCCACTGAGGCTCCCAGAGAGGCTGAACAGGAGGCGGCATTGCCCAGGGTACCGGATCTGGGGCAGTGGGGGGACGGCCAGGAGGTTTAGCTGAGAGCAGGGGACGTGTTTTGGACCAGAGGAGCCGTTTTCCTTTGAGGTTTCAAAGGCTTCGGCTGGGGCTGCTCCCCAGTAAAGGGTTTTCACAGCTGGGGCGCAGGGACAGCTGCTCTGGCGAGCATCCCCACATCCTATGGCCTCTCCGCTCCAGCCAGCTGCCCTCTGGGGCAGAGCCCATTTCCCAGAGCCCCCAGGGCATCACCCCCCCAGTTTGCCCAAGCCCAGACTGGGGTCTGGTCCCGGCACATCACACTGGCCAGGACTCACCCCAACACTCTCACGGAAATTAGCTCAAGCCTTTCATTTAAACAATCCCCTGGCCTCACCCCAAAGGGTTCATGCCAGAAGAGCCAGCCCGGCTCTGGCTGCGGCGCCCTGGGCAGGATGCGGCCCCCGTCCCCCCCCCCCGGCCCACAGTCGGCTCCTGCAGAGGGAGCGCAAGGAGCGGGAATGAGCGACGGGCTCTGCCGCAGCCATTTCATCCTCGGAAAGCGTCAGGCAGGGGTGTTGCTTCCCAAAGGGAGGAGAAAACTGCTCAGGCAGGGAACTTCCCTCCGCAAACAAACTCTGCTCCCCCAGCCCGGGCTGGGCCCTGCTCCCTGCCCTGCCCCAATGACCTCCCCAAACACCCCCAGACCTGCAGCGGCCGTACAGAGGGGATAAAACCAGCTCTCTGCATCCCCCCTCCTGCAAAAAGCAGGAGGAGGACGGCGATCAGGAAGGAAACTGCTGTGCCACATGCAAGCAGGGTGGGGGACAACAGCCCAGGAGCCCCCAATCACTTCTGCCTTCTCTGGGGAGCTCCCTGCCTGCGCACCCTCGGCCGCCCAAGCACCTCCCCTGCCACCCATCGCTCCCTCCAGCCCGAAGCTGGGGTGTGGGTACCCCGGTCGGGAGCAGAAGGGGGTCCCTCTCCTTCCCCTCGCTCGAAGGGCCGCAGTGTCCTCCCCATCCAGCCAGAAGCTGCGGGAGCTCCCCGGAGCTGCCTTCGGCAGAGGGCACTGCCGCTCGCCTGCTCGGCTCACCGCTGGCCCCCGTCCAGCCTCAAACTCCCATCTCCCAACTTGCTCGTTCTTTTCAGCTGAAACTTCCTGTTAGTTATCATTTTAATTCTTTACCTCTTCAGCAGTGCAGAAAATTGGCACTTAATTCGCCCTGCGAGGTTGTGTGGCGGCAGCTTAATTGACCCTCGTTGCGTCACCCTGGCCGCATCTCGGTCAGTGAGCTCAGCCTTGTGCCACATTAATTTCCCGTCCACTCTTTGTTTATCTGCCCTTTGCAGGGATGCTGCCTGTGTTCAGCTCCAGGCGAGAGAGCCCCAGAGAAAAACCCGCTGCCACGGGGCAGGGGTGGCCTGCGCTGCCCGGCGAGCTGCCCGGGTCCCTCCTGGGTCTGCAGTCAGAGAAATGGGGTTTCCTGCAGCTCTCCACCTTCCGTCCTTCCCCCAGGCTCGTGCCTTCCTCAGCTGTTCAGCAGGTTGCTCCAAACCCAGCACATTTCAGCGTCCCACCTTTCATACCGAGTGTTGCAAAACGATGTTGCAACTCTGGGAGCTTCCCCAAGCATTGAAAATCAGTCAGAAACCTGAGCCTCCAGTTGCAGCCTGGACTTTGCCAGTTGTTTTCCAAGAGCTGGTCCCAAGCCTCTGGCCTTGCATGGGCTGGGAGGATCGCAGAGCACATCAGTCAACACCGGAGCAGCGAGGACCGAGTGGCACACTGACCAGAAAGCTTATCATAAAAACAGATTGAGAGCAATTGCCCAAACATAATCTCATTTTAGCTCAAATTCCCTTATTGCATCATTTGGGGCAGAGATTGCTGCATGAGTACCTGAAATAATTGGTATTCAGAGCATAATAAAACTCCACGTGTGGTTCACGATCCAGGCAGGACTGTGTTATGGCAGATGTCTAGCAGGGGAATAAGGTTTTTTCCAGGTGAATGAAGGAAATGCATATGATATTTTGGGGTATTTCTGAGCACTGCTGAGGAGAAGCGCGCGGCTCGTTTGCTGCTCCACGGCGCAGCAGCAGCGAGAGCCGGAGAGCAAGGCTGTGCCCAGCTGTCTGCTCCGGCGCGGGGCTGGCCAAGTGCCCACAGGATCCTCCTCACCCCACCGGGCTCCCGGGGACGTCAGGATCCCAGCAGCAGGTCCCAGCACATCTCCCTGGAGCGCGCGGGGATGGGCTCGGGTGCAGGTTCCCAGGGCAGGGCCAGAGGCAGCGCCTTCAGCCCTGTGCAGCCTGGATGCTCTGGTAAGGAGGAGGGCTTGCTTCCTATTTAATATATCGCCACTCAATTTGCGTTGGACCGTGGAGTCCTTCCAACACTCAGAATACAATGAGTTAGTATCTGCTGCTCTGGAGTTTGCATCCAGGCTGAAAACCCGGCCAGCTGGGAGCATGCGGGGACCAGGCTGGAGCACAAAGAACAATGGGAAGGCACGGCGAGGGGCGGTGGAGAGGCAGGATCCAGCCCTCGGTGACAGCGCTGTGCCTGCTCAAAGCTCTCTGATGCCCCACCTCAAGAGGATCACAGCTTCCAGACCATCCTTTTAACTCCGCGCCTTGTCCCCTTGCTCCTCGGCACTGCGTTTTCAGGCGGGGGGTTCTGCGTGCCAAATGGGATGCTGGAGAAGGCGCTGCTGCCTGGATGGGCTCCAGATGCGACGCAGCTAATCCATTTTTATAGCCGGGAGCAGGTGTCTCGTGCATCACAAGCAGCCAGTTTGAAGACCACTCTTCTCATTTGGCCACAAGCCCCAGAGAAGTCCGAAGGCATCGGCCACGGCTCGATGCCCACCAGCTCCAGAAACGCCCCGCGGGGCCGTGGTCCAGCACCTCGTGCCACTGCATCGCCCCATTCTCCCCTCTGCAGCAGGGTGGGCTCCGGGGGCATCCGCAGTGTCACCAGCACCCCCAGCCCGGGACGTGGGGCCGTAGGGGTGCCCACACCCCGCTCGGGTGCTTCCGAGCTGCTACCTTGGGTACCACAGCGACCGACACCACGGGACGTGCAGCCTCCCGCGGGCACTGTGCCCTGCACATGCATAGGGCGAAGGGAACAGCCCCGGGGCTCTGGAGAAGCTCCTTTTTGCCGGTACTTTCCCCCGTCCCTGTTCCCCTGCTCACCTGCGCTGCACGAACAAGGATGTGCACAAGCAGAGAGTGCCCCTGTGTCCAGAGATCTGCAGCAAGCTGGGGAGAGTCAGTACCTGCGGGGAGAAAAAGAAAAATATCTGCTGCTGGAGCCGGAGATAGGAAAGGCCAAAGGGTTTGTTTTCCATCCCCAGACCGCAGCAATGTGGCGAGTGGAACCCGGTCAAGAAACCCTGTCCAAACCCACAGCTCCGGAGGCTGCTCTGGGCAAACAACGCCTCCAAAGGGACCTCTGTCCCTGCCTGCCCCATCCCCGCCCCGGGAACGAGAGGGGGCCCGTGGCCAGGGCTTCAGCCTCCCCCTGCCCGGCGAGCGCTGGCCGTGCCATCGCGGCACCGGCCGTGGCAGCGCTCGCCGCGGGTGGCAACCCCGTCCCCAGAGCGGCCAGAAGCGCCCGGCTCTGCGAGGAGCTGCAGCCATGGGCCCTCCAGCTTGAAGGCAGCAGGTCCTGGGGGGCCGGGGGGGACCCCGGGAAGGGGCAGTGGGGAGCAGCCCCCACCGGGGAGCTCCGCCACAGCCAGCTACCGGCGCGCCTGGATGCGATAGCTCTGCTGAGACAAAGAGCCATTGCTGGATTCAGCTGCCCTGGGTATTTTTTTCCCTCTTCGATGAATCACCTGCTAAAAATATTATAAATTGAGTCGCTGGCCAGACCTTTCACTTCTCTGGAAGCAAAAATATTTATTTTACTCAGGCCGTGCCTGTGTTTTAACAGAACTTTATGATCAATTTCTGAGGAATGTGCCATGCTGTATATTCAAATTACAACTTTTTTTGGCTTGCAGTGTAAATTTAAAATGTCTTGTTTAAGACGCAACTGTTGTGCTGCCAGAAAAATGTGGTTTCAGCTGTTTTTTTTCCCAAAGCACTAGTTTCGCCCGATTGAAGGTTACTGCCACCCCAGGTGCGTGCCTGTCCCCTAAGCCTGTCCCAGGCATTGGTGGCACCAGCAGCTATCGAGGGGCTCAGGCTGGGCTCACTTAGACTGGGAGCTTTCACTTCCCTGGGAAAAGCGCCACTTAATGAGCAGCATCGCCACAAAGACGGGGCGCGGGGGCTGCCCGGCCGGGGTAACCGCTCTCCCGGTCGCA
Source organism: Otus sunia (assembly GCA_010365825.1). NCBI lineage: Eukaryota > Metazoa > Chordata > Aves > Strigiformes > Strigidae > Otus > Otus sunia. The sequence goes on from ML997617.1 coordinate 564,883, forward strand.
CAGGGCTGTGTTTTTGGGAGCTGAAGCGGGACCTCTCCCTGCACAGGCTCCAGGCTGGCGCAAACGTCACGCGAATTGTCAGACAGGCGCCGAGATCCTCGAGCTGTCGGTGCAGGTAGGGTGTAATCACGGCCTGGAGCTGGGGGAGTGTGTCCCAGTAGCACCTTCCTCCTCCCAGGGTGTGCAGACCAGTCACATCGCGGTGCCGGAGTCGGGGTCCCCGCCGGGCTGCTGTGCCGGCTGCTGTTGCCCTTGCTCCCGTGCCAGGCGCGCCTTCCCCATAAATCTCTCCCACAGTCATTTGAATTTAGGAAGGAAACGAGAGAAATTTCTTTTTCTTGCCTCAGGGCAGAGAGAATAATGGGATCTTTATTCCCCATTAATTAAGTTGATTTTTACGTGGGTTCAATTTACACTCCCTTCCAGCCTTCCCTGCAAAGCGACGCCTCTCGCGGGTGCGTGGCCTTTGGGTGGGTGCTCAGCGAACCCCAGAAAGGCACCGGGGCACGGGGCGCTCGCCAGGGAGGGTGTGCAGGGGCTGCAGGCGGGCTCCAGCGGACAAGTGAAGAGCAGGAGCTGCGAGGCGTCCCCGCCAGCCCCAGCTCCCAGCCGCTCTCCCGGCGGGTGGCTCCGGCGTTCCCAGGGAGCAGCGCTGGCACCCGCCTGGTGCCGAATGCGCTGCCTGGCCCCGCTCCAGCCTTCCCGAGAGGCGCCAGGGAGACAAACACGCTGTTGGAGTTGGACGTGTTAGCGGCGGGTTCTGCAGAGAGGCCAAATAAGTCCCTCGAGTGGGTGTTTAGGAAGGGGTGAAGACACGGGGCAGCCGCCAGACTGCAGTTACCTGCGGGAGCCCTCCCCAGAGGGCTGGAGATGAACCTGGGCACGGCCCTGGCCTCCACCTCTCCTCTTCCCAAAAGAAAGGCAGTTGGCGTGCACGGGGGGAGCGCCCAAAAGCAGCCTGGCGGGGAAGCACCCCGTTTCCCAAGGGGGGTTTGGCCTGGGGGGTCAGGACAGCTTTGTCACCATGGCAGCGCCAGGCTGTTGTTTTCCTCCATCGCAGCCAAACAGCTGGAGATGCTTCCCCAGAGAGTGAATTATGGGGACAGCGTGCCAGGGAAAAGGGGCTCCACGCTCGTGTCCTCCCTGGTGGGGAGCCGAGTGCAGGGGCTGGGGGCCCATCACCAGCTGCTGGGATCCCTCCCATGCCGGTATCCTGGTCGGGGGTCTCCCCACCGCTGTTCCAAGGTCCACCAGCCCCTCCCCAGGCACCAGCCTCGTCACTGCAGCTGAGGACATGCGTCCTGGCTCTTCCCTGCAGCCACTCGGGCACTTTCCCTCACTGAAGGCATTTTGGAGCCACACAGCCCCCAGCGCAGAGCCCTGGGGATGGGGTTTGGCTTGTCCCCTCGACTGCGGCGTTGAGAGCAGCCCACAGCTGGCCCCGAGGAGTGGGACGGGGAGATGAAGCGAAGCCCCTGTGGTCTCGCAGCAGTTTTGCCTGTGCCGGGTGTCGCAGAGCGAGCGCAGCACGCTCCAGCCTACCTGGCGAGTCCTCACTGAATTAGCTGGGCTGAACTGGAGCAGAACTGGTTGTGCCGAGGCTCAAGGGATCGGCTGCTCATGCAACGTGGCAGCTCCTACCCCTAAGGTGGGGAAGAGGGTCGGGGCACAGGAGCATCCCACAGCCCCGCAGAACCAGGACACCACGCTGTCAGCCTGCCTGCGAAAGCAAGAAGCATGTACAGATTTACACACCCCCACGAAATTCCCAGCAGGCTGAGAAAGAGGGAAAACAGTGGGTTTTATCATAGATTTTTAACAACATAAACACATGCAGCCAAAAGCAGACGCTGCTGCGGAGGACGCGGCACTCGGTGGGTGTTGGGCAGCACGAGGGGTCCCCTCGGTGCGGACACGATCTCCCCGGCCCTTCCCGTGCCGCGGGGCAGAGGGTGGAGGGGCGTAACGAGCACCCAAACGAGAACCTGCTGTGTTTGCACAGCGCTCCCTCCACAGAGGGGGAGCGACGGCCGCTGCACCCAGAGCCACAGCCCTGTCCTCAGGGATGCCAAAGCCCCGGCAGCACCCGCTGCATTCCCCAGCCAGGGCCGCCCCGCGTCCCCGCACAAGTGTTCATCGGCTGCAGTGCTCAGAGCCCCGTCCCCGCCGCCCTGCAGAACACGCTCAGGAAGTTTCTGTCCTCGGCTGAAACCCCTTTGGTGTGGGAGAGCCTGGAACTTATTACAAATCGCTTAAGTAACTTTGGCTCACTTGGGCTAATTAAATTGGTTTCCCTGGCTATTCTAGAGGCTTGAAACCACCAGTCAGCTCCCAGGCTCGCTGTGCGAAATTAATTAAAGCAAATGATAACTTGGCAAGGACAAAAAAAGAAAGTCTCTGTAGTAAGGAACAAACCCAGCGCGGGGGATGTTTGCCGAAGCACGTGTCTGTGTGAGCTATAAGGTGTTTCAGATACACCCTCACGCAGGGATGGACTTCAGCTCACGCGTAACACTGTGTTCAGGCTTAAATGCTTTGCCAAATCTGGGCATAAAAATAAACTTGGAAGTTCAGTGCAGAAACACGGAGTAAAGGCAGGGACCTCTCGCTTTCCATAGGAAGCAGAATTAATAGCTTGGCAGAAGGGGTGCATTTCCATTTTTATACAAGAATTTCCTCCTCCTTCTCCTCCTGCAGAAAAAAGCGCTTGTAAGAAATACAAATTCGGACAGTTCAGAACCTGGCAGCAGGCTCCGAAGCATCCCACGAGGCGCCGGTGGGCCAGCGGGACTTCCAGGTTTCCAGCGAGAAAATCGAGTGGACCAGCACACCGTTCCTCGAAAGCGCCGGCGAGGGGAGCGCGGGGAGCCACGGCTGCCCAGGGCCTCCCTGCTCCTCGGGCACGGCCCTTCGGCACCGCGTCCAGGCAGGCACCTTCCTCCTGGACCACAGCCACCAGCTGCACGAGGGGAGAAGGGCTGTGGGGTGTCTTCATGTCCTCGCCGGGCCCCAGCTCCGCAGAGCTGCTTGGCTGGAGGAGCTCCCCGAGCCCCCCTGCGAGGGCGTGAGCGGCTGAGCCCTGCGTGTGCCTCGCGTTAAGCAGCAGCCCTGGCAGCAGAGCCGCGCCGATAGGACAGAGACCGAGCCCGACCTTCTCCCCCCCTTCTCCAGCGCGATCCGAAAGCGTAACCTTGACTGGCTGCAGTTCTCATCCATCTGCAAAAGCACATTAAGGAGGGAGAGAAAGGTTGGCAGCTGACCACAAACCTACTCCCCAGAGAGGTCCTTACCTGACTCTAACCAGATGCTGTTTATCAGCCCGAGCATATACTACATGCCCGATGTGACGGAGACAGAAAAAATACAAGAAATGCTTGTTATGCTCGGGGCTTCAGGGGGTTTTCATCCTCAGGCCGGATATACAAGTTCCAGGAGAGGAATATGTGTCCCTGGAGTCCCGGGCTGAATCTGGAATTCATATACTCTGTAAATGTACTTTATTTAATACAGGAATCAAGAAAGGTTTTGGAATTATTGCACTGGAGAGCTTGATTGCATAGTTACAGCTTGGAATTAAGGAATAACTGCAGATCCGTAACACAGCGCGTCAGCCCCTGGAAAGGGCAGGACGATGCCCTCGGGCTGCAGTTTTGTGTCTGTTCTCCCATCGCTGCCCAAAGCGTGTTGGAGCCCACGGGAAGGCTCCTGCAGAGCCTGGCCCAGCCCTGCCAGCGTCCCGCAGGGATCTCCCTCCGGATTAAACCGACAAATCCCAGCAGCCCAGGGAGGAGGCACCCGGGCAGCAGGTCCCAGAGCTCAGTCCCTGCCAGCGGCGCGGTGCAGCCAAGGGGACGCCGTGTTCGACACCGATCGGCCCAGTCAACGCACGGGGACAGGGATAAACCGTTAACGTCCCCGTTAACCTCACTGCTGGAGCCATGAAGTTAGAAAACCAGGAGCCGAGCTTTGGCCCACTCCACTACGTGAAGACGAAGGAGCAGCTGCCCGGGCAGGGAGGCAGCGTGTCCCCGGCTCGTCGTGGTGCTGGGAAGCTGCGCTCAGGGCACGCAGGTGGGTTGCCAGGTCCGAGCGCTCGCAAAGCCCGAGGAAGCTGCTCAGAGCAGCTCCAGAGCAGGGCCGGGCTGGGAGAGGACGTGCTGCGAAAATCAGGGCAGGAGTAATGTGGAACATGGTAGCGATCCAGCCCAAGCGAAGACAGATGTCTTCAGTGCAAAAACATCAATAGGACTAACAGATACATGTATGGACATGCGAGTGCATATCTACATGTTTCTAGAAACACACGTGTGCCTTATGTATTCCTGCTTGGTTTTCAGAGATCCAGCTAACGTGGTTTTGCTGTGCCAACGTGCTTTAGCTGAAAGCTGCGAGGTCTTGGAGGAGCATCTTTCCCCCACGTAGCTCAGGGCTCCCCTGGGAGCGGCCTTGTCCCCATGGATGTCGCACCGACAGCTCTGCAGAGCCCAGGGCAACCTCCCGGGAACCTGCTGGCTCAGGGAGAGCCGCAGTGCCGGACCCGGGGCAGTGGGACACCAAGTGCTTTTAGGTTTTCCAAGCCAACATCTTCCGGGTTTGCTCCATTGTGTGGCCCCTGGGCACCCCACGGGGCCCGGGCAGAAGGTCACCCCTCTGCAGACCCCACTTCCAGGAACCTGCCCATCGCAGGGAGAAAAGTTCGGTCCCTGTGTTGAGTGGTACCCCACCATGGGAGAGACTTTCCACTCCGCCACTCCAGCTCTCCTGTCTCCTCCTGGGCTCATTTTCCACGCAGCGAGGAAGACAAATGCAACACTGAAGGGAGCGGCTGGACCACAGGGGCTCACTGGTGCCCAGATGGCGTTTGAGATGGCCCATGGCCCGTGCCTGCTCCTCTCTTACCTGGGCAGAGCCAGCCCTGGAGGCCGGACACTGGATACGTTGGGGGCTGCTCCTTTTGGGGTGCATTCATGGCTACAGGGTATTCCATGCTGCGGCCAGGTCCTGGCGCTGGTCCCGCCGCGCTCCCCCGCAGCCGGGCAGGGCTGGAGAGCGTCACAGGGCGCCGAGCACAGCGCGGTGCTCTGCCTGCACAAAGCTGGGCTGCTTTGGAAAGCATCCCAGTTCCTCTGGCTGACGGTATTTAGGCAGAGGCTGCTGGAAAAAGTGATGTGCTCTCCACGCATGTGTGCCACCGGCAGCCGTGGTCCAGCAGCGTTAATCACCGTGTCAGGGTGCCAACAATTACACAAAACCAGGGGAACATCTTGCTGTGGCTCCCTGACTCGCGAGGGGAGCGCCCTGCCGCTGCCAGCCCGAGGGGTCCTGACACCCAGCACTACCTACAGCACAAGCACATTCATTTTTCTTCACTACCTGCTAGGAAATCATCTTAAACGACCTACAGATTGTCCTTTGCTGGGCACAAGACACAGAAAAAGCCATGTGCTCCTTCTGCCCACACCTTGGAAGAGGCAGACGCATACAGACAGGTCTGTGCGCCTCAGACCCGTCACTGCCATAGGTGCAGGTGCCTCAGGCACCTTCCAGAGCACCAGCAGCACTAACTCCCAGTCCCCCAGTTCCTCCATTTCTCCACAGTCACGTCTGACTCCAGGACACGCAGCTCCTTCCACTCCTGAGAATCTTACATCAGAGGTGAGCTGGGAGCAGACACCTCCCTTTCCTCTGCAGCTACAAGAGCCATCACAGACCACTGGCATCTCTATTTCTGCTCCTGGAGCTGCTTCCTCCAACCCCACAGCTGGGAGCTGCCTGTCCTCTCCTCTGGAGCAACCTTCTGCCTCGGCTGCAGCCAGCACCCCCAAACACACCATGGCAACGTTTCTCTTCCCCACTCTTTTGGCTGGTTGTAACCACGTTAAGTCCTTATAGTCCCTCCTCACCTTCCCCTTCCGAGCAGGGAGAAAGACAAAGAAAAGAAAAAACACACAAAGCACCCTTCCCAGCCCTCAGAGCCTTTAAGCTGGGTTTTTACATTCACTGAGGGCTTTTATAGCCTAGAGGTAACTGATTGCTAATTAACTCAGAGTAATTAGCACCATTGAAAAAGCTAATCTGGTCACTCCCTGAACATGTGTTCCTAACTACTGGGTCGGCTTTGCCCTCTGCTGAGGTCTGGGGAAGAGCTGCCAGTGTTGGTGTGCTCAGACTGACAGCTGGAGCAGCCCCAGAGCCCGGGGGCTTTTCTTCCCCCCATTGCCCCCCCCAAAGCCTCCGCGTTAGACTTTCACTGGGTGCTTGTGCAGAGCTGTAGGTATTGAGGGGAGGGTCACACCCTGGGTGCCCCTCACCCCTGCCACCTCTGCTCCCCCCTCCATCATTTCTCCAAGGATCCGCAGGGAAGGACCATCTGCCCACTCAGCCCCGGCCCCTGCTCGCGGCGCTGGAGGTTATGAGCAAAAGGCATTTCTTGGAAGGGCTGTGAAATCGCCTGTGCCGTGGCATTTGGTACCGGGAGAGTGTCATGTCCCAGCGAAGGCCCTGGCCGGCCGGCCCGGGGGAGGGCGAACTCGTCGGGAAGGCGCTGAGGAAGCGGGTGAAAACGCTTCGCTGCGTGTCGGTGCCCCCGGCCCCGCCAGCCGCGGGGGGAGTTACCTTGGCGTTGGAGCCTGCTGGCACAACACAGCGCCCTCCGCGCTCCAGCCACCACGAGGGCATTAATCAGGCTGAAAATATAAAAGCAACATGAAAAGCACCATCTATGGGGTGTGCGGCATCGGACACTTGCTCTGGGAGCTGGGCCAAGTGCTCGTATCTTGACTCATAAATACACCGCTAGGAAAGTGCATTATCTCTGGAGGGCTTTAAGACCATTTAGATTTCAGAGCAAAATGGTCCAAGGCACCTGCTGCATTTTAATGATTCTCCATCCCCTACAGGGATGCTGAGATTTAAATACCTGCCCTGCAGCCGTCCTGAGCTTCCCCGCTGGGGAAGGCAGCATCGGCAGTGCCGGTACCGGCCGGGGGCCTTTGCACAAATCCTCCATTTCGGAGCGTTGGAGGATGAGCATGGTGGCGAGGGGTCGTGTACCTGCCAAATATTTCCCGTTCTCTGGGCTGAGCTGTTTGCACGGAGCCTCTCAGGCAGCTGGGATAGAAAGTCTTTTAATTGGGGACTGTCGTCACTGAGAAAGCACCCGGGGCTGGGCAGGGGGTGAAATCCCGGCTCCCCGGGCACTTGTGCCCCGTCCTGCCCGGCTGCGGCGCACGGGCAGCGCTGCCGGGGGAGCCTCGCCGGGCTCCTGCCGCGGAGGCCACGGCAGCGTGGGCTGACCCGGGGTGAACGGATGCGCCCTGGTAAAAGGTACAAAGGCTCAGTCACGCTGGAGCCCGGAGAGCAGACTTGATGAAGAAAACATGCCCTTTGCATTGCTATTCCCTCCCCATAAAGCTATAAACTCCTTTCAAATGCTTCATCTTCCTAACTTTTGGATGTCATTAAACTCTTTATTAATTTACTCCAAATGTCTTCGCTCATATTCCAACACAGCTAACCCCATCAAAAGGATAAGAGCACAGTGCTTAGACAGCACTTCTTCTCTTCAAAGCCTGTTACTGAGATTAATTGCTTCTCTCAAGTCCTCTGTGAAGGAGGTACATGGGGATAATTGTGATTAGTGCTGGGTGTGAGGTAAGGAGCTGAGTCCGAGGTAAAAGCAGGGACCTGGGCTGTCACGGTGCTGGGGGCAGAGAGTGGGCTGGTGCGGGCGGTGGGCACGGGAGGACGAGGGAGCTGCGGGGGAGTGTGGCTGGGCTCCAGCCTTGGGGATATTCCCGCAGCTCCTCGGGGGGCACAGCCCGGGTGGGCAGCGTGGTGCCAAAGCAGAGCCGCAGCGCCGGGGCACCTGACACCCCCCCCGCCTCCGAGCATCTTCCCTTGGACGAGGGCTGAGCTTGTCCTCGGGCTCCCCGCTGCTCTTCCCTAATCGCCGCTGCCTGCCAAGAGCCTCGTGTGCAGGCAGAGGTCCCTCCTCCTTCCCGATTTATCCCATGATGTCACCAGTCCCAGTCCCTCCTGACATCACCGGTGACATCACGAGTCCTTCCCGCGCCCCTGGGGCGGCAGCGGGGCTGGGCAGGGGGAGGACACGGCCGCGCTCTGCCCCACCGAGCAGCCAGAGGTCCGGCTCCCCGCGGCGTGAGGGAGCGGTTGGCAAACCCACGGCACCAACTCACAGGCTGCCCGAAACGCTCCCCGCCAGCCCTGGGGCTGCGCAGGCTGGTGCCCGCGGGATGGAGGATCCTGAGGGATGGAGGATCCCGAGGGATGGAGGATCCCGTGGCTCGGCCGCGCGGGACGCCGATGCCGTCGGCGCAGAAGCAAGCCCAGGCGATGGCTCTGGCGGCGCCCGCGCCTTGGGGCCAGATGTGCGCGTTGCTGCGGCTGACACGGTACATCTGGTCCGGGTTTTGGTTTCCATCGCGGAGTTTACCACATCCCCCCCAGCCGGCTGGAGGCGAGGAGGCGCACATCTGGAAGCAATTCCAGCTGTCACGCTTCAAGGAGATACTGCACCGCAGAGAGGAGAACCCGATCCCTCGCCCCAGCAGCCTCCTCCCGCCCTCCAGCTCCAACAGATGAGAAGAGCACCAGCATCCCCCGCTGCGAGCCGGATCCTGCCGGGTGCTGAGCCCCTCCCAGGAAGGGCAGCGCACGGTGCCGGCACCTCATCGGGAAAAGGGATGGGGCTGAGCCCCGTGCTGGGGGGACCCCAGCTCCGCGCCGGAGCGGGGTGATGCGGGACGGGACCCTCTCCCCGCTGCAGCCGGGCATCTCCGAGACCCCGGCGCGGCCGCACGCCCTGGCCGTGTCTGTTTTCACCCTCTGCCAACCCGGCGAAGCCCCGCGCCGTGGTGGGCTCCCCCGCGCCGACCCCGCCAGTGCCCAGGAATGAGATGCCTTTCTGTTTCATTAACCGTCCCGCGCCTTCTAGAGCTCACCCAGTCCCGGGAGCGCAGTCACCGCGCAGCGTTTCTGGCAGGGAAGGAGCACTTGTTTCTTTATGATATGGAATAGTTTCAGCATTAGTTATTTCTAAATCATTCTGGTTTATGAGCAACCTGACAATTTGGCGAAGGCAGAAGGCCTGGGTCTGTACCAGGCACTAATAAAACCTTGAGAAGAGCTGTAAACCCGTGCTGGCAGCAGGTTGCTGGGGGAAGGGGGATGACCAGCGGGCACCTCTGCTCCTGCCTGCTCTGGAGCAGCGGGCAGCAGCGGGCAGCAGCGGGCAGCAGCGGGCAGCCCCGCACCTCTCTGCGGGAGGGGATGAGCATCCCAGCCCGCTCTCCTGGCAGCAGCGAGCTCTTTCCCCTCATCCCATCTCACCCCATCCATCTCCCACAGCGTCCCTGGGCACCATCCTGGGCAGCCCCAGGTGGGGCAGGGGCCGGCTCCTCACCTCGCAGGGAGCCAGGGGACGCGGAGAAGGGGAGGCGAGAGCTGCTTGTTCCCTGCCCTGCGCTTTCAGCTATTGAGGCTTATTGGAGGGGAGAGGGGGAAAAAGAAAAAAAAAGACTGAAATGGGGAAGAAAATCCCACCAGGTCTGATAGGAAACAAACCCTGCCATTGCTGGGCGGCTGGCGAGGGGCTCTCAGCAGTCACTGGCCCGTGCCTGGGGGCAGAGGGGCTCCACGTGTCTCTGCACACGTGAGGGCACCTTTGCTTTGGGGGACAGGGAAGGCACGGGGGGAGGGTGGTCCGACACCCAGCCCCACTGCATTTGCCCAGGAATCAGCTACTCTTCTGCTGGACCATTTGTCTTGTGGTGTTACTTTGACTGCAAGAGCTGCAACCCCCTGCTCGGCCAAGAGGATGTTCACTCTGGAGCCTACAGATGATGCTCCAGATTCAGCTGCTAATGTAGGAGGAGGGAAATCAGGCAGGAGCCTCCCCAAAATGCCCAGCTGGGACACAGCAGCCTCTAAAGAGCATCCAGCCATGCTGCCCTGGCAGTTGGACCAGCACAGGGTCCAACCCACGGTCCCAGCCCAGCTCTTGGGAGCTCCCGCAGCAGCGTCTGCAGCAGAGATGGACCATCCTGCCACTGTGGGCTGTTGGTCTGGCAGCGGGAGGGTTTGAAAGGGGAAGATAAATGGACATGTACGTAGAAATAACAAGTGCTTTGTGGAAACCATGAAGAAATAACAAACGGATTAAAATAGAGGATCTATTTTGGGAAGGCCTGGCACAGGGTCTGACCCAGAAAGGCACCTGCAAACCCGGCCAGTGCCGCTTCCCTGTGCTTAGGCCCGGCCAGCTCCGCTGCGAGGACCGAGACACCCCTGTCCCGCTGCAGGCGAGGTGCTTGGAGGGGCCGGGAAACGCGGCTCGGTGCTGCCCCGGCCCCAGGCAGCAGCCGGGGTTTTCCTGCTGCAAGACCCCACGGGGCTCCCGGGAGAGCGCGGGCAGCTCGGAAGGGCCCGAGGGATTCCAGGGCTGCAGGGACGGGCCCTTTGCTGTTTGCACGCTGGATCCAGTTACGGGCCAGGTCAATAAAAGAACTGATTTTAGACTTTTATGGCTGAAATAATTGCCACTTGCACACCAAGGGCTCGTTAGCAGGGGGCAGCAGGTGGTGCTGGGGCTCACACAGACCCTTGGGTTGGGCATCGCTTGCTGCTGTTTCACTGCCCCGGTGTTTCTGCTGCCACGGAGGGAGGGGGACGGGGAGTCAGTGGCACAAGGGTGGGTGACCCCAGCGGGCCGCAGTCACCGGTCCCTTGCCGGTGCAGCAGCCAGCCTTCCTCCCGCTTCTCCTCCTCCTCTCCTCCCCGCTTTTCCCCTGAAAACCCTTCTTTGTCATGGAAAGTTCTGCAGCTGGAAGGCGCCGGGGCTGGGGCCAGGCGCGGGGGCCGCCGGGTCCCCTCGGCGCCGCGTTTGCTCCGCGCCGGTGCCAGCGGCTCGGGCGGCAGCGTGTGCCCCGCTCTCACGGGCAGTGCCTGTGCCAGACGCGCCTCCCGCCACGGCCGCCGCGCGCGTTCTCAGCGGTCACACGTGGAACAGGTTATGTTTTTATAATCATCTTTATGCGACCCTTTCCTTCTTTTTTTGTTCAGTCCCAATATCATTCCATACAACTCCTCCCCTCTCCCCCGCAAAGGTCTTTCAAGCTTGTGTCTACAGGAGCCCGTGTGAAACCTTCCAACCGCGGCTCTTTCCAGGAGGGAGGCCCGTGTCCGATCCCTCCACCCCTCGCAAGGTCCCTCCCTTCTCTCACCGACTGCTGCAAGTCACTTCCACAAAGTCCTTTTCCAGCAGGGAACCAAAAGCAGAAGGAAGGGGCAGGTGGGTGGGAGTAGCTCTGCTTCTCCTACAGATGACACCCAGCTTTTGGCCCCCCTCTCCCCTGCCCAGGCACCCCCAGCACACCTGCCTGTGCCGTAAGCGCCGGGGCGGCTCGTCGGGGCCAGAGGGACAGAACAAACTGGGGCAGTGGATGAGGAGCACCGGCTCTGGGCTCAGCCAGCCGAGCTGGTGTTCCTCTTTCCTTAGAAAAAAAAGGAGACAAGACTTTTCCCACGCAATTGCTGCTCTGTGGCATCTGAACCCGCCCATGGCCCCACTATTAAATCTCTGTGATGAGAGAACGATTTACTACAGGATTTTAACTGGTTTTTATTCTACAGAGAAACTCCCGGTGCTACCTGCAGGAGCCAGCCCTGGGTCCTGGGCTTTGGGGAGCCTGGACCCGTTTCGATGTGTCTTCAGGATGTTTTGCCGGCAAACGCAGCCCTCTGCCTCCTCCCGTCAGGCCCCAGCCCAGCACCACACTACTGTGCCCGGGCAGAGCAGGCACATTCCTGCCCTCAACACCACGTTGGTGTCTCCCTGCAGAGCAGCAGCAGGGACACACGCAGGAGCCCGACCTGGCGGGAGATACATCAGCGTGTCCGTCCGTCTGTCCGGAGAGACACCAGCAGGGTCCAGGGAGCGCGCCAGTCCGGGAGAGGAGAAGTGCAGGGGCAAGTGAACTTCATCAGGCTCTGGGCAAATATTTCCTACTTCAGAGAGTGCCTAATGCTTGGAAGGGGCTAGAAAGGTGTCACGGAGGTGTCTGTCCTTGCCAAACAGGGGTAAGAGCGCAGCTCACGCACCAGCAGCCTTTAATCCTGCTTGTGGCTTCTCCAGCTGCGATGCCCCTTCCTTCTTCTGCACAGGGCAGTAAACTCGAGGAGAGAAAGGGAGAGCCCTGAGCTCCTGCCCGACACGGCAAACTGGGCAGGAGAGCAACTGCTTGGGGGTCCCGTGGCAGCAACGCCCGGGTCAGGCCGAGCTGCTGAGCCAGCAGTGACCCCCCCGAGCCCCGACAGCCCCGCGGGCTCCCCTCTGCCAGGAGCTGGAGCCCTGCCCTGCGCTCCCATCGCACCGGCCATGAAAGCAGACAGGGCTTGTGATGCAGGCAGGGCAAAGGCAGAGTGCGTGTTCTCGCTGTAAATAAAACGAGATGATTAATTAAAGTGCGAGTCTGCTGCCAAAGGAAGAATGGGGCTCAGGTGGCTAATTAAACTCAGGCTGCGAATCCAGCCAGCGAGTTTCTGCCTTACGGTCGTGCACACAACATCTGCTCCATTAAGATTTCAAGAGATAAAGGCAGGAGAGGTGCAAGAATGTAGGAATTCCAGGAGAGTCGCAGCCAGGGGATGCGCAGGGCACAGCCTGAGCTCCGCAGGACACGAACACCCTTGGAAATCCCTCGTCCCTGAGGAAAACACAGCGACGCACCCTGACAACCGCCACCTCGCCCAGCAGAGCCTGTGGTGCTGCTGAGGGGGGGCTCTGCTCCCACCCCTGCATCGAGGTCATATTAAACTCGCTGGGGGGCTGGGCAGGGCCCCCTCCCGCCCGGGTCTGCCCCTGCCCGCCCCTGCCTGCCCCTCTCCGGCGAAGCAAACGCCGCCGGGACCGCGAGGGGTGGAGCGGCACCAGCGAGGTCGCTTCGGGGCCGGATTCCCTCCTCTCCTCTCCCTCCCCAAACATCTGTGCAGATGTTAACAGGCGTGGCAGGGCTCGATTTTCGATACGAAAGGCAAAGGGTTAGAGTTGAGCTCTTGGGTAAGCGACACCGAGAAAGTCAAAGTTTAATTGGCATTCCCGCCCGGGATGAAAGCCCGCGGCTGCTGGTGCCGGCAAAGGCTAAGAGTGGCCATTGGTCACGGGCTGTAATGGCCACACAGGCGGCACTGGGACCAGTCTCCCCCAATGGAGAGGCCTTCGCCACTGGGGCTCGGCCGCAGCGCTCCCTCCTCAGCCTCTCCCCGTCCCGCATCCCTCCTGCGGAGGCAGCGGAGCATCCCGCCTTAGGTCCCCACCCTCCGAAGGGTCGGGGGGGATCCTCTTCCAACAGCCTCTGAGCAGCGCTGGCTTGTTGTAGCCATCTCGCCTCAGGCCCTGCTGGTGGGGACGGTTTATATCAAAACCTGTTCCAACCTGTGACATTTTGCAGTCGAGCCCCTTCTGAGACCAGTGCTGCCCCGACCCCCGTCCTCATCTCCCCCATGGGGCTGGATCCCTCTGCAAACTGGGGGAGCCCATGTCTGCTGGACGCCCTGCACCCCCTTGCTGGGGCTCTCCCAGTTTGCAAAGAGACTTGGGGGGGGTCCAGGAATCGCCTCCCAATGTCCATGAGCAAAACAAACAGCCGTGGGCAGCTGCGCTGCCGTGCGGAGGGAGCTGCAGCGAGGGGCATATTTACCAGACTTCCCAAACTGCCTGAAAACAGTTATTACATTAAATGCAAGGTCTGGCAGATGCAAGTCAGTCACTTCACTTCTGATGTAACTCGTTCACAGCGCCAGTGCCACGGGGAGGGAGCTGGGCTGCTGGTTCCCATTAGCGCGAGAGCCCTGGCTTCGCTGCGAGCCCTTCCCACTTTAAACGCTTCGCTGGGAAATGGAGCCACTAAATTCAGCCACGGCCTCAATCCCTTTTAACTCCTGCATTGTAGGGGAGCTTCAGGCCCCAAGGGAGCTGCTCTGACTTGTTTTGGGCTCCTCAGAGAAATCAAAGCAAATGGAAAAACATCTTTCTTATTAAATCAATAGAGACTCTCAGGCTGAGGGGGGAGCGCCGGGATCAGACCCAGGGCAGCTCTTCCTTGCTCGTCCCGCTGACCCAAGGACAGGGCTCGGGGACAGCAGGTCACAGCGTGGCTTTGCCTCGCTGGGGGAGAGGAGCTGGGCTGGGGCAGCCCTCCAGGACAGGGGAGCAGACAGGGCATCACAGGGGTACGGCCGACGATCCCACCGCGAGAGTGGCCGGTGGGAACTGACCCATCCTGCTGAGGGGCTGGCTCGATGCCGGCATCAGAGTGGGCAGAGGGGAGCGCAGCCCCGGCTCGCTGCCACCCCCAAAACCCTTCAGCAACCCGGCAGCAGCACACAACCCCCTGCCCAGCACCTGCTGCACTGTGACCCCAGCACCCCTGGCTCTGGGTCCGGAGCCTCCTCCTGCCAGCCCCACGCTGTTTACAGTTTGTTAAGAAACAGCAAAGCACTTCATCCTCATTACAGAGCCCTCAGCTGCCAAATTCTTTCCTTTGACTACAAATCCGATCCAGAGAAGCCAGAGACACAAATACCCACAGGCTGCAGGCTGCCACTTTCCCCTCGCAGCCCACCACAGCAGGCAGGGGGGAGCAGGGAGAGACCCAGTGGGGATGAAGGTGGCCGCGCACAGCCAGCGTGGGGGGCAACCCCAGCCCTGCCCTGCCCGAGCCAGGGAGACCTAGTGGCCAGCGGCTGAGGGTCCCCTGCCCCTCCTCAGTGACACCCCAGAGCACGGTGACAAACTCTACACCTCCAGCCACACAGAACTCCCCCCCCAGCTGTGGACCCAGGAGAAGCCCCCCAACACTTGAACTTGCCAGAGGTCCCTAAGAAAGCTCAACGACTGGAGTCAATTGTGGTCAGGTGGTTGTTATTATCAGTAGTTTTCATCGTAATTCAGAACGGCTGCCACTTGCCAAGCGCTTTCTGCAGCAGCCCGTTATTAACAGCACGCTGAAACGCAGCTGAGCTTTGCTTTTGCTGTCAGACAAGTACTTTTGCTGTCAACTGCTCCTCGCAGCCTGACAAAACTTGGGGGTTTCTCCCGTAGACAGTCGGTGCTCCCAGAGCCCCCAGGGCTGAGCTGCCAGTGGGATTCCCCATGGCCAGTGGTGCAGAACCCCCGGGGCCGCCCCACCGGCAGCCCCCAGCACGGGCAAAGCACCGAGGTTGGTGGTGGCCTCTTGGAGTGGCCGTAAGGAGCGAGATGGGGCTCATCCCCTATCCCACCCCAGAGAAAAGTCAAGTCATCCTGGAATTACAGAATAATCTGCCATAGTAACTCATCCTGGTCGCCGTTAGCCAGAGGCTGGTGTACGCCGTGCAGTGGGATGCTCCTCCCTGGTTATTTTTCCACAGTTCCTTGGGCAGCTGCCTGAGATTCCCTCTGGGAAGGGGACGGCGGGCAGGGAAGGACGGGCTGACCAGGGTGATGGGACCAGCCCTGCGGGTGGCCTGGGGTGCCCCGTGAGGAGGAGATGCTGTGGTCCACACTGGTGGATGCATTCCACGGTGTGGGGACGCTGGCTTTAGCTCTGACACCACTGTGCTAAAAACCTATAAAACCTCCTACAAAACACGAGCTTTTCGGGTAAATGTAGTGGGTCCCCGTGTTCTCTCTCTTTCCCTTCTGCTCTGTCCCGTGGGTTTCCACAGGATCACTAAAATCTCCACCGTGGTTACAGCTCCATTGCCAGCCCTGCTGGGGTGCAGCACCCTGCCCGCCCCCCCTCTCCCCTCCTGCCCCTCTCCTTCCCAGCCTCCATCCCTGCCTGGGGCCATGGCAACGGCCATGACGTCTCCCGCACCTCGAGGGTGATTTGATTACGTGGGCTGAACATCAGAAAGTTCCTGTTGGAGCAGAAATGGATCTAATTATTGACGCTAACGGCGGCACAGGCTTAGCAGTGGAGCGAGGTGCCGGGGAGGTGGGGGTGGGCTGGGCAGGAGCGTGCTCTGCAGCGTCCAACAGCTCCGCTCTGAGCACAAGGTCAAGGGCAGAGCTGAGGCTGCTTGACCTGGGCGCAGGAGAGAACCAGACACCAAACCTCTCCTCCTCCTCCCCGCTCCCTGACGCTCTCCGGGAGGATCCAGGGCAGAGGCACCGGGGTGAACATCCAGACGGGCCCCAGCTTTCAACCAGTGTTTGTGCTCCACGATCATTTTTGCAGGAGGCAAATCCCAGTAGGAAGCATCGCCCCAAATCCCCGGGGCTGGCTGGTGGCCACGGCACCAGGCCAGGGGGCAGGACCCTCGCTCGTGTCCATGGCTGGGCTCATCCCGTGAGAGCCCCGGTGTCACCTCACCCCGGGGGGACGGTCACGGGGGGATGCCAGAGGTGGGCAGAGCTGCGACCCTCGGCTGCAGCCCTGCCAGGGGGAGAACGCGAGGGGACGAGGGGAAGGGCTGGAGCTGGGCTGCCCTGCCCACGGGCCAGAGCGGGCACAGAAGAGCAGATTTCGGCGCGCTCAGGGCTGGGGCTGCATCTGCCCCGTTCCCACACCCCGTGCCCCCGCTCCGGAGCGGCGGCTCGGAGCTGGCGCAGAGGGTGGCCGTGCCGCTGGGGAGGACGAGCCCCCCACGCCGCAGCTCCTCTTTCAAAGAGCCTCGGATGAGGATTTTCACTCCCTCTTTCCTTCGATTTCAATGAAACTGCAATTTTTATGCAGAAAAAAAGCCTTAAAAAAACAATCTTTTGGCATGTTTTTGAGGCAAAAATCCCCTTTTTCTTGGAAAACAGGCCAAAGCCTAGCCCATATTCGCTTGGAAATGGGCCTTGTTCTATTTGAAAATCAGCCCAATTTTTCAATGGAAAATTGGAATATAGACCCAGGTTGGCTCCAGGAGAACGTGCGCGGCGCAGCAAAACTTTCCATGAAAAGGACCTGCCGACTGCAACAGAGCAAAAACCCTCGAAAGTGGAATTTCATCGGCCCAGCCCAGCGCCGGCGGGACCGCTCCCGGCCGGAGCCGCTTCCCCAGCCCGCTGCGAGCTGCTGTGGGCTTGAGGAAAGGCAGGTCCCCTCGGCCCGTGGCTGGTTTTTTCCATACTAATATGAAAAATGAACTCCCCCACAAAATTTGCCCTGCTAATGTGGTTCTGGCATGGCATGTTGCCCGATAGGATTTCTATTAAAATGTGATTTCCTCCTGCTTATAATTTCATTATCCGAGGCATTCGTGTAGAACATCGACCACACAGGTAATATATGGGTAGGGGGGCTAAATTAGAGAGCATGTGCGTTTTTTAATGGAGGGTTGCAAGTAGATGTGAAATAATCAAGGCTGGATACAACTGCCATCATTTACCGGTGCCTGACAGGGTGAAATACTTCATCGAGGGGTTATTGCCATTTAACACATCTTTCACTTCTTCCATCTCTCCTGAATAAAGTGCCCAGCCGTCCCATCCGTCTTCAGGCGGGGCCTGTCAGCGCCGCTCCCCGCTCCGCCTGCCAGCCGCGGCGGGACGCTGATCCACGCCGCGATCGCCCGCGCCCGGCAGGAAGCATATTTCTCTTTTATTTATCAGCACTCGAGGTGTTCCATGTAAATTCAAAGACAGGGGTGTACCAGCGAGGAGAAAACAGTCTTGCTCATCTCGTGCCCCATCCATCTCCCCCCCAGACCTCTCCAGACTGTAAATTCATTTTGCCTCCCACCTCCCTGTCTGCAGACACCTTGCGTGGGACTGCGGCGGGGGATGGCTCTGCTGGAGCTCAAACCCCTCCCAGCCGCCCTCAGCTAACCCGAGACAAGCTACAGAACTCGAAGGGTACCTGGATTGTTGCTTTCCTGGGCAAAGCGGCCTGGGAGTAAGGAAAAAAAAGGCATTTTTGGCCCCTTCCAGCAGCCTGCAGGCTCCGGGGGTCTGGGGGTTCCAGGGGGCAGCAGCCCCCAGCTCGGGTCGAGGGCAGACGATGCTCAGCCCGGCGCTGCCACTTAGCATTCCCCCGGCGTCCCAGGAATAAACACCGCTTTGTTTTAAGCCCAGTTGCTGCACAGGCAAGAAGCACTTAGGGGCTTTCATAAGCTCATCTGCATAATAATGCTGGAGAATTCTTATCTCAAGTGATCCGAGTGTCAAAACCCACAATCCAGCTGTAAATTATGGGCAGGAAGCGCCGTGGAGAAAATGACACTGGTGTGGTGGAGGGAGAGGGGCTGCTTGCGGGGCTGCTCTCACGCCACCCGCTTCTAAGTGAGGGTCTGAGGAAGAGGAGGGCGAGGGGGGGAGCGAGGAGCAAACCCGGGGTGCCCAGGGCAGTGGAGAGGCCGGGCTGCGCTGCCGGGCGGGATGCGTGCGGCTGCCGGAGCCTCGTCCCCGCGTGATGAGCAAATCCCTGTGTGCGGGGGGGTCACGAGGTCCCCACGGGCGCCGGCGTCACCGGAGACCCCCAAAGCCCTGCGCAGGGACAGGGCCCCGGTGCTGCCAGCGCACCGACTCGCACCGCGGCCGGGGGGCTCAGGACCTCCCCACCCCACCGCCGGCCCGTGGGAATAGGGGCCACGTAGCAGATGGGCGATTGCTGGGGAAATTCTGATTTACGAGCGGCAAAACCTGCTAACACCGCCACTCGCGGGTGAGGGAGACGTGTTTTCTCTGGCGTCCCGTAGGAACAGGGGCTGCTTTGAGCTGGAAGCTGTCCTGAGCTTCCAGCCCTCTGGGTGTGAGTCTGGGAGGTGATAACTTATGCAAACACACACGCTATTACCCCGCCAGCTGAATTTAGCATAAATCAAGAACTCTGGCTTTGCAAGAAAAACAAAGAGGATGAAATAAGGCAGGGCAAATGGAACAAAAGCCCTTTCCTAACTTCGATGATAACACAGATAGGCAGACAGGCAGCATTACACAGGCTGCAGCAAGCGCACGAGCCCTCCAGGAGTTGGGACTTGCCAGGAGCAGGGCACCCAGCTGCCTTCTGCTGGCATCCCCCCAGCCCTTCCCCGCAGCCCATCCCCGCAGCCTCATGGCGGGCGGCTGGGAGGAAGGCGATGGCTTTGCTCGGCTTCCCCCTCCATCTCCTGCGACACTGGGCAGCCTCTCCTGGGGAGCGTTTGGGAAGGAGGGTGCTGCCGTCGCCCACGGGGTACCTTGGAGGATGCTTCCTCAGCCTGGGGAGGGGAACCGCAGCCCAGACACCTGTAAAACCTTCCCCAGAGCCACAGCGGGCCGGAAGGCAGCTCCTGTAAAAGAGAAATGCGTCTCAGCAAGGTGCATAATTCATCTGGGAGCTCGGCGGGTGCTGAGAGCCGTGCCCACGGTGCGGGGTGTGATGGAGGTGGGTGGCGGCGAGGCAGCCGCGCGAGCACCCCCAGCTCTTTTCGGCCTGAACGCGCCGCTTTGCGGGGGAGACTCGGCCCTGGGTCAGTGATGGCTCCAGGGTGGAGAGCAAGGGGGGGAGAAGCCGCTGCTGGAGCCTGGAGAGCAGGAAAGAGGAGGAAATCACACCCGGCTTTGGCTGCTAACCCGCTCCTGGGAGCCAAGGCAGGAGCAAACGCAGCGCTCGCCCCGCAGCCAGACCTCGCAGCAGCCGCTGTAAAACCAGGGGTGCCCCGGCCCAGGCCGGTCACCCCCTTTTTCTTGCCTCTGGCCACGAATGCAGCCGGCCCCAATGGTGGCGACAGTCCAAACCTCCTCCCCGGGCTGCGGATCGTGGGGAGCTGGCCCTGTGCCTGCGAGCCGGGGCAGAGCAGGGGCTGGCCCAGACCTGGCCAGCAAAGCAGCAGCCAGGCTCGGGGGGGTGTGGGGGGCAGTGAAGCCGGGCTGGGGCCAGCACCCCCTCCCCAATGGGGCTGCTTGTAGGGGAGGAACATCCTCCAGCTCCTGACCAGCGTGGGGCAAGCGGGACTCTCAGATCACCTTCGTCAGTCAAAGGGCCGCCGAGAGGAGCCGGGCGTTCAGCTGGCACATCTTTAATCCAGCGTTTATCCTGTCTCCGAGGAATTCAAAAGCTGCTGCCTGCAAGGTTCCTCCCGGAGCCCTCGGAGCACGCCGGGGCTCCCCAGCCCGGGCCGGGCAGTACCGAGGGCTGGGGAGTCGTTGGCTGCTTGGAGCTGAAAACAAAACCACGTGTGTCCCATCCCTGGCTCCTCGAAACTTCCCGTTCCTCCCGTAACGCAACAAAAACACGGACAGGCGTGAAAGGAGAGGGGCTGCTGAGCCAGCAGATCTGTGACTGCCCTCGTGAGCTAACAGACGCTCTGGCCGTCCTAAATGTTCCCATTCCCAGGAAGATGCTTGGGGTGTAGCACAATAAAACACGATCTTCTTTTCTGCCAAGTGACGTCAGGATTTACAAGGCATTTCCAAGGGGGAAAAAGTCAGGAATTATTGTGGATGCGCATTCATTTCAGCTCCCTGAATGAAAAGCTGTCGGCGGGAGCAGGCGGGTCCCCGGCGCGGGCCGTGCCGCAGCGCAGGACGCGTCTCCCGGTGGCTGAAAGGGAAGGTGGGAATTAGGGCGCTTGGGTCCCCGTCCTGACCCAGCCCAGGCTTGGCTTTGCTTTCCGCCTGGAAGCCGTCAGCTCCTCAGAGGCGTTTTTTTCCCTTTTTATTTTTGTCGAAGATCCCCGTGAGCGGAGGAACCGTCTCGCCTGGCAAAGGGCCGGTTCGGCCGGGGCAGCGCAGGGCCCCTCGCCGGGCACCAAGCAGGCGGCAGTGGCTGCAGCACGCCCAGAGCACCCCGGGGGGGGGCTGGATGCGGCCCCTCTCCCCCCGCAGCCCCCCGCAGCCCCGGGAGCGCTCGGGCAGGAGCCGCTGGCGGTGCCCGGGCAGCACCGTGCCCGCAGAGCTGGCCTCGGCCCTCCGGGCTGCGGGAGCAGGAGGGGGAGATCAGGCATGCAGCTATTGATTTATTCCAGTTCTTTTAACAGATTACTGGAAGGCATAAAGAAGGGAACCTGGCATTGCTCGGCTCAGCCAGCAGTGCATTTCCTCCTAATAGCTCTGTCGCTCGCCTGCACGATTGCTCCCCGCGGACCTGTTAAGTGAAGAATTCCCTTGCTGATGGCAGCAGTCGGCCCCTCCACGCGCAGCCAGGGAGGCATTTCTATTCTTAGCCGCTTCTGCATCCTCCTGCAGCATCCAGTCGGTGTTTGCCTGATTTTTTTCCTCCACCCCCAGCTGTTTTTTGACAGACATTTTGTTGTGCAGGAGAAGCTTGAGGTGGGGTTTCGAGGCAGCGCAATTCCCCTGCAGCAAAATCCAAAATGTTCGGGCAGCGGGGCCATTGGCAGGGCGGGGAGGCCGGTGAGAAGGGGCACCTGAGCCTGGACCAGCCCCGCAGGTGCTCATGTCCCCCCGCAGCGCTCGAGGATGTGGAAGATGCTCTTTCCCCCCCGGGAGCAGCAAAGCTCCGGCGGAGCAGAGGGCCGAGCCCCCACCGGGACGGGCCATATGCCGGTGCGGCATTCGCAGCCCTCCCGCCAGAGCCCAGACACCTTTTGTCGCCTTTCCAACCTACTACATATTTATCAGCCTCATTTGCATGGCCCTTTGCATAAGCTGCTGGGCCGGTCGCTGCGAAGTGTCTCTCTTGAAGACAATCTGAAGTATTCATCTAAATATTTCTGCCGGCATTTTGACTTCCCAGGACAGAGCCTTTGTTTTATGCTATTGCCAGCGAATTCCTGGTCAGATGGGCTCAGGTTTCCCGCGCGCCATTAGCACACAGCCGTTCCCACTGAGAGCGGCGCAGAGTTTCCCCGTTTCCTTCCAACTCCAAACAGCAGCAGCCCGGGTCGCGTTGGGAAACCTGCTCCTTATTTAGGTGTCTGAATACAGTCGAGATGAAACCCTTGTTCAGAAACGCACTGGCGGGACAAGCCCCCGCCGGCTCTGTCACCGTGGCTGCGCAGCAGCGATTCTGGTGACGTGGCTCACCCGGGCAGTTTCACCAGAAAGATCCTTTCCTACTTCTTACTGCTCCATTGAGCGAGAGGAAATAGGGTCGTTATGCTTTTGATTTCAGACCCTAATTAGGCCTCAGGAAAGGAAATAGTGCTACTGAGGTAATGCGCTCGGGGCTCACCAAAGGGTCCCAGCGTCGCTCCGAGCTTTGACAGGGTTCAGCCATGCACAAGGTCCCTGCTCCGCCGTCCCGAGACAGGGCTGGGGGGGAGGAGGAGCCGCTCCCGACCCACAATAGCCCCATTGAGGGCTTCCCACTGGGGTGCAGGAAAGAACCACACCAGTGCAACCTGGCACGTGGGTAGAATGGAATCGGCGTGGTGGTTTCTACACGGAAAACACTCGGGCAGAGCTCTCTGGCAGCCCGCGGCGAGCCGGCATCGCCGAAGGAAGCCGAGGGGCCAAGGCACCATGGGCACGCTGTGTCCCTACCCAGGATGTGTCGGATGGGCTGGGCACTTCTCAGAAAATATCACGTTTCACCACTGAATAGCTTCCCCCCGAAGAGCCATCTGTTCTGTCGTTAAAAATTGCCCCATCACTGTGGAAAAAGCCCTTTAGCATGTTCCAAAAAAGGGTCCAGCTTCATACCAGTATAACCCCAACAGAGGAGGTAATGCCCAGTCCGCTGCTACTGCCTGCGCTGCTGTTGCAGTTCACAGCCAGCAGCTTACTTAACATTCACATAAAGATTGTTTATTTTAAAATAAAAACCACATTTAAAGATGTGTGCATCGAAACGTATGAGAATGTGCACATGTAAATACGTACGTCGGGGTATCTGTGTCCTGCAGGAGAGCGCAGGGACCGTGGCCTTTCTCCAGCAGGAAAAGTTGGTCTAAAAGTATAAAAGTCCTGAATCTCCCATTTCTTGGAGAGGAGCAGCCATTTCTGTACCGTATTCCCAAAATCAGCTGCCGCAGCACTGGCTGGGGAGAGCCCTGTGGGGCTGGGAGCAGGCAGCGTGGGACCCTGGGGACGGGGACGCCAGGCCAGGGCGATTGATTTAACAATTCTGGAAGAGCAAAAAACCCCACAGCAACACTCTAATCAGATGTTTCTGCCGACAGATCAGCGTCGCTTAGGCCAGCACGCAGCTCCCCGCCTGCTCCATGGCTTGGCTGCCCGGCGTGATGCCTGAGCGCTCCAGCCCCGATCGATGCTCCCCGGCTTTATAAACCCACTAATCACCCTGATTTGTAGGCGGTGGCACCCGGAGGCCTCCTGCGTTTGTTCCGAGAGGAGGGTTTAAACCTTTCCTGCTTTTTAGTAATTCCGGTTTGGAGGAGCCTGCAGCCCCTTCCCTGCCGAGGTTTGCAGCGGCCGTTGCCCGCCGGCAGGGCTGGGGGAGGCAGAGGGCTGCCGGCTCCTGGGGAGGGGGTTCTGGGGGACCCCGTGTTTCGGGGGTCAGAGCTATCTCCAGCCCCACAGCTGAGGCAGCAGCTCTAAAGTTCAAGCAATATTTGTGCTGTAATCGCACCCTTAATGAGCCCGTCCTCTGCTTAGCAACTGCTCCCTGTTATCTGCAGGGTATTTGCTTTATACAAGCAGCTCTGGGGCTCTGCAGCGTCTGGGGGCTGCGGGCAGGCTCTGAGCTGGGCCTCAGCCCGGGCAGGAGGCTGAGCAACCCCCCCTGAGCACCCAACGAACATCCCCCACCGGGCAGAGGGAGAGAGCGGCATCGCCGGCACCGGGGCATCAGCACGGGGAGCTGAGGAGCATCTTCACGGGTGCTGGGGGGCATTTCCATGGGGTGCTGGGGGCATCTCTGCAGGGTTCTGGGGGGCATCTCCACAGGGTGCTGCCTCTCCGCAGGGTGCTGTGCGCAGCCTGATTAGCCCAGGCACCCCCCTGCCCCGCAGACCTGCCGAGCGAGCGCAGTCTGCTCAGCTAATCAGGAGGAGATGAAGTGCCAACTTGATTGCGGTGACTAAGTACCTTGTACCTTTGTGGGCAGAAAGCGCCAGGCGCTGGAGAGCTCTTCAATCAGATGGCACAGAAGATGCACAGCAAGTGCCGGCAGCACTCGGGGTTTGCCTAGGGACCAACAGGGAGGATGATGAGGGGCAGAGGGATGGGGAGCAGCCCCATCTCCATCCCTGGGCGTTGGGGTGCACGGGGGGCTGCAGGAGACCGATCAGCCACGCTCAGGCACACCAGCCTCATGGCTGCTTCTGGTCTTCAAACCTGTGAATCCACAGGCTTTAAGTATTTTCAAAGAATTTCCTGTATTTAAAGAGAGAGATGCTCTTAAGTGCTTCCCTGGACGAGGGCCAGAGCGCTGAGTGCCTGCAGATGGACCTGGGCTGGGGTCTGCATGGCCACATGCCAGCTCCTGGCATGGGAATGTGCCCCCAGATGCACCTTCTCCCCAGGACGAGGTGCCAGCTCCCATCTACAGGTCTTCTGGGCATCCTGCTCCTGCCTGCAAGGCTCTCGGCACCCGCATGCGATTCCTGAGGCAGAGGAGAGCTGTTTGCATCTCCTGGATGGCTTCCCGGGCTGGTCCCTGGGTGCTGGGTGGCACCAGAGGGGCCGTGGGGACATGCCCAGCGCCGGGGAGGAGCGCTCCTGGGGCTGACCACATCCGTCAGGCAGCATGGAAAAAGCCTGCGCAAAACTGTGCGTTTAACTGCTCAGGTCGACCTTTGCACTGTGGTCTGTGCCCACGGACCCTCTCCCCATCGCTCCCGCTTCGCTGTGAAGCTCTTTTTGGCCCCCACGGGACACCAGTGCTTGCTCAGTGCAAGGCGGCTCCTGTCTGGGGTGATTCTACAGCTTTCTGGGTGCGCTGGGGTGGATTTTTTTCCCCATTTTCTATGCTATTTCATTTGGGCTTTCTAAGAAATAAGGTCTTGCTGCCCCACAGCTGCATCTTCCAGACCAGTGGGGCAGCCTGCCCCGATCCCACAGCCTGAAACATGGA
Organism: Otus sunia; assembly: GCA_010365825.1. Lineage (NCBI taxonomy): Eukaryota > Metazoa > Chordata > Aves > Strigiformes > Strigidae > Otus > Otus sunia. The sequence continues at coordinate 589,794 of ML997617.1, forward strand.
GCCCCCAGCACAGCGGCGGGAAGGGGGGAGAGGTGTGAGAGGCTGATTTACTTGCTTCGTGTAAATGATGCATTTGTTTGTGTTACTGCTGGCGCTGCAGAACTGGCTGCTGCTCCCTCTGCGGCAGTTCCCGCAGACAGAAGCGCAGCATCTCCCCCCTCCCGTGGGCTCCTTCCTCCCCACAGACTGTGCTTTTCACTCTTAATTTCCTCTTTCCTATTTAATGAGTTGGTAAGCATCAGGGATGATGCCTGCCTGGGAGTGCCCTGTGCATTAGCGGGAGATGATCCCATTAGGAGCAGCCCCTGGACACATCCCAGCCCAGCCGGGGCTATCGGTCCCGGGGCCAGCGCCACGGGGCTGCGGGGTCCTGCGGGACCCCCCGCCCCAGGCAGCCCTGCCTTCTCCCCCGGGGAAGAAACCAAGGGAAGCTTCACCTGGGAAATGCAGAAGTTCCCGGAACTGTGGGTCACTCCCCAGGGCAAAGAGAGTGTTTTCAGCTGTCTGCTGGTGAGAGAGAAAGCAGAGAAGAGAAAACAGGTTCTGCTTTTGGAAACCGCGACCTTCTAGCCCAGAGATCAGGACACGTCAGCTCATCAGCGCCCATCTGCCAGACTCTGCGTGTACCGGAGGTGTCAGAGCGACAGATAGCGTAATTGCTAAATAATTCATCAGAAAAGGCCAAACAAAAGCAAGCGGTAAGAGCAGCCCCACAGAGTGAATATGCAAGCAGACCCCAGAGAGCCAGGGCTGCAGCGTGGTATCCACTTTTCAGCGAGCTCTCTGTTGGCAAGAGCTGCTTGGAAAACTCTGGGTGGCTTCGCTTCCAATAACACGCCTGTTGATTTTCCCTCCGTCCCTCCAGCAACTTTTGTGACATCATTTTCCCCTTATATCCCTCTTTCGCATTTCTATTTCGGACCAGGGTGAGGAAGGAGAGCAGCAGGACCTCCCCCCGCACAGCTCACGCTCCCATCGCCTCCACGTAACCCCGGAGCGTCCCGGGCAGAGGCAGAGCCAGCGCTGCCCGCAGCCGCCGGGCCCGGCAGAGCCAGCTGGGTCGTCCCTTGGTACCCGCCTCGCTCGGCGTCTGGGGGAGCCAGAGCCCCCCCGAGCAGCGGCTGCACCCCGGGGCGGCTGCTGCTCACGGGTGCCAATGCCCCGGCTCTCCGCAGCCAAGTGAAGCAGCATCCAGAAGGGGCAGGACTGGCAGGTTCCTGGCACCCGTCCTGCAGGTTAAATCTGTCCCCGGCCACAAATGAGACGTGTCTGTTGAGTTCATCTTAAATTACAGCGCGGAGCAGCCCTTGTAATTAGGAGCTTTGCTCTGAAAGCACATCCCTGCAATGAACGCCCTGCGCACGCGTCTTCCTCCCGGGCGTAAATCAGGGCAGAGGGGCCCCATCCTGCCCACGAACCCGCCTGGAGGAGGGTCCAGCCCCGGCCCCTGCAGAGCTCGCCCAGAGGGGGAGGTGGCAGTCACCAGGTGCAGGGTGGCAGCGCAGGACGCGTGACGCTGCCCTGTGCTGGATTTCTGCCCAGCACATCCCCATTCCCAGCCCTTGGGATGCAGGAGCAGCCAAGCTGGGGTTTATCCCAAGCGCCAGCCCTAAACCCTCAGCTCCTCGCAGCGCGTCTGGCTGTGCCAGGGGGGTGGCAGAGCGGGGATCACCCTCCTCCGCGCCGCACAGCCAGTTCCCAGCCGTGACAGGAACGGGTTTGGCCAGCGACTTCCCACCCCTGGAACTGCCGAGGTCCGGAGCCAAGTGGCTGCTTCCCAAGTGCCCAGGGCAGCATCTGCAGGGATGGGCTTGGCACTGCTGGAGCCTTTGTCCTAAAGAGGCGAAAGGCAAAACACCCAGATTTAAAAAAAACACTCCAGAGGAGACCAGGGGTGTTACCTGTGCCCGAGTCGAGCGGGGCATGGCTGAAGGGTGGCAGGTTCTTCCTACAGCCTGGGAAAGCCAGGCTGAGCGTCTGCTAACCCGGCGAAATGAAGTGTAAGATGCTGAAAAATTATCCAGCCCATCAATCAGCCCTTCCCGAGGCTGCAGCCTCCGCGCGGGGCCTCACCTCGTGCCCCAGCCCCGGCTCCACCGAGACCCTCCCGGCAGCCGCCGTCGCGCGGCGCAGCCGTTGATGAGTGCTGCTGCGGGCCGGGCTCAGCCATCCCCAGGGCAGCCCCACACCCCACAGCACCTGCTCTGGGGGGGCCACAACCCCCCCGGGTGCTGCACAGGGGCCGGGGGCTGCATGAACCAAACCCATCGGTGGCCACTTCAGAGCCGCGGTGCCTCCCCCTGCAAGTGTTTGTGCAAAGCCACAGTAACCAAAGGATAATTGCTGCGCTGTGCCGGGGGCGGCAGCGATGCTGGGGGGGGCGGAAAGGGGCGTCGCGGGCATCCGAGCCGAGCTGGGTCAGGGGCAGCAGCGTCCAGGGCCGATGGGGTCGATCAGCCGCGCCCCGGCAGCTCCCGGCGCAGCAGCATGAGGCGGCCGCAGGTACGAGATGTTTTCACACAGACCCGGCCCTTTCGTCAAAACAAAGCAGAACAGAAAATCTGCAGATTATTTTACTGAAACCTCACATTCCCTCTCGCAGATAAAATTTCACTTTCTGGTTTGTTGTTTTTTAACCAGAATAATCTCAAACATTTCAGAAATGCGCTCGGTGGCCCAGCCCCAGATGCCTACCAGCATCTTCACCCCCCCAACCCCGGCCCCGGGCTGCGGCTCCCCACCGCTTCCCGCCGCACCGGACGGGATCGCGCTCTGCTGCGGCCGGAGGGGACGGACACGTCCCCGGGCAGCCCCCTCCTGCCCACCCAATATTTCCGTGGTCTTGCAGTTGAGAGCAAAACCGCTCCCCTCCTCCCACTGCTGCTGGTCTCAGCATCGCCCGCTCCATCGCCCGCACAGCGCCGGGCACGGGGGGTGCATTCGGGGGCTGCATTTGGGGGGTGCATTCGGGGTCCGTGTCACCCCCCCGGTGGCAGTGCCGGTCCCGCTCCCGGGTCAGCCCAGCGCTCACACTGCAGCTCGGTGATGGCGTCGCAGCACCCAGGAGCCGTCAGCAAGCCCTGGATGCTGGGTGCCAGGAGGGGCGGGCAGGGGCAGGGGGGCCGGTCCCACTCCGGGCACTCCGATTGTCCCCCCAGCACCACAGACCCCCCCATCCTCTGCTGCTTTATACAACCTGGGGTTAAACCTCCCCGGGGCAGCAGCCACCAGATGTAAACTTGAGCCATTGTCCCTTTAGGACGTTTGTCACCTAAAAATACCACCTGTGTTTTCCTGCACTGCTGCAGTTTGTAATTGGTGCCTGTAAATATATAAATACACACATACAGGGACACGAGGTGGCTATTTAAAGCCTGAGCCAGGAGAGGACCAGTGCCAAGCCCGGTTTTTAGGAGCAGAGCATAGGTGCAAGCCGAGGACACGGGCCCAGCCCGGTGGCTGCGCTCCGGGGTCACAGACCCATCGCCCGGCAAAAATAGGAGCGTCCGTCGGGGTCGGAGGAAGTTTAAATAAACACCGGGGGTGGCGCGGGACGGAGCGGCCGCGTCGGGCCGTGCGGCACCTGCCCCGGCGAGGGCCAGAGCTGCGGGTACCCCCTGCCCCAGCTCCCGCCCTACGCGATCCCCCCTCCCCGAGGGGCACCGCAGCACCCCGAAGCCCCCGGGACAGACGGGGCTCGCACGGCCCCGGCCCCGGGAAGGTTTAACGTTCGCCAATGCCAAACGCCCCCGGGACGGGGGGTGCGGCGGCAGCACCTGCTCTGCCCTCACACCTGGGCACAAAGGCGGCCACTGTGCCGGGAACGCGACACCCCCGCCAGCTGAGCCCCGGCCTCCCCGGGGATTTGCGCAACAGAAACCCCGGCCCTGCCAAAGCCAACAGAGGCTGCTGCCTCGGCGGGAAGCGGCAGAGCAGAGCTCGGAGCCTTTGCGCCAGGCCCAAGCGCAAACCACCTCCTGCCCGCTCGGATGCCGTGGCTTTGGGGGTTTTTGCTTCCTCCCCACCATCGTTTGAGTCAGCCCTTTCGGCAGCACGCCGGGAGCAAAATCCTCCGCAAGCGCCTCCGCACGAAGCCACCGAGTTTCCCTTCGGTCCCACCCCGGTCCCCACGAGGACCCAAGTGACCTGCGACGCCGCATCTGCCGTCCCTGCCCCCGGGACCCCATCCCGAGCAGTGCCGGGGGGACGGGGAGCTGCTGGCCCCCAGCCAATGGAGCATCCGGGCAAACGAGGAGCGATGCTAACGTCCGGGGCCGGACAAGCAGGCAGGGGGGGACGAGCACTGGCTTTTGGCCGGCCCCACCCTCCTTCTCGGGGCTGCGAACCGAGGGGCAGCACGCTCGCCACGAGCCCACGCCGCTGCCCGGGCTGCACAGACGAGGGGACAAACAGCCTCAGCTTTGCAGCCACGGAACCAAACCCGCTGCCCTGCACCCCGGGCCACCCCGGGAGCCCCCACCACGGGGGCTGCGACTGCAGCATCCGGAGGTACCGCGTGTCCCCGCGCGAGGGCCCGGTGCAGGCAGACAAGACCCATGTCACAACGCCTCCGGACACCCCCTCTCGCCGCGCTCGCCGGGTTGCAGCCATAAACCCCGACCAGCGCTCCCAGTGCCTGGCTGTGGCGCAGATGTACCTGCCGCGGGCTCGGCCCCTCTCCGTCCCCACACAGCCACCACCCCCTGCTCGGGGCCAGCTGGCAGGTGACGATGCCGGGGCTTTGTCTCTGGCCTATGATGTTGCCCGTGATTTATAGGTCATTTTACAGCAGCTGTAAAGAGGCTGTAAATTATAGGAGGGGCATAAATTAGCCACGGACCCCTTTACTGGCCATAAAGATCTAAGGCCCACCACAGCTGCCTTTGGAGCTGGCACCCCGGGAGCATTCCCGAGGACAGCCAGGGGTGCCTTCAGCCAGGCCAGCGCGGCCGCGCCGAGTTATTTAGCACGTCTCAAATAAATGGGCCCTTTTATTCCAGCAGAGTCGGCGGGTGGCAGGTGGGGAGGGGCCGGTGCGATGGGGACAGCCTGGGGAGGGGGCAGGGGACTCCCTGCCGAGTCCAGACCTTCCCCCCCACCCAGTTTGGTGGAGGCGGGGAGAGGGCAGTGCGTCCCCCCGAGGGGCCCTCGGTGCCGGGACCCCCAGCCCAGCCCCGGGAGGGTTTGGTGGTCCAGCCCTTTGCCAGGATGCAGCAGCGGGATGGGGGCAGGGGGGGCGATGCCTTTGGGCTCGCAGGTGGCTCCGAGGGGCAGCCCCGCATCCTCCTCTTAATGAGCACAGGGTCAGCTCCTCGTTTGGCTCCCGCAGCCCGCAGTGGCCGATGCCCCCCGCGCCGCATGTCCTCTGTGCCGAGGCTCCGTCTGCGCCAGGTCCCCCAAATTCCTCCGCTGGCCGCCCTGCCCCAGCGGCCGTTGGTGCCCTGTTGTTCTGCGACGTGACCCTGGGGCACAAACCGCTTTGCAGCTCCTCGCTGTCCCGTTAATTACATTATGTCTAACGAGAAGGATCAGGCGGAAGGGATTAAACTTTGAATCTGCTTCTGCGGTCCCGGCGCACAGGAGAGAAAAGCAGCTTTATCCGTTGAGAACGGGAGTCATTTTTCACACCACCTCCAATCCCAGCACTAATCTCCATCGTTTACCCAGCCCGCTGCCAGCTCCGCAGGCAGGGCAGGCAGGATGCTCCCAGCCCCAGCCTCGGGGTCTCTCCTTCCTCATCCATCTTCGTAGCCTGCCGACAGGGATGGAGGTGACGGAGCTACAACGGGGCGGGCAGGGGACTCTGCAAGCCCTGCCCCAGCGCTCGGCTGCTCGAGGGACCCTTCCAGCGGCTTCTCCCCCGCCTCTGCCTGCGCACGGGACAAAACTGCACATCTGGGGAATCTCTGAGAGTTGCCAGCAGCTCAGCGCTTCCCCCTGCCTGGGGCTGCCCTGCAGAGCGTGGAAAGTACCAGTTTGGGGTGAAGCCTGTTCCCAGGCACTCCAGGGAAGAGCTTCCAAGCATCGGGGTCCACACACACCCGAACCCCCGCGGCTGGGCACTGGGTGAGCCCCCACGGCCGAGGAGGGCCGGAGCCGGGCAGGGGGGGCTGCGGGGAGGGGCGACTCCAGAGAAGCGAAGCCCCCGGGCAGCTGTGGGAACCCGCTGTCCCACGTGCCCTGTCACCAAGGTGCCCCAGCGTCGCGCAGGGCTGCAGCCACAGGACAGTTTGGACCACTTGGCATCGGCAGGTTGTTAAAATGCACAAATAGAGAGAGGACTGTCTGGGCTGGAATCACCCAGCTAGAGGGTAGGGATTGTTTTGCCCAGAGACTGTCAAGCGAGCGAGCCCCTCGTCTGGGCACCCCTCCAGGCTCACGGGCTAGTGATTTGCATGATTATTCAGCATAAATTTGCCTTCGTTACTGAACGGGGCATAGCCAGGGGTCACCGTTTCTGAAGAGCCGCGGCGCCGCAGCCCGGCACGCTGAGCTGCTGGAGACGAGGCCGCAGCGGGTCAGCAGCCGAGCTGACACCCCGCAGCAACAGGGTCGGCCCTCCCGTCGCTCAGGCTGCCGTCACGAGCGTGGTTTGCATTTTGAGAGGCCGCAGCATCACCTGCCTCCCCCACGAGCAGCCTGGCACGGAGCCTGCGTTTGGTCCTTTGACAGGAGCAGACAGACACCCCCGGGCCAAGGGCCCCCCTCAACGTGCCCAGTCCGACCCTGCAGCCGCCCGGCACGTTCTCCCTGCAAACGTCTGACCTTGAGGTCTCCCAGGAACAACAGGAAAAACCTCTGCCCCCCGGCACGGGCACGTCGGCTCCACACAGAGAGACCCTTGTGCTCCACGCCAGTGCCTGGACCCGGCGCAGCGGCGGTCACAGTCCCAGCGTGGGGACGCACACGGAGACTGTCCCGGGCACTGCGAGGGGCTGCGGTTCGGCTCTGCGAAGCCGTCCCCAGTAGCTGCAGCACTGGGAGAAGTGGGAGCAGCCACCGACCCCCAGGCCCGGAGCACAGCTGCCGTCCGGTGCGAGACGGCAGCAGTAAATCTGGGCTCATTGCTGGAGACCCCAAGGAGAGCATCTGCAGCTTGTTTTCAGCGTGAACTCCTGTAAAAAGGGCACCGTGCCTATAAATCCATCACAGGGAAGCTTCCTGGAAACCCGGTTCGGCTTCTGTTCCTCTAATTCCTGGTGCACGGAGCCCCAGCTGCTGCCAGGGCAGAGGCAGGGCAAACCAAAGGGGCTTTACAGAATCACAGAATCATCTAGGTTTACACATCGCAGCTCTGCAGCCCGCCTGGCCAGGTCCCCCCAGTGCCCCCTTCTCAGTGCTCAGCAGCGGGACGGGACCTCCCACCCTTTGGGCACCAAACCCCTCTGCAAGAGCTGCCCATGAACCGGCCAGAAGCCTCTGCCAGGGCCATCTGCTGAGCCCCATGTCCTCCAGCACCAAACGGTTAAAACAGGCTTTAAAGCCTTCTTGGAAATCACAGCCCATCAGCAAAGACAAGGGTAAATATTTTAAAGTCAAATACTGCAGCTAGGCATACCAGAGGATGCTTCCTACCCCTGCAGATTAAGCTCTGAGGAATTAATCAATAAGAGTCCAATTTAAGAAGATTTTAGGCACCTGTGTGGGTCTTGCTCTCTCTATAAATCCCACCTGCCCCAGGGCTGTGGGTGCCCTTGCAAAGTGCTGATCAGGGTAAGGCTCTGGGGAGAGTTGGGGATCCTGTTGGACCAGGCTAAGCCCTTCCTGGGGTGCTGCTGGTGAGGGCAGGGATGTGGTGGGCTGGAGCAATGTCCTGCATCTCCTGTCATCCCTCCCCAGGGGTTAACCTGCGCCTGAGTTTACATCCCTGTGCCCAGGGGTGATGGGTCAGGGCTGGAGCTGCAGGATCCAGGGGCGGTGGGGACTCGTCCCTCGCTGGCCTCGGGACTGGTGTGGGGACCTTCCTTCCCCTTGGCAGGGAGCAACCCTGGGTGTGTGCAGCAGCCTGGCTCAGGCTGGGAGGGTCTGGGCAGGTCTCCAGGGACCTGGGGAAGGTGAGGTTGGGGTGCTGCAGATGGTGGGGTGCTCAGGGCAGGGTGAGCGAGGCAGGAAGGGTTTTGAAAGCAGGTGGTGAAAGAAATGATCTGGGAAAAAAAATGTATCAACACCAGGGGTTCCTTCTAGCTTATTGTTCTTCTGTGAGCAGGGGCAGGGTGTTTCTCCCTCCTGGAGGCACCCCCAGCAGAGAGCCTCTGGCCCCAGCCGTGGTCCTCAGGTGTCTGTGGAGGTTTCCAGCACCTCTGACCCCGGAGAAGCGTTTCCCACCTGCAGGCCCCAGCGTGGGGCTGGGCTGCAGCCCGAGAAGCTGCAGGAGCAGGGAGAGCGTGTGACCCCAGAGGTGTGTTGTGTAGGGGGACTTGGTGGGGCTTGGTCCCGGTGGAGGAGCAGCGTGGGGAAGGGGCAGAGCGTGTCAGTCTGATGGGAACCCTGGCCCTGCTTTGGGAGCAATGCTGCTCCAGGGAGGGATGGAGCAGCTTGGCTCTGGAAAGGGCGAGAGGAGCCCGGCGGTGCCGGGCGGGCAGGAGGAGCTGTTTGCAATCTGGAGGGGGTTAGAGAGTTTAGGGTCGGTCTGTGGTTTACTTTGCCTTCTTCCTCCTCCTGTTTCCAGCGTGTGGGAGGCATCTTCGTCCGGCCTCACCAGCAGCATCAGGCTCATGCGGGTTTGGCAAAGCAAGCGGGCACAGCTCTGCCCTGCTCTATAAATACAGCGGCTTCTCCGGGGCTGTCTAGACAGGAAGCAGCCTGCGAACTGGGATAAAACTCCCCGTGTTAAAGGGGACCAGCAGCCAGTGCTGGGAGCCCAGGGAAAATCGGCTATGAAATAATCCAGTTGTGCCCAGGCAGCTCCGCTGGAAGGGGCTGCAGACCCCCGGAGCCTGGCTGCTGCCTGCACCCTGTGCCCCGCTGCCACCCCAGGCAGTGCAGAGCTGCTCCGTGTCCGTGTCTCAGCCTTCAGGGTGCAAAGATTCCCAAAAAACTTCCTTCTTCTGCATGTCTGGCAATGGGGAGAGCCCTGCACCCAGCACCTTGCTTCCAAATCCAGGGGATCCAAGGTCCTGGGGGAGGTGGGGGAGGATGCGGAGGCAGCGGCTGTGCCGTGGAGCACTTCCACCGGTGCAGCCTCAACCTCCCCTCCATCCCGCTCTGGCCTTCCTCCCTCCCTCCCAGCCCAGCCAGCCCCGCTGCCTCCCGGCCTTACACTGAGCTTTGCAAAGCAGCAGGTGTGAGAGCAGCTCTCGGGAGAGGATCCACTGGATCCCTCATTCATCAGGGCCTGGGAAACGACCCAAGGACCCAGCTGCTTGGGTCCTTCCTTTGAGGCTCTGGACCTGTTAAGAGTTTGCTTTGCATTGCTTTCACTTTATACCCTTGCAGGGAAAAGTCCTCAATCTTGGTTGTTTTGTTCCTGGCTGTGGCTTTTTTCACTATAAATATCCAAGCATTGCTTGAAAGAGAAAAACAGCTCTAGGTAGTGGGAGAAAAATCATAGCCCATGGGTAATGACACATAATGACAGCCTTCCTCCTGATGAAAGCAGATGCCATTGGACTCCTAAATGACAGTGTGCAGAAAACGCTATTATCAGATTATCCGAGTGGCAGAATCTTTGCAGCAACAAGAAGGCAAAATGTGTCCAGCCCTGGGGAGGACGAGCAGCCGGCACCATCTCGGCCCTAGCCCGCACGGGACTGCGGGACCTGGAGAGGCAAATCCCGCGGCCGAAGGGGTCTCTGCGGCTGCTCGCTGCCCCGGGAAGCTCACACTGACCCCCGCAGTCCCCGTGTCCCCAGGTCCCAGCCAGGAGAGGGGCTGCAGCAGCCCGGGGCGAGGGTCTGTGGGTGCTGCTGCAGGGGTGCAGTAAGGGAGCGTGTCCTCGGGCGCTGGGGCGCCTCCACCCGTGTGATTTGCCTTTTGCTCTTTGCCTCTCGCACTGTAAATGCTGTAAATTACAGGCACTGGCTTTGGGGACCTTCCTCCTCCTGCCAAGGAGAGATAACAGCCAGAGGTGGCTGCTCTTGTTGCTCTGACTTCAGCACCTTTATCTACCCCTGGAGATCTTTCGGGCCTGACCCAGGGTTAGCAGGAGACTTTCTCAGGTGGAGCCAAGGGACCGGCAGTGCCCTGTCCCTGCCCCGGCTGTCCTGGGCACCATCCCCACATCATGTCAGCCCCGCAGAGCCCGCTGCCTTTCCCCATCACAGGGAGCCAGCCCAGGGTTGTTCCACGCCGTCCCCAGGTCCCTGAGCAGCCTTGGGGCGAGCAGAGCATCAGTGCAGCTAATGGGAAGTGCTGGATGTCCCCCGGGACAGCTTATTAAACATCACAGCCCTGCGAGTGAACCCGTGTGACGCTCAGACACCAGCTCGGCTTCAGCGTGAGGGGGCAATGTCAAACAAACGTAATTAATTTCCCTCTGCAAATCAATTGGGGGCCAGAAGTCAAGCCCGCCTGGTACAGGAGATACACTGCAGTGAATAATCGTCCTCGCAGACGGGTGATCCGCGCACACCGCTCGCCTCCCAGCAAATTAAAGAGCTTCCCCCTTGGGATGAAGGCAAGACAAGGCTGCGGGCCCTCGGCGATGGATTATCTGCCACGGCAAGTTACTGCGGGGCTGAACCTCCTGCCAGAGCTGCCCGGGGCGTGTGAACCCAACAACCCCGCAGGTCTTGCTCAGGCCACGGTTTCTCAGGTGGATGGTTCCGTCCTTCACCTCCTTTACCGGCCGGCTCTGGCAGAAGGGCAGCCCAGGGAAGGCTGCAGCTTTGTGCTGGGAGCACCTGAAGGGATGCAGAGCCCTGAGCATCTTTCTCCCCCACGTCTCCTCCCCCCCTGCCCCAGGGAGCTTGGGGTGGCAGCTGGTGGCCCATCCTGGAGGGCCACCAGCCTGGGGATGCACCTGACTGCTGGCCTGGCTGCAAACATGGCCGTGCAACTGTCTCCAGATGATAAAATATCATCTGATGTCTTAATGAGCTCCTTGGTGCTTGACAATTGCGGGGTAGGGGAGCTGGCTGCCCGGCTCCCGGCACAGGGGTCTCGGTGAGCCGTGCCCTGCCCGGAGCGGAGGCTGCGAGGTGGGTCCAGCCAGCCAGGACACTCTTCCCTGCGAGGGCACGTCTCTGCCCCAGAGAGCTCCTATCAGCTGTGATTCCCTGCACTAATGTCAGAGAAGTGGCTGAAAAAGCTGGGCTGGGGCCCTGTGAAGGCAAGGCAGGATGGTTTTGGTGGTTTGCTCTCCCTGGCTAAGCTGGCTGGGTACAGCTCTGGCTCCTAAATGCCGCCTCTGTGGGCAGAGCCCAGTGTGACCGTGGGTGCCCTGAGCGTCTCTGCCCTGGTGCGGGTCCTCTCCTCGGCCAGGGAGATGGTGCCCGGGCAGTTGGGCAGGCTGCGTGATGAAGGCTGCGCTTCCCTTCATCTCCGTCAGAAGAGCAGCCAAGTAGCAGCAGACAGGGGTTATTATGGTGCTGTTGAGATGCAACCAAGGAAGGAAAAAGCCTGTTTGGGTCACTGCTGATAGCAGAGAAACCTTGGAGCGAGCAGGGTGCTGGGGAGCCAGCCTGCGGCCCTGCTTTGCCCGTGCCAGGGCTTTACCTGGCGTGGCAGCACCCCGGGATGCTCCCGGGCAGGGATGCTGTGGCCAGGACTGGCTGCAGCCCGGCCCACGGGCACCGACCTGGCCAGGCCGGGCTGCCAGAGCCCAGCTGAGCGCCGGCAGCGCCTGTAGCTGCAGCCAGAGCCGCTAATAACTCTTTATTGAGCTGGAGCGGGGGGGAGAGAGGGGCCTTCCTGTAAAAGGCAGCGCTCTGCTTCCAAATCATGCCCGGGAGCTGAGGCTTTATCCCTGGTGGTGTTGATTTTCCTGTGTCGCGTTTCCCTGGGAAAGTTGGTGTTTTGAGAGCTCCCCGCGGGGTCCTGCTGGCCAGTGGCAGGGTGGCCTGGCCGCCCGCTGGCCCTCGAGAGGGGCTCGAGTCCTCCGAGGCGGCTGAGGCAAACCCGGGTCTGTGCGTCCCGGCCGCCGAGCGCGAGCCGCTGGCCTTGGGGCTGAGTCGCTCTCGGTGACTCAGCTGCTCCGGCAGGCGGGGAGCGGTTTGCTGAGGTCGGTAACGCACCTGGAAGGCTCTGCAGAGCGCTGAGCAAACCCGCCTGCCCACGGAGAGCGGGGGAAGGCGGCGGTCGTGTCTTGGGCATCGGGCGGGAGGGCGGCACGGGCACAGCCGGCCCTCGGGGACGGACGTGGGTGTCGCGGGGCCCGGCTGCACCCGTTAACACGAGCACACACGTGTGCAGGCTGCACGTCCCCCCGGAGCAGCGCCGCGCACATGTGTGCTCTGCCCTCCTCTTCCTCGCGCGGGCTGGAAGCCACAAGCCAGGCAGCTGCCGGCAAGGAGCCCCACACCCTGATGTGCTCCGGCCCTTTCAGGGAGAGACGGGGCTGACAAAGTCTTTGTCAGTCGGATCTGTCAGGGAAAGCTCTTTGTTCTTCAGCATTTGCTCTTGCCTCCCCCTCTCCAAACCTAAACTAGATGCATCTGCTTTTGTTTTCTAAATGCAGAATTAGGGACTGAAAAGAGTCCCTTTGTAGTGGGGAGGAGGGGAGAGCTGAGATCTTTAGCTGGGAACGCAAGGTCAGGGGGGAGCCGCTCTATTGTGCTGGGACCCTCCTCCAGCTCAGCCCTTTCTGTGCCCTCTCTTCACACTCCGGTTCCCGCTAGAACCACTCTGGAGATGTGGGGAAACCCGCGAGGGGGGACGGGCTGCTCCCCCAGCCCCGGCCCGGGGGCTGTGCCGGCATCGCCGCGGCCGTGGCCGTGCCGGATCGTGCGGATTCCCCCCTGCGGTGGGTTTTGCTGCTTCTCGGTGCCGCAGCTGGGAGCCGGCGCGTGGGGGTGGGCGGCAGAGGACAGGCACCCCCCGCTCAGTGTGGAGCCCGGAGGGTACGAACCTCTGCGGGTACGGGACACGGTGCGTGTCCCACTACATCCCCACACTCGGTCCTGTGCCGCGGGAGCTGCGGGGAGGCTGTGAAAGGAGCAGAGTCGCTGGGAAGCTGCTCCCCAAACGCCTTTGTTCTTCCACAGAACAAAACCCTCCGAGCCCCAGCCTCGCAAAGCCTCTCTCTTTCCCTGGCTCTTTCCTGCATGAGGGCAGCCCTGCAGCGTGTCCCCCCTTCCCGGCCACTCTCACAAGGAGGAGGGTGACCAGGCACAGCCACCAGCCCGCGGCAGGACCACACGTGGAGGCAGGATCTGGACCATCCCGAGGCCAGGAGCCCCTCTGCTGCAATGCAGACGGGATGCAGAGGGGGACACATCTCCCATGGCCTCCGTGCCAGCCTGCCGTGGGCCTCGCCTCCTCCCAGGAGCAGCTCCTTCGCTCTCCCAGGTAGAAAGGATTTCTTTTTCATCAAGAACCTGCAGCTCCCACACCAGGAGCAATCAATCCCCACCGGCAGCACAGGAAGGGGGCTCAGCCCCAGGGGTTGCAGGGCTCTTTGGAAGAGGCAGTGGCGTGAGCAGAGAGCAGTGGAGCAGCAGTGGGACAGTCCCGTGTCAGCCGCAGGCCAGGTACCCCTCCCCTTGTCACCCAACAGCCTCCTCCGGCTTCCTTGTCCAGCCTGGACAGAGCGATCCCACAGGAGTGAGGTGCCCCAGCACGGCTGCCCGTCGGGTTGGAGGTGGGATTTGCTAAACCAGCGCAGAGCCCTGGGTCAGCGCTCTGATTTCTGCAGCAGAGCCGAGCACGGCGCGGTACGAACCTCCCCGGCTGAGCCGAAGCTGCGGGTTTGATGCTGCTCCCTGTGGCTGGGGCTCGCAGGCTGCCCCGGGGATTTGCCTGACGCAGGGTCAGTTGTTCAGCTGTTGTGGTAACTGAGACCTCCTTTAAGTTTTTCTTAATCCTGTTCTTGATTAGCTGCAGATAAACTGAAACAAGCCCAGGTTCATGTGAAATCAGCATCTGCATTGCCTCAAAATCACATCATCGACACAAGAGTGTGCAGGGGAGAGCCCAGCACGTCACCCCCCCGGGCCAGGAGAAGGGCCATGGGCTGGCAGGAGCTGGTGCTGCTGGAGCAGAGTCCCCCAGCCCCTGCCCATCCCGGCAGGCACGGGCAGGCCGTGGGCTCCAGTGTGGTCCCTGGGGCCCCCCTGCTCTTCAGCCTCAGCCCTTGGCAGTCCCCCTCAAGTCTGGGGGAGCCTCATCTCCCCGTCCCTCCCGGAGGACCTGCTCGTTCTCTGCTTATGCCACCACATGGTGACAGCTCGTGGTCACTCCTGTGCTGAGCCCCGATGTGATGCTGAGGCCAAATCCTCGAGCCTCCCGGGAGCAGGGGGTGGCTTTCCCCATTTTCTGCCATTTGCAAACACCTTCACTTAAAACGGCCCAAGAACTTGCGTCCTGTTGATGCAGTCAAGCAGAAAACCACCCCTGAGGAGCTGCAACAGAGGCGTGAGCCCGTCCCCTTTCCATCACCAGGGTGCAGTCCCAGGAGGTCCGTTTCAGGGCCAACATTCCTAAATCTGGGACAAAAGCTCATTGGGAGACACGGCTGCTCCGCAGGAGAGCAGGGCCTGGAGCTGCTGTGCAGGGCAGCCCCCCTGCCCAGGGGGGACACACACACAGCGTGGGCTGGCCCCGGCCGCTGGGCGATGAGGGGAGAGGAAAGTGGGGCTGGGGGCGAGCGGCTGCCCAGGATGCCCCAGGGGTGCAGTCGTGCTTGCCGGGGGCTGGGGTGAGCTCTGCTGCCCTGCTGTGGCCCCAACGCTCCCCGCGTTCCGCTTGCGGGGAGAGGAGCGTCCCAGCAGGTGTGTTACCTTCCCCCCTCTCCCCGTCCACATCTGTCATCCTGGAAAGAAAATATTCAGCGGGTCTTGGCATGGCAAGCTGAACAGTTGCCTGAAGCAGCGAGAGGCTGCTCCTGGAGATGGATGCCCAGCATTTGGTTCAAATATAGCTCTGGTGACTGACAGGGCTAATTCAGCCTGTCCTCTTCGCCGTTATAACTTAATCACTCGCACATTGCCCCGCGCAGGTCTCTCGCTGCCAGCCGGAGATGTCTTCATTCCGGGATGCCCTGACTGGCTCAGGCGCGGGGCTGCTCCTGTGCTTGTGCTTCGCTTGAACCGCCCTGCGCCCCCCGCACCCCCCGCGCCCGCCCGGCTTTGGGGGAGCTCGTCTGGGCTGCATGAACCGGGGCTCCCGTGTCGGGGGGCACAGGGGACGGGCTGGGCTCTCTGGCCTGGTGATACCCCACCGTGCCCCCCGGCTCGGGGGCCCAGCGCGGTCCCGGTCTGCAGGTGCTGCCTGTGCACCAGAGAGTTTTTGGGGTGCCCTGTGTTCCCACCTCACACCCCGGTGCAAGGCCGCCCGGCCGGGAAGGGCTCGGGAAGGGCAGGGACGGCAGCAGCGCCGGCTCCCAGAGGGCTCCGGGAAGGATTTGGGTCTGGCAACCCCTTAAAACTCCGCTCACCAAACGGGGTGCGCTGGGGCCTTGCCTGGACCAGGCTGGGGGCTCCGGCTGCCCACAGCTCTGCCCACAGCTCTGCCCACGCCGCTGCCTGCACCGTGAGCAGGGAAAATAGTGGGGTGCAGGTGACCCCTTGGCCCTTGCCTGCGCCGCGGGGCCCGAGGCTTCCCCGCTGCACCCGGGAGCATCGCGGCGCGGCCTGGGCTGCTTCGGGGGGTGACAACCGCCTGCACAACCCAGCGGGGACCCCCGGGATCCCACCGGCGGGCGGCTGCCGGGAGCGCAGCCCGCGGGGGGCTCCGAGGTGGGCGGGGGGGACGGCCCGGTGGCGACTACAAGCCCCATCAGGCAGCTGAGGANGGCCGGCCCCGCCATGGGGCGGCCGCTGTGAGCGCGGCGGCGGCGGGGCTGCGCCTCTCGCCCCGGCCGGGGCTTCCCCTCCATTGTTCCCGGGAGCGGCGGGCACCGCGGGGCTCCGGTGAGTACGGCGGCCGCGCTCCGACCGGGGCTGCCGGGACCGGGACCGCGGGGCATCGCTTTGTTGCGGCGCCCGGATGGCGGCGGGGGACCGATTTGGGACGTGGGGACACCCCCCCGTCCCAGGGAGCTCCGCCGCGGCCGGACCCCCACCCCCCCTCCCCATCCCCCCCTCCCCGGTGCGCCCGTGGCGGGGCGGCTCGACGGCGGCCCCGCTTTGCGGGTACCGGGGCGGGGCTCCGGTTTGTGGGCGCTGGGGGTCTGTGGACACCGGGGCCGTCCGCTGTGCGCGTGTCGGGGTCCCCCGTTTGCAGCCCCCGGGGGGGGCAGTTTGGAAAGGCGGCGGGGCCGAGCCCGTCCTTCGGGGCCCGGGACCCCCGGCCCCCCCCGGCTGTGGGGAGCCCGGCCGCGGGGCTGGGGGCTGATTTCCGAGTCGCTGCCTGGTCCCTTGTTCCCAAAAAGTTGCTGAGCGGGAGCCTCGCGGCTTCCAGAAAAAGATGGAAAAAGGAGCAGGGTTTGGTTTTGTTGAGGATTTCGGCTCCTGGGGCGTCGCGGTGGTCGCCGGGGATGGGGGTGCTGGGAGTCCCGCGGTCCGTTCCGGGTTTCCCTTTGTGTTTGGGAGCTGCGGGCGGGGAGGTGGGGGGCTCCGAGAGCTCCCCCAGCCCAGCTCCCTGCGGTCTCTGCAGTCGCTCCCGTTTGCCCGTGGCGAGCGCGGGGAGCGCGGCGGCCGGCGACGCCCGCGACAGCCGCTTGTGCCTGGGCCGACACGCAGCCCCCCAGCCCCGGGGTGGGCTTCGGGGGGCGGTTTTGGCTGCGGTGTTTGGGGGCGTCGGGGGTTTTGCCGCAGTCGCAGGCGGTTGCCTTGTGCGAGGCGGGAGCGCGATGGGGTTACCCCGGGGAGCGCTGAGGCCGCCTGGCGATTCCGGGTCGCTGGTTCGTGTCCCGGGTGTCACGGCTGGTGCCCGGCGGGGGGGGCCCGGCAATGTTTAAACCCTCGCCCTGCGGCTCCTGCTCTGCCGGGGGGGTCCCAGCCAGGGTCAGCCGGGGGGGTGCGCTGCGGCGGGGCCGGAGGTCGCTGGGTGCTGCCCAGCGGGGTGCGAGTGGGGGTGCGGAGGAGTGGGGGTGCGGGGGGAGCAGCCCCCCTGCCCAGCCCCGGGGATGCCGCAGCAGCCTGGACCCCGCGGCCCCCCGCCCTGGCTAGCAGCCATTTTCCCCACACAGGAGCACTTCCTCCCTTAATCTCCGTGGTGGCTGGCATGCACTGTTGCCTTTTCGTTGTGTTGCTCAGAGAGGATTAAAATAAATAGTCCCTGCCCTGGCGGGGCACAGGCGGGAGCAGCCCCTCTGCGCATCCGTCGGCTCCGGGCTCGGCTGCGCCCCAGCCCCGCTGGGAGGGACCCGGGTTGCTTTCAGGTGGGAACTGGAGCTCCCTGTTTATTTATCTGCCTTAAAACATAAACTGAGCGAGGAGCTGTACTGCCCCAGCCCCAGCTGCTCTCCCCCCAGTGCTCCGGCCCCCCAGGTCTGGCTGCTAGAAGGAGCCACTCGATGGGCTGGGGGGTGGATGCTCGTCCCGGCAGCTCAGCCCCGCTGGGGACCTCCTGCTCCTGGGCACGAAGGCGAGTGCCAGCAGTCGGGGATGTGTTTGCTGGAGAAGTCTGTGTCCTTCCCCCACCAGCAGCTTTCCTTGGAGGAGCCGAATGTCATGAAAACCCCATCCAGCTCCCGCCCGGGTGGGGTGAGAGGCCTCTGCCTCTCCCAGGGGGTGACAGGCTGTGGCTGTGTCCTGGAGTCCCCGTCCCGCCGGTCCCCTCCCGGAGCAGGCAGTGGTACCAGCCCGGTGGGGATTGCCAGGTACCAACGGGCGCTCTGCGGGTCTGAAGATGAAGCCCTCGGGTAGGGATCCCTGAACTGGAGGATGTTTCCAATACTGAACTGGTTTCAGAGGTCTGTGGGTGAGGCTGGGCCCTTCCCCGTCCCCCCTGCCCCACGTCCCAGGCTGCCCACAGCGTGTGGTGAACCCCCCCTGGAGACCCCCCAGGAGCCGTAAGGCCTCGCCGCAGGCTGCAGCACGTACGCCCGGGAAGGGTTAACGCAGTGTGTATGCGCACAGTTGGATATTTATTTTTCCAAGCGTGCATCTGCTTTAAGCATTATAGTTTTTCCCTATAGTTACATTTGCAGTTGTGTTTGCTTTCTATTTCAGCAAATACTCGGTTCCTGACCCGAGCCGCAGGCTGGGGTGAGGAGTGCTGGGCGAGGGAAAGGCTTTTCACCCTTGAATTTTGCCTTTGGCCTGCCCTTCCTCCCCAAGGGCGCCTGGAGGGCTGCTTGTCTTGAGCCTCAGAGAAAAACTTGAGTCTCCTTTCTGTATTTTGGAGCTGGAGGGCATCTGTGCCAGGCAAGGTCACCCCCTCCCCACCCTGAGGGACGCGTGGCCCCCAGATGGGTGCAGCCCCCACCGCGGGCTCCTGAAGCCTTGCAGACCTGGGAGCTGGGCTCCGACTCTTCTCCTGTTGAATTTGGCCTTGCCCGGTTGTTTTTCTGCTGCTGCGTTACACGCCGGTGGCTGGCACTGAGGCACCGGCGCTCGCCCGCCTGGGATGCTCCGACGTGGTGGGTGCTGCAGGGGCCAGCTCTGCTCCGACGGTGGCCAAGCTGCCCCGGTCCAGAGCCACCCCAGCCCGCTCAGAGCCACCCCCCCATCCCGGCCGGCAGCGTGAGCACAGGGGGGATCAGATTGGGGGGTCCCCGCGGGACGGCACGGCATCCAACCCCCGGGTGCCCCAGCTGGGCACCCTGCTCCGGCGCCAGCTCCTGCTTTTGGCACCTTGCAGAGATTCCTGGGGATGAGCCGCGGGACGGGAAGGGGCTTCCCCGCTCCACTCAGCTCAGAAACGTTCAGCACAGGCGGCTGCCCGAGCGCGGAAGGTCCCGTCCTGTGCTGCGTCCCTGGGACAGCTCAGCCTGGTGACTCACGGGCGTGGGAGAGGCGAGAGGCCAAAGTGCAGCTCTTGGGGTCCCTGAGGACAACAGGGGCGACAGGTTGCACAAGGGCCGCTTGTCCCGAACGCTCGGGCGTGCCGAGGCGGCGTGTGAGAGCGTCTTCCCCGACGCCCGGGTGTGCGGGGGGCGTGTGGCCCAGGGAGGATGCGCAGGTGGGCACAGGGGCGCCCGTCACCCCCCGAAATAGCTCCGTGGGTGTAGCAGCCACTTGTAATTGCAGCTCGGAGGCAGGTCTCGGAGGGGCAGTTAGCCCTGGCTCCTCTCTTACTGCTTCCATTTTTAGTTGTTTGAATCCACCCCTGAGCAGTAAATTGCAGCGTGCCGGGGCCGTGGGGAGCGGGGCCGGTGCCCGGCGGGAGCGGGAGACCCACCCCACTGGAGCCGCCGGCCTCCTGAGCGAGCGGTTTCCTGCTGGGATTTATATAAACGCTGTACGAAGGCGGGGAAGGGCCATGCCGTCGTCTGCACAGGTAGGAGCACGCTCCTGCTGCCTCGCCGCCCTGGGGGGGGGGCGCAGGTGCCATGGGGGTCCCTGGGCTCCCTTTTCCCCTGGGGAGGAGGGAAGGGTCTGCGCTGCCCCTTCCCCTCGGCACCCGCTCCTCCTGAACACCGGGATTCCCGGGATGCTGCCGAGCCTGTCCGGGGGGAGCAGGCAGGGTGCTCGGTTTGAGCCCCGTGCGCAGGATGCGTCCCTGTGCCCGTCTCCTTCCAGCAAAGCCACACAGGGGCCGGGCGATCCCTCTGCCTCCTGGCACGCGTGCCCCCCTCCCTCTCCCTCCCGGTGACTCTCCTGGGCCGCGGGGCAGCTCTTTGCCGCCGAGTGATCCCTACGCCATGGAAATATGCTGCTGTCGAGCCCCTGAATCAGCCGAAGGCGCCTGCTCCGAGGTGTATCTGGAGAAGGGCTTTGCTGTGCGCCGAGCCAGCACTGACTCATTTTTCAGGAACTGCCGCTTCTGGAGGCGCAGCGCTCCCCTCCCTCCGTCCCTCCATCCCTCCCTCTCCTCGGCACGGGGCCGGCTCGGGAGGCCCACGCAGACGCTCCGCATTAGGGCATGTTCCGGGGAGCATGTGCTGTCAATAAACAAAACCACTTAGAGACAGAAAATAATTTCCAGAAATACCAAAGACTTTTTTTTTTTTTTTTTTTTCCACGAAGAATTCCATCTCCCCCTTCCAAACCCTGATAAATTGTTAACATTCAATAACTATTTTAAAGCGTGCTGCCTGGGCGCACTGGAGCTCAGAGATAACGCCGGTGTTTGCTGGGTGCCACTTTTCCCTGCCCGACTGCTTGTGTCAATATTTTGGGTCCCAAATGCTCCTGCGCCGGCCAGAGCAGTTGGGGCAGGGAGGAAAGAGGCAGCCGGAGCCCCCAGACCTGCACCCCGGCTGGGTTCCTTGGGCTGCAGAGGCTGTTCAGGGGATCTGAGCTCCCCGGGCAGCACCCGGTGTTAAACGGGAGCCCTTCGGGGCTGGCGGCTGCTCATCAGCAGGGAAAAGCCGGCACCTGGGGCAAGGGGAGCGAAGGGTCTCGCTCCCTCGCTGGGACAGGAGAGGCAGCGGCCGGGGTGTGCGGAGCTCCGACGGGCCGAGCGTGTGGGGAGGATGAGTAGCGGCTTATTACTCACTAGAATTATTACTCACCGTTTTTAACAGCACATACTTTGGACAGGCGTCTCGTGGCAAAGGGAAGCGCCTGTTCACGCGGCAGGTCGGGAACAGCTCGGCACGGGGCTTCGGGGAGTCCGAGGATCGGGGTGAGCTCGGGATGCTCAGTGGGGCAGGGAGGTTCGGCTGCGCCCTGGGGAAGACCTCTGGCTGCCGGAGCCTGGACGAAGGCGTCGGGGACGGTATCATCCGGTCCCCGCCCTGGTCCTTGCACTTCTCCCAGAGTATTTGCCGCCAGCCGGTCCTGGGCCAGCATCGCCCTGGCCGGGCCAGCACGGCCGTGCTGGGGTTGTGCAATTAACTGGGCAGGGATCTCGGCGGCGAGCTCCTCGGCAAAGCCCGGAGGGACGATTAACGACGGCCGGTGTCGGGACCTCCATCCCAGCTCCCGCCGAGGCGCAGATGTGTGGCGGGGGTGGAGCGCGGGGGTTTGCTCGTGTCCACACCGCTGGGAGCAGTTGACCAGGGGCGGCCGGGCTCAGGCTTTGGCTCCAGCGTCCCCCTCGAATGTGTTTTGGCAGAGCTCGGTGCTCCCAGCGCACTGGGAAGGAGGGAGGAGGGCTGTGGAGGGCACATCCCCACATCCCCGGGGCAGCCTGAGCCGGGATCGGGCTCCGCTGGGTCTCCCTGTGCCAGAACCCAGCTGCGATGCCTCCCTGCACGGAGCGGTCCCCTGGCAGGGGAAGGGGACGGGGACCCGCGGGGATGGGGGGCTGGAGAGCCCAGCGTGAGAGCTGGCAGGGATGAGAGCGAATTGCAGTGTTGGCCCTGGAAGCCGGGGGATTTCTCCCCAAACGGCTGCTCTGAAAACAGCTGTCGGTGGAAAGAGAATCTGCCGCACGTGGGAGCGGGGCCGAGGCACCGGGTAACCCCTTCGGCTCCGGGAAGGCCATTCCATGGGGGGTGGCTGCGTGCGTGCCCTAGAGATCCTATAGCGGGTGCGGGGGGCTGGGGTTTGCAGCAGGATCTGCTTCACGGAGGGTGCATGGCGTCGTGGATGGTGGATTTTGGTCTGGATGTGGGGAATTTGACGCAGCCAAGGCTTGGGTCAGCTGCAGTGGCATGAGGTGCCGCTGGTCCTGGAGCCCTGGGGGGTCCCGGGCTGGGTCCTGGCACTGCCTGGGGTTTTTGGGGCAGAAGATGGTGTGGAAGCAAGAGAGAGAGGCAGGAGGAGGTTTACCTGCAGGTGTGCTCACGCAGGGGAGAAGTGGCCTTCGGAGCCCAGCAGAAACATCTCTCCTGTCCCACAGAACTTGGCCAGGTTTTGAGATTATTTTTCATATGAGAAAAGGTAAAGGAAACGAAACATTTCTGGGAGCTGCTGCACCACCATGACCCAGCCTGGGCCAAGGGGGTTTTTGTTTCAAAAATTTTGTGGCATTTTGATCTGTATGGGAATTCCTCTTTTCAGCACGAACTAAGTGCAGGAAGGGGAAAGCAGGAGAGCAAAACCCTCCCTTCCTTTAACCGGCGTTTGAAAATTTCTCCCACCGTTCTGGGAAATTTTGCTGCATTCGATTCTGCTTCGCCAGCGCTTTTGCTCTCGACACATCAGCGCTTTTATGCAGGAAAACATAACCCTGCCAGTCAGTGCTGGGTCGCTTCGGGCTGCGGAGGGTCCGCGGGGAGGCGGGTCCGGGGACATCCCGCTGCGGGGGCTGGATGCTCGAGGAGCATCGCCTACGTCGGCGAGCGCGTCCCCCGCGGCGCCGCGCACCCAGCGGGCTGGATGGCGGGATGTGGGGCTGCATCTCGCCCTGCCCTGACTCTGCTTTCCTCCTTCGCAGCTCGGAGGGGCTGACGGCCCGGCGGAGACCCCCCCCGCGCCCGCCCGGGGCCAGCCCGGGGTCCCCATGGAGTGGTTGTTGCGGAGCCCAGTCGCCGAGCAGTAGCCGCAGCAGTGGGATGTTTGCCTGGCGGTGCCTCATCCTTTGGGCTGTGCTGGTCACAGCCGCGCTCTCAGCTGCCAGGCCGGCCCCCACCCTGCCCGACCAAGGTAAGACGAGCAAACTGCCGTGAGCGCGGGTCGGTCGGGAGAGGCTCCCCGCTGCCTCGGCCTCTGTGATCCTCTTCTGGCGATAAGACGGCCGGTTTCCCCGCAGACGGGGCAGAGACACGTCCCTGGCAGCAGCACGGTGCCAGGTGGCCACTGGGCTACCAGGGAGCTGCCGGCCGGTGCCCGTGGGGACGTGGTGCAGGTTGTCTGCCGAGAGCAGTTCTCGTGGGCACAGAAAGCGCGTGTGCGGTTCCAGCATCGCCCATGGATGTTTTAAACCTGGAGGGAAATTGTGGCAAAACCCAACGTTGTTGGTTTGGAGAAGGATACGAAGCTCCGGGTGCCGTATGCCCGGCGAGGGGTCACTGCGTGTCCCAGCACTTGCTTCCCCGTGACCATCTGCAGCCCGAGGCGTGTGTGGATCCTTCCCACAGCCCTGCTTGACGCGGGGCTGCTCTGGCTCAGCAGCGTTTGGGTGCAGGGTGCCAGAGACCCCCGGGATGCTCCAGCGTGGCTCCCGGCTGGGGGATGCTCCTGCAGCCCTGATCTCTGCGAGGTGTCGCTGGCGGTGGGGGTGCAGCCCCAGGCGAGGGCATCCCCCTCGCTTTTCCTCAAAAAGCCTTGCAAGGGCCCGTGGCCTGCGACGGGCAGGCTGGGGGTCTGCTCCTGCCGCGGCCCCGCAAAGCTCCAGAGCACGGTGGCACCCTGAGAGGCACCTCGGAGGGGCTGAGCGAGGGGGTCCCGGAGAGAGCCGGCCCCGACAGAAAGCGCCGCTCCAGCATTTCAAAGCCTTGGCCTTCCCCTCGGTGAGGCAGAGAATAAACAGACCAGGCAGCGCCGGCGCAGGACTTCTGACTTACTGCCTTTTGGTTTTAATTACCCAAGAATGTCTGGTCTGAGGGGTACTGCTTTTCTTTTTAAGGCTCGCTCCCCCTTCCCGCTCCCTCCCACCAAAACCCCGATTGCTGGTGCTGCCGGCGTGGGCACAGCGGGGCCCCGGCAGCCACGCTCCCCGTGCCCGCGGTCCCGTCAGGGCTCAGGGCTTGGAGCAAACCCTGCGGCGGGTGGGGGCTCGTCACCGGCCTCGGCGGGGGGCGATGGGTGATCCCGGCTGGAAACGCCGCGGGCTGGGCAGCAGGTACCCGGCTCACAGATCCGGCCCGGGAGGAGGCTGGAGCTGCGCGTGGTCTCCGGGGAGGAGCCCGGGCAGAGCATCGCTCACCGGGACCATCTCCGAGATTTTTCCATTGGCACATTTACTCCCCACTTCTGTAAATAACGCGGTTGACAGCGGTAAACATGTTTTTCTCTGGAGATTGCTCTTTCTGGAAGAGGTTTCCGGGTGGCGTTTGGGGTGAGGACGGCTCTCGTGCTGCCGGGAGAGCGGCGCTGGCGGCCCGGCCATCGCGTTGGGAAAGCTGTCAGGGTGTCCAGGCCGAGGGCTGATCTGAGCAAAGGCGGGTTTGGGGGCACACGAGGAGCCCTGCAGCCCCCGCAGGGTTGGGGGAGCAGCGTCAGGCGGCGGCAGTGGAGGAGGAGAGGTTGGAGAGGAGGGAGCTGGTTCCTCGCCAGCCTCATGCCCGGGCTAACAATAACCCCTGGAAACGTTTCCCGACACGGTTCTCACCAGGGCAGCCCAATTAGTGCCACAGCAGGAGCCCGGCTGGGGCCGAGTCCAGCCCTTGGCTCCGGGGCCGGCTGGTGGGAACAGAATGTTCCCGGCAGGACACGCGGGATGGGAAGAGCCGGTGCTGGCCCAGGACCTGCGGCCGGGGCCGTGCCACCGGCACCTTGCAGGTCGCCTGCTCTGTCCCTGCGGGATTTTGGGGTCCCGCGGGGTGTGCGTGGGGGCTCAGCTCCCGCGCCGTGGGGCATCGTGTCCCCAGGGCCGGGTTCAATGTCCTTCCTCCTCCTCATCGCCGCCGGCTCCCCAGCATCACCCGTGCCGGCCGGGGGGCAGCGGCGGCCGCGCTCGGGTCCCCTCCGCGGCGGAGGCAGCAGCTTTCCCGGACTTTGTTCTGGATGTTTATGGGGTTTCAGTTTACTCCCGGTTCTGAGGCAGCTAAGCTCCCTTCTCAGGGAGCCAGTAATCCCCCGCGCCCGGCCAGCGGCCCCTGCCTCGCTGCGGAGGAGGATTTTCAATCGCCGGCCCGCCTCTCCTCGTGGCGTGGGGAGGGGGCTCGGGAACTCTGCCTTTGTCAGGGGCTCACTCCTGTTACTGAAAAATCTGCAGCAAATAAAATATTAATGGGCACTTACTGCATTTTATAGTTACCTAAATTTGGAGGTGGTAAAAAACCCCTAGTTAAAGGGAAAAGCCAAGAAATTTCCATGAGCAACCTCCATCGCCCTCCCTCACAAAGCCGGTCTTTGTCTTCAGGTTAAATAGAAACCTGCAGAAAATTGCCGAGGGGATTTTTTTCCTCTCTCCTTGTCTGCTATTGTCCTCGCCGCTGTTCAGGCATTTCCACCGCTCGGGGTCTGCCTCATCTCTGCCTGGGGGGCTCTGGGGGTGCAAAGCAGCCGAGCAGGTTTTTGTGTCCCAGGACTTGGGGGGGTCCTGCCTTGGGGCTCACTGAGCCCCCACAGCCACCGCAGTGCAGCAAACGCTTTCCTGGGGGATGCATCTGCCCTCGAGCGGGGTGGGGGGGGGTTGGCAGAGGATCCCTGGGGCTGCAGCCACCTCCCTGTGCAGCCAAGCCCCCGTTGGGGAGGGGGCTGCCCCATTTCCCGGGGCCGCCGCTGGCTGCCCAGCTGGCCACAGGCTTAACCTCCCCCCCGGCCCCATCTGCGGGGCTCGCGGGGGCTCTGGCTCCCGGGGCTTTGTCGTGCCCAGCTCAGCCGGGGGCTCTTGCTCCGGGCCCCCCAGGCTCCAAAAGCCCGGCAGCTCTGGGAGCGTGGGGCTGTGCTGCCGCCCCCTCCTCGCTCCCCAAAACTCGCTCAGTGCTGAGAGGAACCTGGGGGGGACAATCTGTGCCCCCCCCCATCAGGGAGGATGTTTGGGGCTGTTGGGCACCGCCGTAGCCTGGGACATGGGGCCACCAGCCCCAGCCTCCCCAGAGGCGGCACAGCCGGGTCCCCGCTGCTCCCCGGGTGGGCTGCTGGCCCTCAGCTTTGTCCCCCGCTCCCCATTTCCCCGCTGTCCAGCCCCCCCCCGCCGTGTTCCTGCAGCTCTCAGTGCCTCCCCACCGCTTGCCCCAGGGAGCCCCAGGTTTGGAGTAGCCGACTCCTTGCTGGAGCAGCTTGGGGACCCCCGGCCAAGCCGTGGAGCCTCCTGCACTTTTGCTGTTGATGGCAGCGGCCCAGGATCGTTACCAGAGCTCGGGGGGGCCCAGCAGCCCCCGCTCGCACCTCGCAGCCCTCCGCTCCCCCAGACCCTGCTTGCTGCAGCCGCTCAGCCCCCCGCTCCTCTGGGGCATCCCGCTGCCGGCCTTCCCCTCCCAGCCTGTTGAGCCGGCATTGTTCCCCGCCTCCCGCCTTTCCACTCGGATGCTGTCACTCCGGCCCTTAATTGAGGAGGAAAAAAAGAAATATGAGTCTTTGGGAAAAGCGGCAGCACTCTGCCACAAGCCTGGGCTGCGGAGCCACACGAGGGGGGTGCAAGGGGGTGTCTGGGGGTTGCCTGGCTGTTGAGCCCCCCCCAAGTGCACTGGGGCTGCTCAGGAGAGATGTGGGGAGGGGAAGGCAAACTGCTGGCGCTGAGCCAGGGCCCAGGCAAAGCCAGTGGTTATTGCCAAAAGCCACAGGCATGTGTTGGGTTGGGGTGTTGGGTTGTGCCCCCCAGGATGGGCAGGACCCCCCCCCGGGGGGAGGCAGTGGGTCTGTGCCCCGAGCTGCTGCCCCTGAGGGCTCCTCGCTGCTGCAGAGCTCCGAGTGTGTCTGGGGGTGTCCAGGGGGGTGGGGGGAAAGGGTGGATTTATTCTGACAGTTTTGCAAACTACCAACATGCCTGTTAATTAAGTGCTGCTTCATTTGACGTGCAGGCGAGGGAGGAAGAGCGGGAGTGCCTGGAGCTGTACGTAAATCCCCTCTCCCTGCCCGAGGAAGCATCTGGGGACCGGAGAGTGGGGAGAAGCCGGCTGCCTTCTGGGCTGGCTTGGGCAGGAAGAGCCGTGGGTGCTTTGAGCCCCCCCGGGAAGAGCCGTGGGTGCTTTGAGCCCCCCCTGGAAGAGCTGTGGGTGCCTTGAGCCCCCCCTGGAAGAGCTGTGGGTGCCTTGAGCCCCCCTGAAAGAGCTGTGGGTTCCTTGAGCCCCCCCTGGAAGAGCTGTGGGTGCCTTGAGCCCCCCCTGGAAGAGCCGTGGGTGCCTTGAGCCCCCCCTGGAAGAGCTGTGGCTGCTTTGAGCCCCTGACACTCGCCCACTGGCATCTCCCCACTGCAGCTTTCCCCGGGGAGGGGGCACCGGGTCAGTGCATCCCGCCGGGAGCAGCCGGGGTGCAGGGATGCTGCTGGCTGGGGTGGGGGGCGGCAGGGCGAGGAGGTTTTTAAATAAGAAAGAAGCCAATCCCCACGTCCCGGTAAGCGCTTCCTGTTGGGATTAGCGGGGCTGCCGGGCATGTGTGTGCTTTTTCTTCAGGAAATACCTTCGGAAAGCCCCGCTGGGGTCTCCAGGGCAACCGGCGGCCTCGGCCCTGCGCCCCCCACCCGCATTGTCCCCGCGCCGCTTTGTTGGCCGCTTTATTGCCATCGCCGGCCCGACCGCAGCTCCCGCCGCTCCGGGGGGGCACCGAGAGCGGGGGGCTGGAAGGTTAATCTGTGCCGCTGCCCTCCCCAGGGCTGCTGCTCCACGTCCCCAGCCCCGGTGGGGGCCAGCCCCGGGGGTGCCGGTGACAGTTATATGCACTTGGTGACACTCTCCATCTGGCCGGCGCTTGGCTCCACTTTCGGTTCCATTTCAAAGCTGGAATAAAGTAATAAAACCTCGGCGGGCTGCTCCGGCCGTTGCAGCGTGCATCTACTTTTGGAGCTCGTTTGAAAGCGGAGGCGCGAGCGGCGGGGGCCGGAGCTGCCCCTCACCTCGCCCGGGGCGTCGGGGCTCCCCGCGGGCTCCCAGTGTCCCCCCTGCGCCGGGACGGGGCTCTGCCCGCTGGGATCCAGACCGGGGAGCTGGTGCTGCCTCTGGGCCTGGAGCGTTTAAGTTAAAAAGGGAACAGCAGATGGTTTGGATGTGCCAAATCTAACGTGTGTTTTGCTGCTTTCTGCAGGCGGGCGAGCAGCGGGCGCTGCTGGGGTTCGTTTGCTCTCCTCACCGCTGCCCTGATGCGCTCGGAGGGGTCTGGAAGCAGAAATGCAGCCGCGCAGCTCCCGGCCAGTGCTGGGGAGAGGGATCCCCCCAACCCGGGCACTGCCCAGCTCCAACCGACCGTTGTGCGATGCTGGGAGCAGCCGGGGTGACCTCAGAGCCTGGTTGTGCAGCGCCAGGGCGGGCGAGGGCCCGGGGAGGAGAGCCAAGCGTTTGTCTGGCTGATTAAACTTCTGCTAAGGTGGCCTGCTCGGGGCTCGCTCGCAGCGCGGCCGGGCCGGCGGCTCCGCGGAGGGGCTGCACCTGGTGCCCCGGTTTAGGTTTCAGAAAAGCAGAACATGAGAAAGACGTTTCAGGCTGACGGAGTCCGGTGATCAAACGGGCTCGGCCCTCATTACTGTCCATGAAGGACACGGCGGGACCGCGCGGCTCCTGCTGCCGTCCCCAGTTTCAGAGCAGCTTCATTTCGGAGGGGATGTCTGTGGCCGGCAGCCGAGCGAGCCGGGCTGCCCCGG
Source organism: Otus sunia (assembly GCA_010365825.1). Taxonomy (NCBI): domain Eukaryota; kingdom Metazoa; phylum Chordata; class Aves; order Strigiformes; family Strigidae; genus Otus; species Otus sunia. Next base: position 618,228 of record ML997617.1, read on the forward strand.
TGCTGGCAGGGCCGTCCCGGTGGCCGCGGCGCTGTCTGCCCGCCCCACAGCAGCACGGTCCGAGCCCGCGGGCTGCCCCGGCCCCGCTCCCGCCCGGAGGGTGAGCCAACCTGGACATGCTCATTAGCCTGTGAATTCGTTTTCAGGCCGTTCCCACCATGCTGCGTTTTCCGCCTTATCCCCGAGCGCCAGAGATGTGCTTTGGGTTACCAAAGGGCAGGATCCTGCCTCGCCCTCGGCCTCCCCTCTCCCGCCCGACACCCCCGACGCCTCCCTGGTCATGCTGTTAATGCAGAGCAGAGGGGCTGGGGGAGGCGGGTGCTGCCTTTGAAAAGCGACCTGGCCACACGCCGGCGGCCCCCCGGCCCCCGCCTGCCCCGGCTCCTCAGTGGGCTCCCAGGACCGCTGGCCCTCGCAGGGGGTGCCCGGGGACCCGCGCGGTGCCGCGCCCGCGGGGAGGGACCCGCCGCAGCCCGGGGCGCTGTCTCCCCCAGCCCTGGCCTCTGACTGGGGCGGCTCAAAGTTTTCCCTCCCCCCAAAGATCTTCTACCCCTGGGCCACCCCCCCCAGTCTGAGAGGTGACGGGGCTGGCAGGAGCTGCCCTCCCCGCGGCCCTTTCCGGGCGAGCTGATGGCAGGAGCGCGCGGACGTCCCCGGGGCCCACTCGGAGCAGAGGTGACCCGGACGAGCTCTTGGGCCGTGGTGGGGTTTTGATCCCGGCTCAGCACCGGTTCAGTCGCAGCGTGGTGGGACCCCACGGCCGTGGGACCCCAGACCCCGGCCCTGCGCGTGGCTCCTCACATGCCGGCGTGTGGGGGGGACAGGGACGTTGGGGGACGTTTGTGGGTGGTGGGGGTCCCCGGCAGCTCCAGCCGCCTTCTGCAGGTTACTCTGCTCGATAAGGAATGAGTTTATGTTCGATAAGGAAGAGTTCGTGGGTGCGTGGGGAGGGGCAGCGCTGAGCGCGGCGGGGGTGAAGGGAGCGAGATAAGGGCAGATCTGGCTGCGGCGGCAGCGCCGCGTTTTCGCGCCGGTTTGGGTTTTCGTGGCTGTTTATCGCTCGCTGACCTTGGTCTGTTTGAGAAGGGGATTGGGACGGACAGGAGGACATTGTGTGACCGAGTCCTGGGGTGTTCAGACAGACAGCACTGCTGCATTGTGTGCGCTGGAAGACGCCTGTGACTAATCACTTGAAACACAAATCAGAGCTACTAGAAGTGCCCGTCCTGTGAGGCTGCGAGAGAAAAATGGGGAAAACAGGATTGCAAAAGCAAGACCCTTCCCCCGCCACCCCGGGGACTCCCACCAGTCTTCACCTTCCACCTTAAAACTCTTTGTAACCTCTTATTGATGGATCTGGAGCTTTTGGTCTTCTAGCAGCTGAGGAACGTGAATTTTTCCCCAGCACGGTGTTTTCCTTCGAGTGCTAAGCAAAACAAAAAAAAAGGAGAAACTCTCAAGCTGCTCGAAGATGTTTTCCCTGTGAAGCTTCTCACCAGTACGAGGAAAAACAAAGCAGCCAGAAAGTGAAGGGCAGGTCACGATGCGGTGAATGGGAGTTTCTGAAGAGCTGAGCTTTCATTTTTGGCAGGTGGGAGCTGCTGGTGGGTCCTGGGGGGAGCGGTGCCTTGCTGAGGGCCCCGGCCCCGCGCTGCCCGCTGCCAGCCCACGCTCCCTGCCCGTGCCGGCTCAGCCGGGGGGTGTAATGCGGGCAGAGACCCTGCGCCGGCTTTCGGCAGCTGCTGGGCCCAGGACGAGCGGCTCCACGGCTGCGCCGGGGTCTGTGCAGGTGGGGGAAGAGGCTGCGCTCGCCGGGCTCGGAGGGCGCCGGGAGCGGAGGGTGGTGACGCACGTTCGTTCCACACGAGCCAGCCCCTGCGGCGCCCCTCGGATGCTCTGGGCATTCGCTGCTGTTTCACTCCTCGCCGGGGGCTGCGTGAGTCCGCAGGGAGAGCTGTGGCATTTCTCTGGCCCCCATGGCCGGCGTACGGTGCCTGTGGGCTGCGAGCCCCTCGGTCCTTGGCGGGGACAGCCCTCGAGCTGTGGTTCAGCTGAAGTTTGAACATTTCCAGACCGTTTCTGCCTGCGCGGGGTTTGTCGGGATTTTCCAGCCCGTCTGATACGGAGCAGTTGCACCATGGAGACCTTCAGCCGTGGCCCCGTCAGCTCCTGCCCGCCCGAAGCCGGGCTGGCACCGGCCCGGAGCCACGCTGGGATCACGGTGCTTCCTGCCAGGAGGCTGCTGAGCAGCCCCGGCCCCGAGAGCGGCGGCCGCGCCATGAGCCCCTTCGCCCCGCGCCCAGGGCAGCCTCGGGACCCCCAGCCAGCCGCGCCCTCACGCTGCGTCCGCCCCGTGGCAGGGAGCGCTGCAGCAGCCCGGAGCCTCCCTCGGGCTGCGACACTGGAAGAGCTGGTTTGAAACCCCATCACCTGCACCAAGCCCCGGGCCCAGGAGAGCCGCTGCCGCAGAGCGCGGAGGGCAGCGCGCGAGGACGGAGCCGCGTCGGCACAAGCGGGGCTGGGAGAGGCCGGATCGCCCGGCGGCGGGACGGAGAGAAAGGATCTTTGTGCCGCTCACACAAATGTCGCATCGGGGAGCAGCTGCAGCTCTCCGGGCCCAGCGTCGCCGCGAACGGGAACGCCGCGGCCGGCACCTGCTGCGCCGGAGCTCCCCTGGGCGGACCTTTCCCGGCCACGCCGCGCTCGCAGCCCCTCGCTGCCCTGCCTGCTGTCCTGCCGCAGCCCCCCCGCCTGCCCCGAAGCGCTCTAACCGGGGCGGGGGTCCCGGCAGTGTGGGGCCCCCAGCCTGCTTCGCTGGCTGCCCGCTCACAGTGGGGGGTACCCCGGGACCCCTGTGCAGCGGCAGAGCCGAGCAGGGATCGGGGATGCTCCTGGGGGAGGCTGGGTCCTGCCCAAGCAGCTGGCGCTGCCTGGGATGTCTCCAGTTGCCCGTTTCTCCCCCATTTTAAGGCCCCTGCAGCAGCTGGCTCCCTCTGGGCCAAGCAGCGCTTAGTAAGAGACTGAGGGGGGGGTGAGTGGCCTTGAACTCCCCACCCAGGGGGGCGAAGCGCTTGGTGCTGCTTGGGGTGCTCTCTGCCTCTGCCTCCCCTCCGCTCCGCCGCCGGAGCTTCCCAGCAGCGCATGTCGCCTCATTAACACTGAGCCATGGCAGCAGCAGCAGCAGCAGCAGCAGCAGCAGCAGCATGGTTTCCTTTGGTCTCTATTTCTTTTCTCCTGCTTTTTTTTTTTTTTTCTCCTTTCTCTTCTTCTCTCTCCTAACTCCTCCAGTTCTGCCCAAAGCAAAAATCGAAGTGGAGTCCTACTCGGCCCACCCCGGTGACCTCCTCCAGCTGCGCTGCCGGCTGAGGGATGACGTCCAGAGCATCAACTGGGTGCGCGACGGCGTCCAGCTGGCCGAGAACAACCGGACGCGCATTACCGGGGAGGAGGTAGAGGTCAGGGACGCGGTGCCCGAGGACTCGGGGCTCTATGCCTGCATGACCAACAGCCCCTCGGGGAGCGAGACCACCTACTTCTCCGTGAACGTCTCAGGTTCGTAGCGGCCCTGTGTGCGCAGGGCGGGGGCAGCCCCGGGGCCGGGCTGCGGAGCGAGGAGCAGGCTGCCTCCGCACGCCTTTGCATGCTCGCCGTGCGCGGAGCCGTCCGGCTGCGCCGTGAGTTCGGGGCGGACCCGTGATTGGGGGGTGCCCGGAGGAGTTGCCGGCGCGGTGCGGTGACCTGCCGCGGGGCAGGGAGACGTGGCTGGAGGTTGTCGCATCGTGTGTCTGCATGGGGCTGGGGGGACTGCGGGGCTGCCCACGGGCCTGGGCACACACTGGGCACGAGCCGAGGGCCACACTGGCGTTGACGGAGCGTGAGGCTGGAGAAGAAGGAACGCTCGAGGCCGGGCGGCATCTGCTGAGGCTTGGGGCGCTTCTGTGCCCGCAGGGTCTCAGCGAGTGCCCCGGAGGGTTGGTGGCACCGGGCACGGGGCGAGGAGCCGTGCTTGGGCACGCGGCGTGGAGCTCCAAACCACCTCGGGGGGCGAATCGCTCTGCGATGGGCAGGGGCTGTGAGCAGCGGGACACGGCTGGCACCGCCAGTGGGGCTGTGCAGGGGGGCACACAGAGCCTGCGCCCGGGGTCCCCACACCCCCCACTGCCTTGGCACCGCCCCACGGGGCTCCAGCCCACGCCACCAGCCCGCGACGCTGCAGTCCCCGACCAGCCCCGCTCGGGAAGGGTCAGGCAGGGACGTTCAGCCGGGCCGTCTCTTCTCTTGCAGACGCGCTCCCCTCCGCGGAGGATGACGACGACGAAGATGATTCCTCCTCGGAGGAGAAGGAGGCGGATAACACCAAGCCCAACCGTACGTGCGAGAGAGGGGTTGGCCCTGGTGCTGCCCTTTGGGGGGTGAGGGGAAGCTGGTCACACTTACAAGCATCACCCAGGGATGGAGAAAGGCGGGTGAGGGTGCGCAGGGGGTCCCGCTCCAGCCCAGGGAGGAGGCGAGGGCTCGGTGCAGGGAGCAGGTCTGTGGGCACCTGGGCTGGTCAGAGGGGACGCACCGGCATGGGTACATCAGGGTACCTGCTGCTGCAGCCACGTGTGCTGAGCGCACACCTCGCAAAGGAGGGCCCCGACTCCCAGATAACGCCCCGTGCCCGGGAGCTCCCCGCCCTGCCACAGCCGGGCTCAGCTGCCTGCGCCTCTGCGGCTTCCCAGCTCAGCCCTGCCCTGGGCATCCTCGGCGTTAAACCAGGAGCAAAATGCCAGAGCTGCCTGTGGCTGAAGCCCCGGTGGGTTTGGCCAGGGGTCCCCCGTGCTGAGCCCCCACTGCTCTGCTCCCCAGAGGCCATAGCTCCGTACTGGACCTATCCCGAGAAGATGGAGAAGAAGCTCCACGCCGTCCCCGCCGCCAAAACGGTGAAATTCAAGTGTCCGTCGAGCGGGACGCCCAACCCCACACTGCGCTGGCTGAAGAACGGCAAAGAGTTCAAACCCGACCACCGCATCGGGGGGTACAAGGTACCGGAGCTGGGGGGCCGGGGCGGCGCGGGGCAGCACCCCGAGGCAGCGATGGGGAGGCAGCCCCCGGCCCTGCCTGCATGGATGCTGCGGGCAGCTGCCTCGGGGCTCAATCCGGCCGGGTGCACCTCGAGGGGCCGGGGCGGGAGGGCTCACGCCGGGGCGGCGCGGGGAGGGGGAGGACTGGGAAGGGGCTCTGCAGCTTAAGAGGCACCGAGCCCCCCGTCCACGGGGGCAGATGGGCCCCTCTGACATTCCTGCTGCAGAAGAGCCCTCGGGCAGTGACCTGCTTCTGGGTCATGTTTGCATCAGCTCAACCTCTGGGGGAGGGGGCGGCGGGCGAAGCCTTCGCCTAATCCCCCCGCCGAGGAGAGGGGCCTGGGCGTCCCGGCAGGCGCGGGGGCTCCCGGGCGCTGGGGCCACGGGGGGGGCAGAGCCCCTCTGTGGCCCAGCAGTGGGGAGGCAGGAGCTGCACCAGCAGCCTGGGGGTACCAGGATTGGGGTGGGGGGTGCCCTGACCCTGCGCGGGGGCCACATTTGCCCCCTGAGCCAGGTTGGTGGCTGCAGCGCTGCTTCCCCGGCAGCCACAGCAGGTCAGGGGCTCGGCTTTCCCCTTCCCACGGCTCTGGTCCCGCAGCAGGACCAGCCTGCCGGGACCCCAAACTTCATCCCTCCCCGAAGGAGAGGGGTGGCCACACTTCTCCAGCATCTGGGGCAGCTCCAGGGACTGCCCAGGTGACCCTACAAGGGAGCACCGTTCCCCTTTTCCATCTCTCAGTTTTCTGGAGCAGGGCTGCACCCTCGGTGGGTGCCTCCCCCGGTGGGACCCCTGAGCCAGCCCGGCTGGGCACTGCAGCTTTGGGCTCTCGCTCGCCGTCCAGCCCCGCGGAGGTTGGACCCATCAGTGGCCCCGCGGGCTCCGGCCGGGTGCCAGGGATGCGCAGCAAGAACGCGGCCACGTCACGGCTCTCGTAGCACGTCCCGGGGAGGGACGCGGGCTCGCGGGCGGGGAGGAGAGGGGCTGCTGGCAGCGCCACGGCTCCCCGGGCGGTGACAGCGCAGTGCCCTGGATAGCTAATGGGGCTGAAATGCAGGACTGTGGAAATAACCAGTTTCCAGCTGGGAGGGAGGAATGCAGCCGCCCCGGCGGGGAGCAGGGCTTCGGCAGGGCTCGCCAGGAGCAGCCGCAGCCAGAGCCGCCGGTGGCAGGGGCCGGGCGTAGGAAAGTCATCCCTGTGCCCCGTGGCCAGGAGGGACCTGGGGAGCGCTCCCAGCCCGGCTGAGCCCCCCGGGACCCGTCCCAGAGGAAACGTGCCAGGTCTGCAGCACCCACGGGTTCACGGTGTGTAACCCCGGGCCGCACGCTGCCCGGCACGGTGCCCCCTCACCGTCGGGGCCGGCCGTGGGGAGCAGCGCAGGGCCGAGGCGGCTCTTCCCGGGCTGCGGCGTCGGGGGAACAATGCCGGTCTGTTCCCTCCACACGCGGGGGCCGCCGGAGAGGGGTGTCCCTGCACGCCGGGTGAGCCCATCACGCTCGGCTCACAACATCTGCTTCTCAGCGCAGTTGGCTCCGTGGCGGGGCTGTCCTGGGACAGCTGGGAGCAATTACGGTCCCTCTGTAGGAAAGGGGAAAGGTGACCTCAAAGGGAGATTTATGTCCTGCCTGAACAGTGGGGGCCAGGGGGCTGAGCCAGCTCTGACGGGAACGAGGGCTCGCGTGCTCCGGCCCACACGTGACGGGCTGTCGTCATCCCCTGCGCCCCCAGGTCCGCTACGCGACCTGGAGCATCATCATGGACTCGGTGGTGCCGTCGGATAAGGGCAACTACACGTGCATCGTGGAGAACAAATACGGGAGCATCAACCACACCTACCAGCTGGATGTCGTGGGTGAGGAGCGCAGGGCTGGGGGGTCCCCGCGGGTCCCCGGGCAGGAGCGGGTGCTGCACCCTGCAGGGCCGGGGAGCTGCCCGTCCCCGCGCCCCGGCGTGCGCCTCTGCGGCACAGCGGGTCCGTGGGCAGGCCGGGCGGAAGGTTCACCTCGACCCGTTCTGGGGATTTTTAATTGTGGTGGAAATAATTTCATAGACCAGACAGAAACTTTTTCTAATCGCCTTATTAGCCATAATTCCCAGCTGGGAAGGCTGGTCTGAGCAGTTCCACATGTGGAGCTGCTCTAAATGCCAGTAAATGAACCATTAAAAATGTGATTTAGTTTGATTACACTGAGCAAACTGAAGGGAACAGTCAGCGAGGTGAACAAAGGGGTTTGTTAATGCTGACTCACCACAGTGGCAGCCGCTTTGTTAATGGCCGGGGCCCTCGTTAGGTTTGTTTGACCTCTGACCCCCCGATAGGTACTGACGTCCCTGTCCCTGCGCCGGGATTTCACCTGTCCCTGTCCCCAGCCCCTCCTGGCTGCTCACACCCCGCTGCGGGGTCCCTGGGGGAAGGGGACGCCGCGGCTCTGCCGGGCGCATTGGTGCCCACCCCAGCATGGCGGGGGGGGCTGCAGGGTGCTCCCCGTGGGCCGAGCCCCCCCGAGCCCCGTCCTAAGGTGCCGTGTCTCCCCGGGTCGTGCAGAGCGGTCCCCGCACCGGCCCATCCTGCAGGCAGGGCTGCCCGCCAACAAGACGGTGGCCCTGGGCAGCAACGTGGAGTTTGTCTGCAAGGTCTACAGCGACCCCCAGCCCCACATCCAGTGGCTGAAGCACATCGAGGTGAACGGCAGCAAGATCGGCCCCGACAACCTGCCCTACGTCCAGATCCTGAAGGTAAAGCCGCACGCCGGGCTGCCCCAGCCCGTGTCCCCGCGGGGCAGGAGCAGGGTGGTCGGTGGCAGCGCTGCGGGATGGTGACGCCAGAGGAGCCGCTTGGGGCTGGGGGCCGCCGGCTGTCACCCGCTGCAGCCCCAGAGCTGTCACCAGCCTGCCCGGAGGAGCCCCGGGGGGGCTGCCCGGCCCCTTGGCCGCGCACAGGCAGCGCCATCCCCTCGAAAGCCTAAAGCCGCGTGCCGTGGGGGCTGGGGGGCAGCCCGGGGGGCGAGCACGGCGCTGGAGGTCGGGGCGCTGAGCCCCTGCTCCGTCCCTGCAGAGCGGCTCGCGCCGCGCACCCGTGGCGAGCAAACCGGCCCCGGCACGGCAGCGGGGAGCAGGATTACAGCCCTGTGACTCTGCCCCGGCCTCCCCCTGACCCCCCCTCGCAGCCCCGTCCCTCCCGCCCGGCAGCCGGTGCCGGGGGGGAGCAGCCCCGGTGCTGATGCTGCGGGCGCTGCCGTTCTGCCGGCGTCGGTGTGACTCCATGTTGTTGGTCTGTTCCAGCACTCGGGGATTAATAGCTCTGATGCGGAGGTGCTGACCCTGTATAATGTGACAGAGGCGGAGAGCGGGGAGTATGTTTGTAAGGTTTCCAATTATATTGGCGAGGCCAACCAGTCTGCGTGGCTCACTGTCACCAGACCTCTGGCAAAAGGTAATCGGAAGAACGCCCGGCGGGGTGTTTCCTCGGACCATCAGTCCCCGGCGGTGGAAAACAAAACTCTGGGCTCTCTTGTTTCTGCTGTGTTTCTGGTGCAACAAGCCATGGAAAAATACTCAGCGGGGCCGGCTAGGTCTTGTGCTCTGTGTGTGTCTCGGTGTTTCTCCTGTGTGCTTCCCACCCCGTCACGCAGACACCGGCACGGCCTGGGGGGTCCCTGCGGGTGCCGCCGTGGGGCCAGCCCGCGCCTTCGCACCCAGCCCGGCGCCCCGGCCGCGCCGCCCTCCTGTCTCCGTCCTCCCCCCTCCGTCCTCGTGCCTCCCCGTGTCGCCCAAGCCAGCCGGCCGGCTCTGCCTGAGGGTTATTTCTCCATGTCGCCCATCGCCAGCATGTTCAGATGGGCCGGACACTCCGTTTGGTGAAGGGTTTAACCAGCCTCTCCTTAGGTCGGCCGGGATGAGTGGTCATCCCGAGGGTCTCTAGCAGGTCTGCAGTGGTCTCTGTCTGCTCCCCGGGGGTCTGGCAAATGAGACTGGGCTCTCCCTCCTCTCTGGCCTCCTTCCCAGAAGATCTCATGTCGTTTGCTTCTCCGTTTTTTGCTTCCATTTTTCCTTCTAGACGGCTGGCGTTAACACGACAGACAAAGAAATGGAAGTCCTTCACTTAAGGAATGTCTCATTTGAGGATGCTGGGGAGTATACATGTTTGGCGGGTAATTCTATTGGGATCTCCCATCACTCTGCATGGTTGACAGTTCTCGAAGGTATATACTCCTCTTCCTCTCCCTTTCCTCCCTCCTTTCCAGTGTATGCATCGCGGTCCAGGAGAGAGCGCTCCCCGGCCCCTGCCCCCGGCGCTGCTCAGCGTCAGCCGGAGCAGGACGGGACACGCGTCCCCCGCTCCGTGCCCCCCCTCTGCCCCCCGATTGGGGTCTGCCCCCCGCTCTCTCCCCAGCCCAGGCGATGCATACCCAGGGGAGCTTAACCAGGGGCTGCTCGGCTGGAGCAGGACGGTCCCGCGCCCCGGGGCAAGGCCAGCGCTGCCCGCGCAGGGGGGCAGCGGGGTTTTGGGGTGCCGGCAGCGCTGCCTGCGGGGGGGCTGGCCGAGCCCTGCGGCGCCGGACCCTGCCGGGGCTGTGTGTCGCTTCTGCTGCTGCCCCGTCCCCGTTGATGCAGCTCCTGGGGCATCAACGCTGCACGGACCGAAGCTGATAACTGCAGCTGGGAAAGTTTTTGGGGTGCTGCGTGGTTGTTGCTTTCCAGCCAAAAACTTTCCCCGTTATCAGCTGCTGCTTTGTCAGCCGGGTGTGCTCGGAGGTGGGACAGAAATCTTGGGCTCCCTCTCACACCTCTCTCTGAGGCTCTGTTCTTTGGGGAGGTCAGGATGGGGGTGCTGCCGGGGGGGGGGGGGCAGTGGCAGCTCCCACCCTGCCAGATTCACCAAGGTCTGTGGCCTCACCGGACGGTGCCGCCCGGCTGCAGCTGCTCGGAGCCGTTCACGGCACCGACACCTCCCCTGCCACAGCGGCCTACAAAGCGGGGTCTGCCCCACGGCACGGAGGGATGGGACCCCCCTCCCCGCCAGCCCGGGGGTCCCACGGCCGATCGCTGCTGCGGGAGCTGCTTCTGCTGCTCTGCCCCGAGCTCTCCCCAGTCATTACCGGTAACGCCGGGACTCCCGCAGCCCCGGGCACCACTGGACGGCCCCCTCCATCCGCCCTGCTCAGGGTGACCCCCAGACCCCGAGGGGTTGCAGCTCCCAGGGCCGCAGCGGGGACGGGGACCCATCCCCAGGGGTGTCCGCGATGCCCCGTCCCTGCGGGGGGGTGCAGGGAGAACTCCGCTGCCTCGGCACTGCCCCGGCCGAGGGACGCAGGCGCCATCCCCCCCTTCACACCTTTCTCAGCTGACCCCAGCCCCAGGCAGCCCCCCCGTCCCTGCCGCACGCTGCCCCGAGGCCTCCGGCGAGGCAGAGCGTGTCCCCGCCGAGCACGGGGCTGACGGGGGCTAACGGCCTGTTCACGCCGACCCAGCTATTGAAGACACCCCGGCCATGATGACGTCCCCCCTCTACCTGGAGATCATCATTTACTGCACCGGGGCCTTCCTCATCTCCTGCATGGTGGTGACCGTCATCATCTACAAGATGAAGAGCACCACCAAGAAGACGGACTTCAACAGCCAGCTGGCCGTGCACAAGCTGGCCAAGAGCATCCCCCTGCGCAGACAGGTAACAGAAAGTAGAGAGGGGGTTTGTTTGCACCTACTGCCCTTCCCGGGGGGAGGCTCTGGATGAGGGTGGGGTGGGGGGAGACCCGGGACCACCTCGCCCTGCGCCCCTCCGCAGCCCCGTGGCACGGCAAGGGCGATGAGGAGGCACGGAAGGATTTTCCGCCGAGGAGAAGAGCGTGTTTTACACCCTGAGGAGACAGGAGGACCCCCAGGCTGTCAATTTTGTGATATCAACCTGCCAGAAATTAATTAAAAATTACTTAGCCTGGGTCTGATGTGGAAGCAGCGCTGAGGGGGCCCTGTGCCTGCGGGCAGGGGGGGCCTGCGGGCAGGGTCGGGGCGTGAAGGCTCCCGGTCAGCATCTCCATCCCGGCGGGGGCTGCCGCCGCGGCCCCGGGCGCTGCGTGAAGGTAACCCACGGCCCCCGCTGCAGGTGTCGGCCGACTCCAGCTCCTCCATGAACTCGGGCGTGATGCTGGTGCGGCCCTCGCGGCTCTCCTCCAGCGGCACCCCCATGCTGGCCGGCGTCTCCGAGTACGAGCTCCCCGAGGACCCGCGCTGGGAGCTGCCCCGGGACAGGTGAGGGTCCGTCCCCGCTGTTGGTGCCCCCGGGATGAGCCGCTGGAGCAGCCTGGCTGGGGGAGGACGGTGGCACCGCCGCTGCCGTTGGCCAGTGCCGCTGACCGAGCTGCTGCCCTGCCAGGCTGATCCTGGGCAAGCCCCTGGGAGAAGGGTGCTTCGGGCAGGTGGTGCTGGCAGAAGCCATCGGCCTCGACAAGGACAAGCCAAACCGCGTCACCAAGGTGGCGGTGAAGATGCTCAAGTGTAAGTGGCGGCGAGAAGGGGGGTCCTGGCACGACGCCGCAGCCCTGGCTGGGGCCGGGTGTCTGCAATGTGGGGGGAAACCCCGCCTGCCCCCCCCCGACTGCTGCCTTCTCCGCTGCTTTAGCTGACGCCACAGAGAAGGACTTGTCCGACCTCATCTCCGAGATGGAGATGATGAAGATGATCGGCAAGCACAAGAACATCATCAACCTGCTGGGAGCCTGCACGCAGGACGGTGAGAGCACGCGAGCGGGGAGGGGGCGTCCCCTCTGCCACCCCCCGCCTGCCGTCCACACGCCGGGACGGGGCTGACCCTGTGCCCCCACGGCCGGGAGCCCCCCCGCTCCCTGGTCCCGCTGCTCACCCCACCGTCCCCGCAGGACCCCTCTATGTGATCGTGGAGTACGCGAGCAAGGGCAACCTGCGGGAGTACCTGCAAGCCCGGCGGCCCCCCGGCATGGAGTACTGCTACAACCCCGCCCGTGTCCCCGAGGAGCAGCTCTCCTTCAAGGACCTGGTCTCCTGCGCCTACCAGGTGGCCCGGGGCATGGAGTACCTGGCCTCCAAGAAGGTGAGGAGCTCCCGGGGGGGCCGTGGTGGGATGGGGAGCCCGGCAGCTGGACCCGGCGGGGGGGCTGCACCCTTCCCTCACAGCCCCTTTCATTGTGGGGAAGCATCCAGGGGGTTCAGGGACCACCTGACGGCCCCGTGCTCGCTCAGTGCATCCACAGGGACCTGGCAGCCAGGAACGTGCTGGTGACCGAGGACAATGTGATGAAGATCGCTGACTTTGGCCTGGCCCGCGACATCCACCACATAGATTACTACAAGAAGACAACAAACGTGAGTGGTGAAGGGGCTTTGCCGGGGTGGGGATACCCCAACCTGTGCTGGGGATGCTTTGGGTGTGCAGGGCTGTCCCCCCCCCCAAATTCCCCCCATGTCTCGGTGGCACGGAGCTGATGTGGGGTTTTCTCATGTGCCAGGGTCGCCTGCCGGTGAAGTGGATGGCTCCAGAGGCTCTGTTCGACCGAATATACACCCACCAGAGCGACGTGTGAGTAGCTTAGTGCTTGTCCCTCCCAGCAAAGGAACTTCCAGCTGTACCCAGAGCTTGGACGCGGGGGTGTCAGCTCCACGGAGCCGGGTGCCCCAGCGTCCGCCCTGTGTTTGCCCCGGGCAGGTGGTCCTTCGGCGTCCTGCTCTGGGAGATCTTCACGCTGGGCGGCTCGCCCTACCCCGGCGTGCCGGTCGAGGAGCTCTTCAAGCTGCTGAAGGAGGGTCACAGGATGGACAAGCCCAGCAACTGCACCAACGAGCTGTGAGTGGGGCGGAGGGGGAGGCTGGCACCCCGACACCCCCCGCCCGGCCAGGGACCAGCACCGCTTCCCCTCCCTGCACCCCCGGAGCCAGAGTGGGGTCAGGAGCCTGGGGGGCAGGGGCAGGGGCAGAGGTTCAGAGTTGCTTCCCCCGCAGTTCCCATCAGCTCGATCTGCCTGCAGCAGTCACCACCTCCCGTCGGTATTTCTTGCAGGAGAAATCCCAGGGTGGCCCCGGCGCCGGGGCTGAGCTCCCTGTGCATCCTCCTCCCGAAGCAGCCCCGCGTCCTTCCCAGCGCCCGCGAGGGCGGGTGGGGGTTCCCTTCCTTCTGCACGGGGGATTAGCCCTAAATCCCTGGAATAGCATCTTTGCTGGCCACAGGTCCCACCCCAAGTGCCGGCGGCCGTCCCTGGGTGCTGCTCCGCTCCCGTGGGTGGGGGGTCCCCAGCCCCAGCCCCTCGCCCCGGGCTCAGCCCTCACTCCCCGCCGCCCTCCCAGGTACATGATGATGCGGGATTGCTGGCACGCTGTCCCCTCCCAGAGACCCACCTTCAAGCAGCTGGTGGAGGACCTGGACAGGATCGTGGCCATGACCTCCAACCAGGTAGGAGAGGCACCCGCCAGACCCCACCCCACCCCAGACAGGGTGGGTGCTCCCCGGGGGGTGCCCGGTCCCCTCCTGAGCCCGCTCTTGGGGTTCGTCCCTCGCAGGAGTACCTGGACCTCTCCATGCCGCTGGATCAGTATTCTCCCGGCTTCCCGGACACCCGCAGCTCCACCTGCTCCTCGGGAGAGGACTCTGTTTTTTCTCACGACCCTCTTCCAGACGAGCCGTGCCTTCCCAAGTTCCCCCCTCAGCACACCAACGGCGGACTGAAGCGACACTGAGGGTGCCACTGCCCGCAGGGGTGGCCGTGCCGTGCCGTGCCGTGCCGTGCCCGTGGCTGCCGGCGGACGCTGCCTGCACAGCCCGGCCGTGCTGAGCTATTGCAGAAAGGGTTCAGAGACACAACCGTAGCATCTCACGTAACCTAAACCACCCACCTCTCATGCCAACTTCTCCTGCCGCCTTAGTTGTGAGCTCTCTGCAGCCCANCGCGGCCAGCGCCGGGTCTCTGCAGCCGCGCGTGCCGGGGAGTGTCGGCGTTGCCGGGGGTCCTGCTGGCGCGGGGGTCCCACCAGTGCGGGGGTCCCACCGGCGCGGGGGTCCCACCAGCACGGGGGTCCCACCAGCACGGGGGTCCCGCCGGCACGGCGCTCGCCGCCCGATGGGCCGCGCTGGCCAAGCCCCGGGCAGCCCGGACGCGGGAGCGGCAGCGCGCGCGTCGCTCAGCACTGATAACAGAGGCAGCCAAATACACCAGTGCTAAAAACAAGAGTCCTGTGTACATAACTAAAAATATGTATAAATATGAATATATATTTACATGTCTTTTTAAAAGGGTTGTTACCAGAGATATACCAGTTTGGTAGTAAGGTACTAGTGGCTGGTAGATATCAGTTGCTATAAAAAAAAAAGTTCATATATTTTGCTACTTTTGCTGTTTTTATTTTTTTAAATTATGTTCTAAACCTATTTCAGTTTAGGTCCCTCAATAAGAATTGCTGCTGCTGCTTCAGTTTTATATGGGGTTGTATTAAACAATAATAATAATGTGTCGATGCCTTTTGGGAATACGTTGTCATTACGTGCCTGGCCGTTCCCCGGCCCCCCCGGCCCCCCGGGCTCCGGCGGGGCTGGGGCCGGGCATCGCCTTGCCCGCGGCACCATATTGGTGCGTGGGGTGCCGGGGCGCGGGGTGCCCCGTGTTTTGGGTGGGGACGGTGCCCCGGGGGGGGGCACAGCCCCTGCCTGGCCATGGCTCCTGTTGGGAAGGAGCTGGGGGGTCACGGGGGTCCCGCACCGGCACACCGAGGCACCGGCACACCGGAGCGGTGCCGCCTGGCTCCAGCCCCGCTTGGTGCCTGGTCCCAGCCCTGGGTGGGGGGCACATGCCCTGCAGCCCCCACTCCCCGGGCGATGCCCGCCAGTGCCTTACCGGGCACCGCGCCGCCCGCCTCTGCCCATCGCTCCCCGTCCCGGCGGCGGTCGCGGGGCCCGAGCGCGGCTCTGCCGAGCTGGTGCCAGTTTGCCATACTGGGGGGGGACGGGGCATCTCCCTGGGCGGGGGCAGCCCCTCGCTGGGGAAGGGGCCACAGGTGCCCCCCTCCCTCCCCGTCACTGGCGTTGAGACTCCAGAGCCAGGACGCTATTACTTGAAAAGTTTATTTTGCCTTTGTATGGAGAAATATTATTTGTTGTAAACTCTTCTGTAATGAATCTGGAATTCTTGTAATTATTAAAGACTTTAACCAAGACTTTGCCAGCCGTGGCCCCGTCCCTGGGGAGGGCGGTGGGGGGTGCTCTGGGCAGGCGGGCGATGGGGAGGGGGCTGCCAGGGGTCCGGGTGCCAAAGCCCGTCCAAGTGACGTTCAGAGAGCAGCGAGGGATGGCAGCTGGTTTGGAGGGAGCTCTGGTTTTCACGGCTCCCGTGTTCCCCACCAAAACACTCTCCCGTTAAACAACTAAAACCCATTCACCTCCTTTTTGCTACCAAAGCGACGCGTGACCCCCTCAGGAAGCGTCGCCTGGTGGGTCCCCTCCTGGGGACGAGCCACCCGCCCACGGGCAGGACCCTGCAGAAGGTGCCACCGTCCCCGTGGGCTCGGGGTGACATGGGGCTGGGGCGGCGGGGGTCCGGCCGGGCAGCCCTCCCCTCCTGACGTAACTGCCACGGCTCTGGTTTGATCTCTCCACTTTTTCTGTCTTTTTTTCTCCTCCCAGGCCGCAGCCGGTGCCAGCCCCAGCCTGTTTGCATTTAAACTTGACCTGCTGCCTACAGAAACCGCTGACCCTGGGGAGGGCGTTTCGTTGCCTGAGAAGCCCCGGGGTGGTTAAAGATGCTGCCGAGGACCCTCAGTTGGGGCATCACAAGGAGTATCCTGAGCCCCACGGCCCCCCGAGCTGCTCAGGGTGCCGGGTGGTGGCTCACGCAGCGGGGGCAAGCGGCTGCCAGCCCCTTTACTGAGCACTGAAATAGTTAAGATGAAACGCTGCAGCGTCATCGGCCTCACTGGCCCTTTTAAAAGCATCTGCTTGTTGCTATTTCCCTGTGTAAATTAAATCGATCAGCTGTGCTCTGCCCCCCACCCCCCACCCCGCCTCCCCACCCTCCTAAATTAAGTAGAGCTTTTAATCAAGTGATTTATGTTGAATTCACAGTCCTAGATTAAACTCGCAGCCCAGGCAGCCGGGAGCAGGGGGAGCGGGGCTGGGGGTCTCCATAAATCACTGCTCTCCCTGGGACCGACTTGGCAAGGTGGTGGGGAGAGATGGAGCTCGTGTTTACATCATCAGAAACTGCTGCTATCACCATCTTCTGCTCATTTCCTGGGGTTACCAGGAGGGCAATTAAATATGATAATAAGCAGAGCGACTCCAGCCGTGCTGCAGGGCTGGGGAAGGGAAGGGCACGCAGAGCCCCGTGGCCTCTTTGCACCCCCCCGGGCACGGAGGGTCCCTCCCGCCGAGCCCCCCGGGGATGCTGCGCTGCCTCTCGCCCGGCCGGAGCCCCGGAGCTCTGCAGGGACGGTGCCCCCTCAGGGAACGACCCCAAAGCGACGGTGGATCCGGAGCTGCTGCCCGCGGGAGCCCCCCGAGCGGGTGGCCAGGGCCGTCGGGTGTTCGTGGCCACCGAGCGCTCGGCCCAGGACGGCGCGTTTGGCTCTCACAGCATCCTTTGTCTCTTCCACTCCTCGCCTTCCTCTTTCTCTCCTTTTAAAGCCCTCCAGCTGTGCGGGACCGAGACAATCTCCTGGCCGCGGCCCAGGGCCTGGCTGCTGCGCTCGCTCGGCGCGGAGCTGGGCTTTGTCCGGCTGCCAGCCACGGCAGGAAACCTTCTGCGCAATTCCACCTCGGCGCGGGGTCCCACGGTCCGGCGCCCAGAGCCGCCCCCGGCCACCCCTCTGCCCCGGCGTCCCCCCCGGCTGCACGGCGGGACCCAGGGGTCCGGCTCCAGCCCCCCCGGCCACCCACAGCTGAGCAGGGACCGAGCCAGGTGTGCGCAGCTGCGGCCGAGGCAACCTGCGAGGGGCACGAGGTGCCCCCAGAGCCCTCGCGGCTGCGGCGCGGGCCAGGCCGCCCCCCGCTGC
The DNA here is from genome assembly GCA_010365825.1 of Otus sunia. Lineage (NCBI taxonomy): Eukaryota > Metazoa > Chordata > Aves > Strigiformes > Strigidae > Otus > Otus sunia. Next base: position 635,299 of record ML997617.1, read on the forward strand.
ACGGCCGATGGCGGGAGGAGCGGGAGGGGGGTCGTGGTGGCGAAGCCAGGGCGACTTTCCAGCCGTAAATTGCTTCCTTGCGAGGAAATAACCCTGCCCCCCAGAAAAAAGAGGCGGGGGCTGCGGAGCTGGTGGGAGCAAAGCCACGGCCGCAGCCCCCAGCAGGGTCAGGGCAACGCTCCCCAAAACCCCGGGGGTGTCCGGGAGCGGACGCCCCTTCGCCCCCCGAAGAGTGTGGGGCTGTGAGGGAGGGGCAGAGGGCAGCTCTGGACGGGGGGGTGGTTTTGTGCCCGTGCCAAGCCCGGCGGTGGCTGTCGGGGTCCTGGCACGTGTCCCGTCCCGCGGCGGGAACTTGGCCGGGCTCTGGGCGAGGGCCCCCGCTGCACATCCCCGCCCCGACAGCTCCGCACCAGACCCCGTCAGCGCCGCGGATCGGCTTCATTTCACCCAAACAAAGCGGCGGTTAGAAACCGGGGCAGCTGCGGGCGACCCCCGCTCCCGTCCCACCCTGCACCCGCTCCCCGGTGACACGGGGTGCTCCCAAAGGCCCCGCGGCAGCACCACGGCCCAGCTCCCCTCCCCAGCTCGCCACGGCCGGGGCTCCCTCGGGTGCGAGGACGGGCAGAGGCGGGACGGGACCGTCCCTGCAGACCCGGGGACGTCGCTGCCTGCGCCCCGTAACGCCCCACACGGGGTTTGGCTGTCGAGCCCTTGTTCTACATTACTTTAAGCTGGTGTAAGCCTCCATCTCCTTTGTTACAAATTTATAACAGAGACAGAAAGGCTGCTAGGAATGCGTTGCTCAAATACAGGAGGCTATAAATCTCAGCCTTTGTTGTGCTTGGGCCTCACTAAATCAGTGCTTTTCCCTCTGAATATTAATCTACTCTAAAAGTGCTGACCAGTGCATCTTTCCCCCCAGCTTTCTGCGTTCGAGGCTGATGCAAGGACCGGGGCCGGCTGTGGCACGGGAGGAGACGTTTCCAACCAACATCCCGCAGCAATCCCCGGTCACAGCACGGCGTCCCCGGCAGGGTGGCAGCAGAGGTGGGTGCCGGAGCAACCAGCTCCGCAACGGGAGCAGCAACAGCGCGGGGATGCCCCGGGGGAGGCTCAGCCGGAGCCGAGGGGAGGCCTGAAAGGTGTTTGGCACTGGCGTGGCTGGAAAAGCTCTCCCCGCGCCAAAGCACACACGGCCCTGGATCTCTGCAATGTTTAATTTGCCCGATGTTGCAGAACAGAATCCAGTAATTTATGGGGCTCTGCTGGGTTCGTTTCCTCCGCTCGCTCGAGGGGGTCGTGCAGCAAAACTGCTGACTCTCCCCTTTCTGTGCCTGTGGGGTAAGGGGGGGTCCCAGGAAAGCTCCTGGGTCCCGACACCCAGGGCAGAGCCAAGACTCGGGCACGTGCCACTGGCCCTGCAGCGCCCGCAGGTGCCCACCGAGGGGCACGGGGGGGGCAGAGCTCCTCTTGGCAGCTTTGCAGCACAAACCCACCCGGGAACGACTCGCCTCTCCCAGCCCAGGCGCCGGCTGCCTGCCGGGGTGGGGAGGGGGTCGAGCCCCGACCCCCTGGAAAGCCCCGCAGCAGCCAACAACCTGCGAGGGCTGGGGGGAAGCAGCTTGGGGGGTGCGTGGGGATTTTTGGTCTGAAAATAGGTTTGTTCAGAGATGTGCAAGTGGCCCAAGACTGCTCTGGGTTCATCCGCCTCCACCTGGCTCCAGTGCCCCGCTCCCCCACCGTGGAAGGGTGGCTTTGTTCACAATCCGAGCTCGTTTCCAGGCCGAACGCCGAAGCTGGGGGTCACCGCAAGGAAACCGGGGAGGAGCAAGCCCCAGCTTCCAGATCTTTCTAAATTAAAAACAGGGAAGGAAAACAGGCACGAAACAACCCCTCGCTCACACACCAGCATGGCGTGGTCATGGCAGAGCGCAGCCAGGAGGACAGGGCCACGGGGACCACCTTAGCTCGCCCTGAGCTCGCCTTCAGCTCACCCTTAGCTTGCCCGTGGCCGAAGCGCAGCGCCCAGGTGATGCCACAGGCTCCCCCCCGGCCCCTGTCGCTCTCCATCTGCAAAACCTCTCAGCAGAAGAATGTGCTGCGCCTTCATCCCGCCCAGGACACCTCGCCAGCCTCCTCCTCCTCTGCCTCTGCCTCGAGCAGGGGCTGCGGGCAGGAGCATCCTCAGAGGGAGCAGGGAGGCCACGGGGACAGCTTGCTGCGAGCTTGCTGTGTTCTCGATGGGGGCTGAGCCGAGCCCCAGGGCTGGGTTCCCACCGTGGCCCGGGGCACCAACCGCTGCTTCGCATGTTAATTACTGTTAATGACCATAAAAGCAGCAGAGAACAGGCTCCCATGCCTCAGCCGGGTACCTTGCAGCTCCTGACACCCCGGTGAAGCTGCCAAGGCCGCGGAGATGAGCAGCACGCCTGGATCTTGGGTCACCCGGAGGAAATGTGCGTGTTTAATCCCCCCGTTTAAGGGTGGCAGCGGTGGGTGAGTTTCAAATGGCTGCAGGGCTGGGGGGGACTCCTGATCCCGGCAGACAGACCCGACCCCGGCCAGAAGAAATCTCCCAGACAGCGCGGGATGCTCGAGGGCTGCCGGAGCTCTGTCCATTTAAAGCCGGAGCAGGAGAAAGGCTCCTGCCCCGCAGCCCCCAGAGCTGAATGAAGCAGCAAATATTCCACCCTGTGATCTGTCACCAGGTGGGCTCAGACCTCCACAAGCTTCCAACGGAGGGTTTGTACTGGTTCAAAATCAGCTTTTCCATCCCTGTTGGCTTGTTTACCCCGAGAAGCTGACGGCCTGATCCTGCTCAGCTGTGTCGGGTGTGGCGTTAAGGAGGAGCCGGCGGGTGCTGGGCAGGAGGTACCTGCCAGGATCCCTCGTCCACGGCCCGTGAGTGGCACCACGCTGGGGGAGCTCCTGGGAGGGGGAAGCGTGTCTGCGTGCAGGTGCTGCTCGCGCAGGGGCTCGCCGGGGGCAGGACACGGCTCCTGGGCAAGCTGCAGGGCCCGTGAGCGCGCCGTGATGCCCACGCGTGCGGGGGAGCCTCGGGGGCCCCCATCTCCGACACGCCTGCGCCCCACCGGCGCGCTGCCCTCGGGGGTGCGGAAGGGGCAGGAGCGGGAGGGCAGGCTGGGGCGCAGGCAGCACCTCCCCGCTGCCTGCCCTGCCCGCGGGCAGCGCTGCCAGCGCCGGGCCGGCCCCGCTGGGTTTGTTTCGCCGCTGTTGGCCGGAGCGGGTCTGGACGCAGCGCCGGGGTCTGGGCTTTGAAGCTCAGCTGCTGCTGCAGGCGTGGAGAAAACAGGAACCTTTGAAGTCTGGTCGGTGCTGAAAACACTTCATTACCCTGCGCTAGTGAATGGCTGATTCTGGGAACTGGAAATTCCTCGGCTGTGATGGGTCCCTTCCGACGGCTCCGCCGAGAGGGCACTGCTGGGGAACGCTCCCTCCTGTGGCTCCTAATTGCCCCTGGAAATACAAACAATTTCTCAACCCAACCTCGCCTTCCCCGGCACAGACCTTGCTTGTTATTGTAGGGTTGCGTGCGAGGACCAGACTCTGCATGTGCTGCTCTGTTGTTGCAGGGCTGCAGCCAGCTCTTTAAATCGAGAAAGGGCTCACAACGCGCCTCGTACATGTGGCTTTTATGTGCTGCTTGGGGAGCTGGAGCTCGAACCCGGCCGGGCTGTTGGCCGGGCGGAGCTGGAGGAGAGAGCTGCCCCCGTGGCTGCCCCGCTCCAAGCTGGCTCAGGAGCCCCAGGACTCGTCTTCAGGGGATCGGCGTGTTCTTACCACCAGCTGCTGAGCGTCGGTTGTACCTGGAGGCAGGACCCTGGTGTAAATCCAAGAGGTTTCGAGCGCCCAGGACGCGCGAGGTCTTGTGGCTGCTTTTAAAGGTTTTGGCAGGTTTGTGCTTGGCCCTGTAGAGCATCAGCTCGCCAGCCACGGGCTAGCGGCAGCCCTGCCCGCTGGGGATGGGGGGATGGAGCCGGGCAGCAGGCTGGGGTGTTCCCGAACAAGCAGATTAACTCCGAGCAGCCTGTTTCAGGCCCTTTCGGTGCAAGAACTGGATGGTGCTGCTATCTACCGGCGGGAAGCGGCCCTGGCCGGCAGGACCAGCCCTCCCCGCGGGATCTGGGCGGGCGGGTGGCTCCCAGCAGCGGCTCTGGATGTGCCAGCCCCGGCCTCCAGACTGGGGCGAGCACGGGCGGGGGGCTGGTTGTGCGACTCGTGCGTAGACTAATCCCGTTCTACTAGAAAAACACGTCCCCTGGCCACAGCACAGAAACACCATCGACAGCGATGGGACGTTGGGTGCATCTGCCAGCGTGGGGCAGGGGTCGATGCCCTGGGCACCCTGCAGCCAGGGCTCGGGAGCTGCAGCCCCACACATCGGGGAGGCCCCAGCCCCGGCGCGGCGGCAGCGACTCCTCGGTTAACGGCTCCTGCTCCTCCGCTTCCCTCGAAGCTCCGGGCAAGGACATGCAGCTTCGCTTCCGCAGCGAGTGACCTGAAGACAAGGAAGCTCCCGAATTCGTGGCTCGGCGGGAGCTGTCTCGGTCCCCACAGCTGAAGCTTGTTTCACTGCTGCGTTTCTTTGTCACTCCAAGAAATCCCACCCAGTCACACTCACCAAAAACCTTCCTCCCGTCTGGGACATTCTTGCTTTGATAGGGTTTAGTGAACCAGGCTGGCTCTGCTAAGCCCAGTTTATACTTTAAAACAGGGACTCTCCCCTTGCACAGCCTTTCCCACTTAATTTGGATTCAGGAATTCCATCTATTTACACGCTTTAGCCACCCTACAGGAATTACTCGCGTTCCGCACAGTACCCCAGTGCTCAGCACCAGTGAAATCTCGCACTGAGCAACCTTGTACTCAGCTCGTTAGGGGCTGAAATGCTTCTCTAGCTGAGGGCTCTGCTGGCCTTTGGTCAGTTCTGGTCAAATGACAGTGACTGTCGGGGCCAGTCAGGAGTCGAGGCTTCTGTCAAATGGCCAAGTAGCCACAGGCTACTGTCTCAGCCAAGTCATGGCTACCAGCAACAGCCCATCCATGCTACGCAGAGGCAGGAGTGACGCTTGAGCAAGGGGGATTAGTTTATTGCAATATCTGTTCTCATTTACTAATCACCAGTTCAATACCCGGGCTGCGGGAGCGGGGCGCGGGGGCAGAGCCAAGGACGCGGCCACGGCAGCCGCCTCCCCGGGCTGTTCCTGCCTTGTCAGTAAGAGCCTGGAGTCACATGTTGAAATGCTGATAACACCTGACCTTGGGAGGGGTGTGCTAAAGGCTGTCTGACCTCTGGGAAAGACATTGTATTCTACTTAGCACCAAGCCTACCTTTAATTTTGCAGTAAGTATAAATACACATATTTAAAATCCATAATGTAATTTCCAAACATTTACATAGGACAAAGTTAAAAAAATTAACAAATGCTAAAAACAGCTTTCCAGCATCCTCCTATGGAGTCTACCAAAACACCAGCCAACACTGGAGTGTGTGAAGAATCCTTGTGTAAAGTCCAGCAAGTCCGAGAGCGCTTGCTGAGCCCGGCGAGGTTCCACCAAGTCTTACACGGGACCTGGGAAGGGGCGGGGGTCCCCGGGTCGCTGCCTCACATCACCCAGCAGGACCCTAAAAACACAAGTCTCTGCCTTCTGTGTCTGGCACCTGCTGCAGCTCCTCCCGAGGAGTGTGAGGGCTCAGGCGGGGGAGCTCTCCTCTCCCCCGCTCGGCTCTCGCCCAGCGAGTTCCAAAGTCTTCCTGAACAGTTAAGTTCCACCACACCACCAAGGAGAGCGCTGGTCCCCCCTTCGCTGCCCTTGTTCTCCTTGGTGCAAACGTGACGGCGAAACCCAACAGCTACACAGGTGGTTCTGCACACTCGTTACTGGTTAAACTGCTAACTGGGGTCAAGAGCTCGAGCTCGTAAAGCTGCGGCGGCAGGACAAGCTGCAAGCCCCGGATTTCAAACTGCAGAACAGGCGTTACTGGACTCCCAGCCCAGCTCTCTCCGTGCCCAGGCCCATATGGCAAGGAAAAGCTGCCTTTCCTTTGTTGAAGAGCACAAACACCAGTTCAGCAACAGCACAGACAGCAGCACCGTTATTAACATATTTACAACAGAAGTTAACCTGGGGGGGGCAGGGGATCCGGGACAAAAGGGGAGCGCCAGCCTTGGCCTGTGGAGGAGAGGGAGCGAGCCCTTCCTGTGTCACACAGCCCCCTGGAGAGCCCCTCCGCCCTCACGGGGACCACAGCTCCTCTCTCCCAGCGTCACAGCCCGCCCGGCTTCGGGCTAGACTCCGTTAGCACCCGCCTTGCTGCTCTGAGGGGCTTCCACCGCAGCCTAGGTGTGAGAGAAAGTTGCAGACTTTAGGCCGTACCAACACAAATGCTGACTGAAATTCAAAAACTCTTTTGAAGAAGGGATCTTCCCATTTACTATGGGAAGCTGCTCTGCAGAATAACTGCTAAGAACAAAGTTCTTCAGGGTAAAGGAGCGTTTTCCTGTCGATAAAAGTCAGTCTGGACTCCCAAACTTGCCTTAAGTGGGCATCCCAGATGCATAAGCAGCTAAATCAAAATCAAATATTCACAGAATGGAAACGGACCAAAAAAAAGGCAAGTCACTGTAGAAATATTTTTACAGATACAAAATGGCACTTAACACTGTGGTGGCCCTGATGGGAGCTGCTCTGTCCTCGGGGTCCACAGCAGATTGTTGAAGAGTGCACAGGACATTCTGGTACCTCCCCCAGTGCTCCGCTACCCTCCCCAACTGCACTGCAGCCTCTGTCACATGGGGTATTTTTCTGTTTAACAGCCCTCAGTGCAGTTCTCATCCACAATTTTTCCAGTCACTCCTTGAACTTAACATTCACAACACCCTGTAGCACAAATCTCCACAGTTTGTAAATTGTCTGAAGAACAATCTCCTTTGGAACGTGTAAGGATTTTGAAAAGCTTACCTCTCGTGGGGGAGGCTTAACTGACACTTCCGAGACTGGCAATTCCTCTGTTGCTTGAGACAGAAATTCTTCATTCTTTAAGGAAAAAGCAGCTTTAAGTGGCAGAACCCTCTCAGAAAACAAAGCTCAGCTAGACCCCGCACAGTCCCTTCTCCTTCCTGAACAAGGCTGCTCCCTGCAACACACGTTTGCGAAAGCTGCACGTTGGCGTTTCCATCGCTTCCCCTTTGCAATTTAATTGAGCTATTTGGAAATAATTTCTAGCAGTTGACACAATATTCTCCTTTAATTTCTGTTGCTGCTTTCACCAGCTAAGACTAATCTAAGGAATTTGCTTCAGCCTTGTGCCGAGAACCACATTCTCTGGCTTTCTTACTCAAGATACTTTGGCTCTTTTTGCCCTGGACAGCTCAGCCCAAGTTCACTAGAGCTGCAAACGAGTCACCTGGAACTGGCTGCTCTGAGCTGCACGTCCCCGGACTGAGGTCTCTGTATTTACGTGAATAAAGCAGCTTGGGAGCTCAGGGGTGCTCCTCTGCTGGGAGGCAGGAACATGGTATTGAACCACCAGCTGTTTGCAGCAACAGCACAAGATGTGCCACAGCAGATCTCTGAACCCTCTCGCTGACTCAGGTCAGAGCGTGCAGCTGGGAGGCTCCGGGGCAAAACCACGCGCAGAGCGCGGGAACGGGCACCGCTCCGGCGCTCTGTGCCACCGTGTCAGACATCGGCTTTTGTCGAGCTCTGGGAGGTTTGTTCACACCTCCCAAAGATTACAGCACTGTACACTCATTTTCTGACTCATAGACTCCAATTTTCTAACCTTTCTTCCCTGTACAACAGGGGCAGGATCCACCAGGGTCTCTTGACCTTCAAGAACGGATGTCACCACTTCAGCAGTTTCACCTGTCTACAGAACACACAGTTCAGCAGTTAAAACCTCAGTCCACTTGGAGGATCAAAGAACAAGATTCATGTCACTGTGCTTCAATTTCTATAATGTGTAATGGTTAAACTATTAACTTGAAAGCTTTATTCAAACAACTCACCTTATTTTGTGGAACTGGAACAGATTGTGGCTTTATATCTATTAAGTACAAGGCACGGGAAAGCAGGAGCAGAGAAGGTGGAACGTTCTCTTTTAAATGCAGATCCAGCCACTGTTGGAAGAAACCAGGAGGAGAAGGTATTTCATGTTGGCTCTACGTCAGTACTTATTTATATAGTACTCTTTGTCCTTGCAGATCTCAAAGCTGTCTTGAGTTTGGCTAATAGGTTTAAGTTACCACAATGAGAAGAAATGGTTTTGAAGAGTTAAGCACACCGTAGGGGATATACCCTGGGGAGGAAGCTTCCAGCTTCTGGTGAGGTACCAGTGTCACCACCGACAGAGAGCCGACAGTGACAGCGAAGTGCTCTGAGTTACCTACAGCTTATCTCAAACACAGCACCTACAGCCGTCCCGGTACTCGCTTGGAGTGCTTAGGAAAGAGTAGTGTTGGCTCTGCTACAGCTCTTGGCTACTTTAGAAGCTTAAATCATATTCCACTCCCCACACTTCATCTTGCTTCTAACTGGCCCTGATGCTACTTGGTTTTGTCTTTAGCCCAAGACATAATCTGGGTACTTCATGCCTCCAAGCTCGGCTGTGCAGGTGAGGACCCATCCAGAAACACGTGTGTGAGTTCTTGGTGAGCCCGCGCCTGCGGGGTCTGCACCACAGCCCTCCCTGTCCCGGGAGACCTTCTCCAACAAGACCAGACTGGAGTGCACTTGCCTGCCCGAGCTGCTCCTTTAGCTGCTCCTCCGAGAGACCCAGCGACCGCATTCCCCGGGCTCTGCAGGCACTCTGCAGTTCAGACACGCTTAGACCGTTGACTCCTTCCTTGGCAATCATCTGAAATCAAAAGGAATGTTCCTATCTAGGCCTAGAGGAAGCTGAAACGCTGAGGTACCCGGTGAGCTTGAGCCCAAAGAAATGTCTGTTGAGGTACATGTGCATGAAGTCTTACCAGTACAAAGGTGAGACAGAACTGACTCTGGCGATAACTCATTCTGTCCTTGAAAGCCGAGAGTCTTCAGCTACAGAGGATGAACAACTTTGATCCTGCTTATTTTCTTTCCCCCCCAAAGTCGTGAGACTTTCACTTTTACCTGCGATCCTACAGGTTTGAATGAATGAATCTGACACTTTTACACGAGATCCTACACTCGGCGGTGGGTGACCCCAGAACTGCCAGGACTGCAGGCTCTAAAGCACAACCTGTGCTTGGCTGCACGTGTCTTTCAGAACTGGTCACCTCCTACAAGCAAGAAGTTTCTGGTCCCTCATCCGTGTCGTAAATTACAGTTCCTACACCAGCATAAATGGAGGCCAGCAGGGACATCTGGAGGTCCCCAGTCCGACCTCCTCTTCAAAAGAGGGTTAACTTCAAAGCTCCTTTACATTGCTCAGCCTTTTCCATTTACACATCGAGCCTCTCCAGGGATGCGGATTTCACAACCTCTAGACAACCTGTTGCACTGTTCACCCACTCACTGATTTTAATTTTTTTCTTATCAAGTTGGAATTTCCCTTGATGCAATTTGTGACCACTACCTGTTGCCCTTTTGCTGCGCACCTCTAAGTCTGGTTCCATTTGCTAAATAACCCCATTAGGCAGTTGAGAACAGCAAGCAGATTCTCCTTTGCCCTTCTCCAGGCTAAATAAACCCAGACACTTTATAAACTAATACAAACTCATACTTCAGTATGGTTAAATTCTGGTGTTTCCATACATTCATTCCAGAATTGGAACCTCCCTTTTTTACAAGTTAGTATGACTCCAGAATAAAAATATAAGGGTGTTCTAAACAGTGACAGTATCTGCAGCACCACGCTCATTAGGGTTCACCAAAGGCAGCAAGGGTGCAGGAAGATGAACTCTCATTCTGCTTTCCTGTGGAACCTCTCGCGGGGAGAATCTAACTCCCACCAGTATTAAACTTCACATCTGAGGATGGAGCGTGGGCAGTGACACACGCCTTAAGTAGAGCAGGCAGTGATTCAGAGGGCAGAGCCTGCGATTGCGAAAAGCCTCCCTTCCACCAAAGCAGCGACGTCCGCCCCATTTTAAACTTACTTCATCATCTGCCTTGATAGTTCTGAGTCGCAGCAGAAGTTGAAAGCGGAGCAGGTTGTTGGTGCCAATGGGCTGCAGCTCCAGCAATTTGCAAAGAGCCACCAACTGCGGCCGTTCCAAGTGCTCCAGGGTCAGCTCATCCTCAAAGAGCTTGGAGAAGCGTATGATCTCCTGGGTACTGGGCTGGTGGCCGGTGTGACGGATCTAAAGAGAGCAGAGGCATCAGGGCCGAAAGCCAGACCTAGAGAGAATCACAGGTCATGGATCCTCTTCCCCCTCTAAGGAAGAAGCCCTTCCCACCTTCACACTGGTGTTCCCATCTCTCGATGGAAACGATGACATAGTTAAAAGGCCAAAGTGAAACAGTGGTTTTGAGCGGCCACTTAAAGGATTTCACAGGGTGAAACTCTCACTGTTGTTCCAGTCCACAGAGAGCTGTGACAGAGGCAGCTCCAGGGGGGCGTCCCGCTAACCCCTCCCGCAGGACGGCTCCGTGCCCCAAACCTCTCTGCAATCTCTGCCCAAGTCCCACAGTCTCTGCCCAAAGCAGCAGCACTAAAGCTGGTGTAAGTGCCGTAGCTGCCGTCCCCAGCACAGCCCTTGTACCTGGTGCACATACGAGGAGAATTGTTTTCCTTGTCCTGTATCTGCTTTGTTCCTTTTGGCCATCTCTGCAATGGTCTCCCGCAGGAACTTTGCTAACTCCAGCTTTGCATTTAATTTCTTCTTCTGCTTTTCTTCCTTCATTCAGGAAATAAAACATAATTAGAAATTGCAGGTGAAAATCAGAAGGGAGGGGATTCTGGGAAAGAAATGAAACAAGTCTTCAGTACTGAAAGCAAATAAGCTTTGGTTAACATAGAAAGTGAAATTGCTGTGCCCTTTCCTACTGGTCACTGTTTACACTACAACCTTCAAACCCTGCTGTCCTGTACAGGGATGAACTGGGAATGTCTGGCCTAGACACGTGTGTGAGGCTGAGGCTCATTTCCAGCAGCGGGCAGGGAGCTCTCTGTGCAGCTGTACAGGTGTTCTAGCGAGCTGGAGTAGTTTACATCTTCAGAAAGGACACAAACCTTTTTTGACTCCGTCTCAAACGTCGAGGGCAGCATTTCAGGGAAGAGTTTCAAGAATACAGGTAAGAGAAATTCCATGAAGGGGACGATGACAAACACCAGGAAGGGAACCAGCCGGAAGAGATCTGCGCAAGTTCTCAGCAACTGTACAGAGAAGAGCACGGTGGAAGTTATTGGTCAACCTGACACAAAAGAAAGTATTCCAAAGAAACGTGGAAACTGAGTAGCTAAACTTTTTTCATTATAATAAGCCTCTTGATGCATCATTTTAGCAAAGCATTCGCATGTCTGGCACTTACCCTTCGCCTCTCCCTCCTCGTGAGGACCTGACCATGCAAGAGCCTCCACACCATCCTGGCAGCCACCTTAGTGTCGATCCAGAGCAAGTGGAATCCATTGTAATAATGTTTCAGTTCATCCACGACTTTTTGGCGTAAAGACTTTTTTCCCACGGGAGTCTCTACGACTTGTTTTGCCGGCGGTTTGGCGGGCTTGGCACCCTGGTCTGCAGCGCTCTGGTGGGGGGCAGGTTCATCCCGCAGCTCCCGACACAGGCGGGCGGAGGTGTGAAACCTTTGCACAGCTTCAGCCGGGGAGTGAGGTCGGTTCTCGGAGTTTCTTACGTGAGTCCAGTTCAAATGAGAATCCACGAGTTGGGCAAAAGCAGCTGTTGGAGTGTATGGAGAACCGGAGTGTGCGAGGAGATGGGAGCCTCTGAGACTGGAGAGGGATTTAAGCAAGGAACAGTGTGTTGTGGCTAAGGTACCCGGGCATGACACGCAAATCAATCCCTGCCAAACTGATCTTGTGGCTGTGTCAGACTCTGATCCCCCAGCAACGGATAAAATATTGAGGATCTGTCCCATGCTAACAACTTTCCTCTCAGGGGACAATAACTCAAGACTTCAGACTGCCTCTGGGAAGCCCTTCTACCAGTCGTATTGGCTAAAATTTGCCAGTTGCAGACAAAGAAAAACCAAATCTCCGTCTCCTCTCACCAAGCGCTCAGGACGGGGCTCTCTGCCCCTCCCTGCCCTGGCAGCCTCGGCTGGAGAAGTCGGGCTGCGCGCTGCAGAGCGGCGAGGCAGCTTCTCTCTTTTTATAACAGCACTCGCAGGCTGCTGTGCATGAAAACTGCCAAAATCCCTTAGTCGTAGACAAATCAAACTTTGTACTTCTCTTGTTCAGCCAGGGAATCTTTTGCAGACGCACTCTATAAAGCGCTGATGTTACAGTGAGCGCCGATGCTGGCAGCATCCCAGCGGCACCGTTACTGTAAATAACCGGAACAGCGCTACAGCCGGGGCCTCCCCGCGCCCCCGCCGCCGCCACCCCGCGCCCGCCCCCCGCAGCGCGCACACAGCGCCCGGGAGGATCCGCCCGCGTCTCACCTGGCCCTGGCCGCGGCCAGGAGCGCGTTCCAGCCGCGGGCGGCCATGCTGCCGCGGAGCCTCCGGCGG
>ML997617.1:652903-698032 GCA_010365825.1 Otus sunia
TTTTTTTTTTTTTTTTTGCGGTACTGTTGCATTGTACTCTACCTTGTTCTGTGTCTCTGCTTGCTTTTGACTGTCAACACTCAGCAATTTTAATACAGGTTTAAGATTTTAAGTTTGTGGTTAAAAAAATCGTAATGATACTATAGTTCTGTATGTACCAACCAACCCAAAAGCCAATGTGAAGCAGTCTATAATCAGAGCTGAAGGAAAAATTGTAGCCTGTTTTGGTGATTGTTTAGTTCTTCCAGTGGCTTATTGTAGAGATGCACAGAGAATGTTTTGGCAAATTAAAAAAAAAATAAAAATAATGAACTGCTTGAAAAGATTTTGCTCCAAGAAGTGAGCTTGTGCTTTATGAAGTTACAGGGTAAGAGTAGAGGAGGACGATCAAAGACTCTGTTTTGTTGTAATACAACCACGTTTTGCATTTTTCAGCTGGCAAGTTTGCCTGAGTTTGCAGCAATTCACATGGGATATGTTGCAGTTATTGCACAGCTCTTGATAAGTCAGAGCGTGTCGTGACTCTTGCAATATTTGGTATTGCCAAAGAACTGACTTCTGGGTTTATGTGAATACCGACCCGTGACTTTCCTTGAAGAACAAAAGATTTTCCTCCATGTTTCCTACTTGAATCCCAGGGCTCTAAAAAGAAATGAGTACTCTAAACTCATTTTCAAGACAGACCCCTTTTCTCTTTCCTTTTCTTTTTAATGCATAGCACTTTCTTTGCTGCTGTCCCAGTTGTTTCTTTCCATGTCACCATGGGAAACTTGTTAAAAGTGGCCTTATCAAAACCCTGTTACAGGCATGACTTTTTCTTCTGGCATTTAAAAAAAACCAAACCACCTTTAAGAAGGTACACAGGGAAGTACTCAGCCTTACCACATGCTTTAAAGTTTGTCAGGAGGCCTCTGATTCACCGTCAGTGTCTGCCAGAAGAGATGGCTCAGTCCAGCTGAAGTCAGTAGAAATCCACAGGCTACAGTTTTTCTGCTCATGAATCTACGTGTTGTTGAAAAACTTGGCATTGTCTTAACGTACGTAAATAAAACTTTCCATGCGTGATTTCATAAGGACATCCAGAACAAAGTGGGACAAAGCAGACTGCCAATACTGAATGCAGGAATCAGTAAGAATAATTATTTTATTTCTGTCTACAGTTCATATAATTTGAACATCCCAGGATGCTGTTACAGGTGATAGAGGTGGCCCTCCAGGTAATTTTTGGCGTGACTGTAGAAAAAGCGTGGGCCTGTTCGGTGGCAGGTGTCTGTGTTGAACTTCAGCAAAGTCGTAAGGTGTTGAGAGGAGGAATGGAAACGCCACAGAAGTCAATTGCATCACTTAAAAAACCTGATTGACCTGGCCTGTGCCAGGCAGACGGCTGTCTGTCTGCCTGTGAAACAGGGGTAGCAGTGAACTGCTGCTGAGCATAGCTGCTGTGTGGATTGGGCGTTTGAGATGGCCAGCACAGGTTAGATACAGGCGTACCTTGGAGTGAAACAGCACAGAAATGGCAGTAAATGTACGTGTGGTGACACAGGTAATGTAGGGGCGGTAGGATACGGACAGATCTTTGCTCTTGATTTAGGTCTCTGTGGACAGGAGCTGGGTGGTTGTTTGTGCATAAAAATGGCCTAGAACTTCTGCTTTCGAGAGTGTTGATAGAAAGCCCAGCTCAGGGTGACGAGGCAGTGACTCCGTTCACTGAACACGTAAGACTGACTCAAGTTATTGCTTTTTCAACTCAGTCAGTGAGCCAGTAGGACAGTTTCTGTTCTCAGAGCAGATCCTTTCCACCTGTGTAAAACGCCTTGTCTCTAACAAGCGCTAGCCCAGCTGCTTCAGGCAGGGCTACCCGCGTGGTGCTTGTCAACAGAAAAGGGTAAAATTAATTCAGAAAGGTGTTGTGGAAGCTCGGTTTAAAATAAGTGCTTGGATCTGTTGTGTCAGCTCAGCACTGTGGTGGTAGCCAGCGGGAGATCGGGGCAGGCTGGTGGGCCGGTGGCCGTGGGCAGAAGGCACGCAGCACCCCGTGGGTCTCGGCGCTGTCGTTGGGCTGCCTCTGGCTCGGTGCAGCCACTTTCTCTGAGTTCTGCCTCCAGCGGGCTTTGGAGACAGTCCTCGTGCCTGGGAGCCTTCGCCCCGGGCTCCGGGGCGGTGATGAACAGTGGTGGGAGCTCCTGACACTTGGGAAATTCCTCTTACGCATCGCGTAGTTACCGTATCTTTTCTCGCTTGTTTGAGCTCTTCCTGATTGAGCAATAATGCAGTGGATAGATGCATGTTTGTGTACTTTATAGGTAAGTCCTACGTTTTCTTTATTTTGTACAAAACTTCCCTCACTGGGGGGAAGAAAAGCCTTCCTCAGATGGTATCAGCATTGCTCAGAATTGCTCGATAATCTGGGAGGCCAGTTATTATCTCGCCTGCTGCAGCATGAAAGCAGTGTCTGAGGACTGCGGAAGTGTCTTGTTTTCTGAGAGAGAAGTTGCAAAATGCCCATGCTAAAAGTGCACTTAGATGAGTGCAATTGTTGGTGAAAAACGTGAACCCAGAGGATTGCTAATCTCTTTGAAACTTTCCCCTGACTGGGCGCTCACTGTTGAAGGTGTAACTGATTTTTTCAAGGTGTGCTCAGCCACGTTAAGAAGCTTGGAATGGGAAATGAAACAAACTTAGTGTTCATTTAAGAAAGAGCACTGTAAGAGCTCAACTAGGTTGACCTACCTTATCTTGTACTGCTTATATTTTTATCTAATTTACTTTTTCCTTTGATACTTTGAACTGTGACTCTTCCGTGGGCAACATGAAAATATTTGCTCAGTGTCCGTGTGTAGCGCCTCAGGGTCCGTAAACAGCCGTGTTTTCCTGCTCGGCCAGAAGATCCTACAGCCGTGGGAAAGGACAAGTGCAGAGTGCTGGCTACCCAGTTCTAGAGAACAAACTCTTTTTCTATTATTAGGAAACTCAGTTGCAGTTTTGAAGGTATTGTTGATTTCAAGTTGTTTCCCAGCTTGTCTAAAGTATCCATTTCCTATAAACCTTGAAATAATGAAATTGTTTCCTTATCTGTTGGTCGAGTTCCAGCGGCATATCAGTGCAGTATCTGTTGTGGGTCATACTTGGAAGCTAAATTTTACAGCTTGCAGGAGGCTGATACTGTACTTTAAAAGGGAAATCACTGTTGTAGTGAGAAGAACTTAGTTTGAAATACTTTTTTCTGCAAGATCAACACGTATCACTGAAAATCACATTCACTTGTGGTTTTAGGTGGTGTTCCCCTGCTGAGGAGGGATAGGTACAACTCTTGAGCCTGTTGTTGATAATTCCACGACAATGGGGTGTTCTTTGCATTAGAGCTTAGGATTACTTTGTAAAAGTCACTCCCTCCTTAGGTTTAAATGTTGAGGTTGCTGTGGGTTCAGGATTCGTTGTTTTGTTGCATTATTTCGGAGCTCTGGGGGCTGTCCTTGCACTGCAACGCAGCCCCTTTGCCGCTTCGCTGGGTGGCAGCTGAGAAATGAACAAACTGATGCAGAGTTTTGGAAAGGAAGGAGGGTGGGAAAATCTGGGTGTGTTAACCGTGATGACAGCGAAAGGCTCGGGAGGAAGAAGCTCTGGGTGATGTCAGCTCTGTGGGAGGAGAACAGCCGCTTGTGTTTTAAGACTGTTGAGAGTAGCAGTTCGGTGAAGCGATGATCCTTGCTTCTGCAGCCCGTACAGGACGATGATGAGGCAGGTGCACCAAGTGCCCCGGCTGTGAAGCACAGGCCGGCATCGAGGGCTGTTTTAGTGGGTGAGTTCCAGAAAAAAATGGCTTAACAAAAAATTAATAGTCAAAACTATTTTCTTTTACTGGTAACTCCTAAATCCAACGTAAGTAGAGTGTACGAAGTTCATTAATCCACAATTTTTGTGACGTGACAAACCGAAGCTCTCCTGGTGCCCGAGCACTTTGGTGGCCTCGGGACCTGTCCCAGCCGGGGACTGGCCGCTGCGAGGAGCGGTGCAGCGTGGGCAGACTTTGACCTGGAGGGCTGGATGTGGAGCAGATAAGAGGGACCAGGCACTGTCTTGCAGCTTTTGAATTCTGTTCATACTGTGTCTGGATCTCATTAATGGCACTTTGGTGGGATAGCTCTACCAAGGTACCAGCAGAGAACTTCTGCTTCTCAACACTAGCAAAACCAAGTTTTTGTTGCCATACCTTATTTCAGCCCTTCTGAGAAAAACACGCTGTCCTGGCAAGAGCAGCCTCTGTCTGTGTACAGGTAAGGGCTTCTGCTGGCTGCACTGATCGAGTGTTGCATCTTATGGTACACCCAGATGGACGTGGCCGTGATAAGAAGCCTGTAGTGTTGTTGTGGCTTAGTGCTGTAGCTGTGTGACAGCTCAGGAGCAGGGCCGGGGCTCATAAACAGTCCTCGTTAAATCACTCACCAGTCTGTAGATCATCAGCTTCTGCATGGTGTTTATAGATGGAATCAGAATGGGTGAATACAAATAGCCTAGTGCAGTACGTTGTAATCAGCCAGATCTGTGCTTGCAACATCCCAGAGAATAAGTAAACCTTGTGTCCCAGTGAAATGCTGCACAAAATAGTTTGGTTTATATCCCAACTTTTTAAAGTGTGGAAGCTCTTGTAAGGAAAGGCTGGGAGTTGCCAGTGTAATAGAAAAGACTCTGTTCTTACTTCAAAGAGATGGGGTAGAGTAATGCTTTTCAGGGCAGAAACCTGTGCTTAGGCTCTTGTACAATTTCAGTGCTTCTCAAACCG
Source organism: Otus sunia (assembly GCA_010365825.1). NCBI lineage: Eukaryota > Metazoa > Chordata > Aves > Strigiformes > Strigidae > Otus > Otus sunia. Next base: position 657,684 of record ML997617.1, read on the forward strand.
AAATGTCTGGCTGTGGATTGTCTGAACAGCTTCCTGGTGTTCTGTATGCAGCCCCACCTGACGTTGTGACTCAACTGTAGAGAAGTTTTTAAGGAAGGTTTAAGTGAATTCAACATACCGACCTGGCAAGGGGTCAGATTTTCTGTAATGTTGTCTACAGCAACATTAAACTGCTGCTGGAGGGATGAACTGGGTGACCAAATCGTGAAACCCACAGGTCACGGTAGTACAAGAGGGGTTTTTTCCCCTCCCTGACACAACATTTGAGGCACAAGTTCTCAGTCTGTACTTGGTGAGTTGTGTGACTAGAAGACGGTGACACAGATCACAGCTCCGGGGCAGTCCCCTGAATGTACAGATCCACTGCTGATGTGAAAACAAGAGTTTGTGGAGGCTCTAAATCTGATAGTGGTGGCTGTGTGGGGATTAGTTGTTCTGGTAGCGGCAGAGAGGTTTTTTTTTCCTCTTACACCATGAGATACTTGCTCGTTAGGAGCTGTACTAGTGCAATGAGTAGTCTGCCTTGATATTTGATACTGTAAGTAAGGCCAAAAAACTGTACCTGTGTAAAAAAGTCTTTTAAACGAATGATCACCCTTTCTCTTTCCTTTCAAGAGAGAAATCAAAAGTGTTAAAATTATTTTACCACATCAGATTAGCATTCTCCAGCAGTCCCCAAAACTTACAAAGTTTCCACTCTTAGTCAGACTTATAAGCAGGAAAACATAAAGCATAATTACTCAAATACCGTGTGACACTGGCAGAGTTATTCTTAACAAAGCACAGAATGCTGTATAGTGGGGTTTTTTATAGTTTCACTTTCTGCTAGTTGATTTTTGCTTTTTATAGTTCTGGTGTGGCCACACCAAAGTTTGTGTCCTGGCGTGATATACTTCGACAGATCCCTTATTTAACAGTCTGGTGCTTAGTTCAAGTCAGGAGTAATTCTAAAATTTCTTAAAGTATTTCTGCTTTGATTCTCTGCCAGGATGACTGAAGCGCTGTTGCAGCTTCTCAAGACAATTTTTTTTTTTTTTAAGCATTCAGAAGGGAAAAAAAAGATTGAACCTGGTTTTAGTAACAGATAAAAGCAGCTTAGGGTGCAATTTCTTACTAGTGTGAGCAGGCTGTTGTTTGCTCTGCAGTTTGGCATATGTAAAGTAACAATTAATTGGTAAGTAGTACAAACAGTCCCACTTCCTCTTCCTAGAATGGGTGGTGGTTTTGTGTTTTTGACCTTGATATGCAATCCTGCCGCTCCACGCGCTGCCCCTCAGATGTGCTGTCGCCTCGACAGAAACGTCGTGTTGGTTTTGTGGCTGACATGCAGAGAGCTGCTGGAGAGAGGGGATGGTTTTACAGCCATGAGATTTAAAAGTTACTGCAATTAGTGAATTTTGCTGCATAGCATTGTGCTATTGTTTCCCTAAGTCACTTAATTACAGTGACGAATGTGCCCCTGGTTGATGGCACAGGGCAGTAAAGATGAATACAAACATCAATATAATCTGAGTGTGAAGCCCACAAAACATAACAGCAAAATTCTGATCAAGTTCTCACTTGTTACAGTTATAACTTAATTTCTTTCTGCAGTCTCAGAGGAGGGAAGGGTTCTTAGTGTTTTGAAAACTATTAGATAAGGTATTGAGATGCGTCGCACTGGGAGGGTGAGAATTCAGTGTGGGCAGGGTTATATGTAGATTCTTATAATGAGAAATATCTGTGGGATGTGTTAATGTCGCTTCAAACCCTGACCAAAAGGGCACAGTAACCCTCCTTTATGCCTACACAGAGACAGAATAAATAATACAGAGCTATGTTTACTTTGGAAGGGCTAAATTGACCTTGCTTGGAAGTAAACTTGTATTTCGTACCTGAAGTTTAGGTCACTTTCTTGTTAAACATTGAGATTATTTAGGGGAATGCAGAAGCATTCTCTGAGCCAGTAGTTGAGACGTGGAAATCTAACTTTTCTAGTCTGATTTTGGTGTTTTGATATGCAATGGAAAATTGAAAGCGTGTATGACAGCTTTCTCAGCTGTAATCTAATTCTGCGAGTAACCTCAGGTTTTGGAGATCTTTTGATGCTGAGACTATTTTTCTTTCCCTCAGAACCACGTAGTGTTTAAGCCCTAAGTGTTTAATATTAAAATAAAGTGGAGGGGTGGGGAGTGAGGAGAATAGCCCTTCTCACTTAGCTGCTGAGAGCCAGCGGGTGCAAACTCTGCTCTGCTTTTCTGGTAAGGGAAGAGGTTGGGAAGCCCCATCTGAGGCTGTCGCACAGCATGAGCTGGTTTTCCCAGCAGCTGAGGTGGATCGACCTATTCGCTTTATTTGTGCCATTGTCCAGAAAAGCCTGTGCCTTGGGGCTCCTGCTGGACTACGGGCTGCTCATCTCTCTCCAGTGTCGGTGGGGAGGAAGAGAAGAGGTGTCTCTCTTGTTCGAGTGGTCTTTCTGTGGTTTCTCTGGCTTGCTCAGTTTCCAGTGACTGTGGTGTCAAGAGAACGTGGTATCTTCTGTATGCTTGAGGGTCAGAGTCTGCTCTCTTACTGCTTTGTGTTAGAATAATGCTTCCTAGTGCCAAGCTAGGAGGGCTGTGGAGAGCAGTTGGAACTTTAGCACCGTTATTCTGACTTTGTAGCACTTGAGCTCGTAGTTTTTAAGCACTTGAATGTGCTTATAACGTCTTTAAATGTCTTGGAGAAGAGGAAAGTGGTTGTGTAAAAAAGCTGTTCTGCAGAAATGTGTAAATAGTGCTTTTTAAAGGTTCAATATTGCCAGTCCTCTCTAAATCTATGAGAGGGTGGCTACTGAATGGAGACAGGGAAATTCAGGGAAATTGGTCTCTTTTTTTTTTTTTTTTCTCCTCAACAATTTAATTTGCTTAATTACTATCTTTTGATTTACACTGATTTCTTATTTCCCTTCCCCCGCCTTTAGGCCCTATGAGAAAAAGGGAAAGCTAAGGATGCTGGAGCAGAACAATGGATTTCTCTTTCTCTTTCATGCAAGGGATCATGGGAAACACAATTCAGCAACCACCTCAACTCATTGACTCAGCCAACATCCGCCAAGAGGATGCCTTCGATGCCAGCAGCGACATTGCTGAAGATGGTGGGCAAACGCCGTACGAAGCCGCCCTGCAGCAAGGCTTCCAGTACCCGACGCCCACCACGGAGGACCTGCCGCCCATCACGAACGGCTACCCGCCAGCAATCAGTATGTACGAACCTCAAGCCAAATACCAGACCTACAGTCAATACCCCAATGGTTCAGCCAATGGTTTTGGTACAGTCAGAAACTTTAGTCCCCCGGAGTATTACCAAATGGAAAACTCTAACGCGAGGCCGCATGAAGTTCTGGAAAAATCCTCCCCTCCGCAGCCGCCACCTCCGCCACCACCTTCAGTTTCACAAACGGTGATTCCAAAGAAGACTGGCTCACCAGAGATCAAATTAAAAATAACCAAAACTATCCAGAACGGCAGGGAATTGTTTGAGTCCTCTCTGTGTGGGGACCTTTTAAATGAAGTACAAGCGAGTGAGTATGCTAAGGCGAAACATGAAGGGAGAAAAGAGAAAAGGAAAAAAAGTAGCAAGCATGACTCTTCCCGATCGGAAGAGCGCAAGTCGCACAAAATTCCAAAATTAGAACCAGAGGAGCAAAATGTAAGTGGAATAATGGTTTTGGCCATCTGTATACCTGATATTGTTGATGGAGTATGTGTCTCGGGCTGTGTTTTTTCCCTTATTTCTAGTTGTATACATACACGAGGCTTTATTTACTTGTCAGATACTTAATATTATGTTGCTAGGAACCGTATTTCTAGGACAACACAGTTTTGATTAAAAGACTGCATATGAAAAATAAACGTTAGAAAAGGTTATGTAATGTTTTTTAATATTTAGTGGTTTAGCATGTTCAGAGTTTGCTCCACTTTGGACAGTGTTGAAGATGGAGCTTTTGTCCACAAGCATACAAGCATACACATTCCTAACACTGCCTCGCAAAATAATGCAGGACTACAGTGGAGAGTCAGGTTACTTGGAGTATTCAGCACTCCAGCTTTTAATTAATTTTTGAAAGATATTCCAAATATCGTGGTGAGGTACGAAACCCAAGAGCTATGTGTGGAAGCCAGTAGAAATTAGTATTCTAAAACAGCTGGCAAATGAAAAGTATCAGTTGACTCGGCAAACTTTGGGAAGATTCAATATTGATGTCTGTTACCTTTTCTGTCAAGTTTTGTAATACGGTTGTACATCTCGAGGGTGTGTATATACAAGTGGTATTTTAACTCGGATTCCAGGAAGTAGAGACACAATCACAGGTTTTTGGTGCTCAGCCATTCTTTTTTCTTCAATTTTGTTAGCCACTTCATTACTTCTGTTTCCTTTTCTCTTGGAATCTACCCACTCCGTGATACTGGTTTCTGTGTTTCCCAGTCTGGGGGGAAGGGGTAGCAGCGAGGAGTGGCGAGTGTCCGGAAGGGTGGGGTTGTCCTGTCAGGCCAGGACAGAAATTTCCCTGGGCTGGGCTGTTACAGTATGTAGCTGAGTTTCTTGTAAGTTCTGTGAAAGCCCTCGGTCCTTGCTGCTTTGGTAGGTTTGGGAGAAGATCCTGTCCTGGAGGGCTCAGGACTCATCTAGTAGAGCAGGTTCATGTGCTTGATGTGGTGGTGTTATTTTTAATGGCAGACATGCTAATTTCCCATACACACCCTCACCAGGAATATCAACAAGTTCTGTAAGTGTTACACCTCCTTTCTGGTAAGCCGACCCTTCCAGAGATCAGGTTGGTGGTGCATCAGGGTTTTGAGCTTCCACTCTGTTGGCATAGCTGGCTCCCGTGAAGCTCATAAGGTGGTGTCATCCAAACTTGGAATGGACTATCCCATTAAAATAGGAGCCATCCGTGACTGCAGTTGTATGCAGTTTCCTTGATCTGGGAGGTGCCGTTTGAAGCCGTTTCCAGCTGGCCCTGGCTCCCTGGTGGCAGTCCCCCTGGGGGGGCAGTGGCCCCCACGGCACCTCCCTCGCGCGGGCTCCGAGAGGGACAGCGGGCTCCGTCCTCACCGCCGGCGCTCTGCTGAGTGCCTCTGCTGCTCCAGTGTTCGTCCACCCCTCCTTTGCTGCTGTAATCATACACTTACCCCCAAGTTTCACCTAAATCAAACCTCAGTGAGTCTGGTTCCTTCAGAGTTCAGCTGAAGACACCGTCTTGTATCCAGGCTTCTGGCCTCTTCTCTAGACTTTGCCCCCATCGGGCTGTCAGTTTTGCCTTACCGTTTTGTCCTCCCTCTTACCAAGGATCCAGTTCCACTCTTGAAGCCTCAGCTGTGCCCATCCCTCTGTCTGCCTGGTGTTACCTGGTTATCATCAGAACATAATCTTCTGTCTTTCCCAGACTGAACTAAAACCTTGCCTCTCGGGTTTCGAGTTCCTGCTAGTCATATGTGTCATGCAGAATTCACCAGAAAACTTGGTCTTGCTTTTGTCCTCCTTGCAGCTTCCATTTCCCTTTCAAAAGGTGCTGTTGCAATAAAATCTTTCATGTTCCTCACTCTTGTTTCAGACAGCAGATCGCTCTGACCTGAGCAGGATTTTGTGCTAGTGGTTTTTGTTACCAATTATCCAGTGCAGTCTCAGTTTCATCCTCCCACCATTTGGCTTTCCACTACGGGGTTTCATCTTCACGTACATTCATCATGTGCTCTTCCATCATCTTTAGGATCAGTGCTACAAGACTTGTGACTTAGGATCATCTTAATAGGAACAAACCAAACTTCTGGTAGAGCTGTGGTTGTTGAGCTGCACTTGTTTCCTCATTCTGACACTGTAATCTCTGTGGAAACCCACAGACTCTGTGGGGATGTTCATACTTGAAAGGTTGATTGGAAATGAAAATGTTATGAAAACACTGTTGAACTTTAAGCTCTCAATACTTGTTTTAAGAATAAGCTGCTCTGCTTGTTAGTTGTATTCTGCGAGGAGATGGAAGTTTGCAATCTGTGTAGTCAGCTTGGCTCCCCTGGCAGAGATGAAGTTTCCACTAACTCACTGTAGCAGAAGAAAGGCAGGAGTCGTTGCTGTGCTCTCTGCTGTACCAGTGAGGGAGGGTTTCTGCCCAGCAAATATTAATATGACCGGTCTTAAGTGATTGTTTTGTGCAGACAGCTCTAAAGGAGATGCTGGCCTGTGCCAGAAGTGCCCTTGTTCTGGACGATGTTTACACGTGTGTTCCCTCGTTGCTCTGAGCTGAAGCATGCCGCATTGACTCTCAGAGAATCACAGAATCACTGAGCTTGGAAAAGACCTTTAAGATCGAGTCCAACCGTTAACCCAGCACTGCCAAGTCCACCAATAACCCCTGTCCCCAAGGGCCGCGTCTGCGCGTCTTCTAAATACCTCCGGGGTGGTGACTCAACCACTTCCCTGGGCAACCTGGTCCGTGCTGGATAACACTTTCAGTGAGGAAATCTTTCCTAATATCCAATCTAAACCTCCCCTGGTGCAACTCAAGGCCTTCGTTTCAAAGGGACTGGGTGTAATTTGGATGAACAGCATTAGTAGTTTCTCACTGCGTGTGTCCGACTCCTCTTTTTGCTGCTCTTTGAGTCCTTTGGCTGCCGGCTGCTCCTCTGCCGTGGTACAAGCCAGTGTCTGGGCTCTGGCTCGTTAGATAGTTCATGGCCCACCTCTTATCTTCTCAGCTGCTGTGTCATCACACTTCCTATCACGGCCACTCCACCGATGGTGTGAGCTGCTGTTCCGTGGTGATCTCTCTTCTGTCAAAACCTTTTCCTGTCCTGCTCTGCCAGAACAGACTGCCCGCGTGCCTCGCCTGTGTATGCACCATAGGCTTTGTGTTACTGACTTTTGATCCGCAAATATATTTGTCAATTATATGCGATTTAACACCAATTTTACAATTTTCATACTGTGTATTTACTATGATTTTTGTAATGCAGTTTTTGCAAATAACTGGTGTACAGTGAGACTCATCACGTTACTATGGATATCCTTCATATGTTCTTCTGTTTCTTTGAAATTGTGTATAAATTTAGGTGGAAAGTTATTGGGGTTTACTGTCCCTGAGTGTATGTTCTTCTATCGCCTGTTACAGGAGAACGTTGTTGTATGTAGGTGTGATGGCAATGTAAATAGTGTAGGGAAAAGAGGTATTTTTTGATTGTGATGCTACTATGTTTTGAATCGGGTGTAAAGAATCATCGTATTCATATTCTCTGGCTTTCTGGTTGCCTTTCTCTCTGTGAATTATTTTTTTCTGCCTGGTTTCAGTATTAGCTTTTTTGTTTTATTGTCCCCTTACCTTGTTTGTGTTTGTTTTTCCTTTTTTCTCTTCATTGTTACCCATTTCCTAGAGACCAAATGAGAGGCTTAGCATGCTATCAGAGAGACCAAGAGAAGATACAGTGTTGGAGGAAACCCCGGTTAGTACATACACTAATTAACACTTGTTGAACTTCTAGTGTGCTACTATTTTTGGACTAATTACTACATGGATTCTTTAATTTGTCAGATGAATCAGTTGCCATTTCTTTGAAACTCTTATTAATTATTATTGCATCAAAACATCTCTCATTGCTCTGTGGTTATTGCTTTAGTTTATCCCAAAAGCAACATTCTTAACTTCTGATGCAGAAGGGGTTTTCCTGGGTGGGGGGTGGGAGTGGGGTTTGCTGTTGCATGTCGTGGTTTCAGTGAGTATCTTGTGTAAATCCTAGCTGTCTGTAACTCCTTTCTGTCATGTTCCTAAGAAATGTTTCTCTCGTGTTAGATTATCAAAGCTCAGGGATACCCTGTGGGTCGTGTGTGCATCTGAGTGCGCTAAGTTGTCTTCTGTGCTTGAAGCTTGCATTTTCATTGTAGGTCCAGCAGTTCTTGCCTTCTCTTCCAACACAAGTCACCCATGACATCAAGTTTCAGGTTGGCGATCTGGTTTGGTCCAAGGTGGGAACGTACCCGTGGTGGCCTTGCATGGTTTCATGTGATCCACAGCTTGATGTTCATACCAAAATTAATACAAGAGGTAAGGGAGGAAGATCTTTGCCAGAGTATATCAGGTGTCTGTAGCTGGTCCTTTATTGAGAATACCTAATCTTTAAACTCACTTTGCAGGATGAATCCTGCTTGTGTGTTTGCTAAGCAGGAGTGTTGCTGAAATGTGTAAAACTAGTACCTGTTAACTGAGCTGTGCGGCTGAGCCTGTGCAAACTAGGCTTGTGCACAGATGCTCGCCTTTCTGCAGTCAGTGTGCTTACAGGAGACTGCTCAGTGTGCGTGCTCGCTGCGGGCAAGGTATGCTTGCCTTCCCATCCCCAGCTGTTCTAAATCTAGGCCTGTCTTATTTCTGAACGTTAGCGAGGCACTTCCACCCGCAGGAGTTGAATAATGTGGAGGGGGAAGGCGTGAGCTAAACCAGCAGAGCGATGTGGATAAAACCGCTGACTAGAATCTTTCATTTCCAGGTGCCCGTGAATACCACGTTCAGTTTTTTAGCAACCAGCCAGAGAGGGCGTGGGTGCACGAGAAGAGGGTTCGAGAGTACAAAGGACACAAACAGTACGAGCAGTTATTGGCTGAGGCTGCTAAGCAAGCCAGCAACCACTCTGAGAAACAGAAGGTATGATGAACGCTAATTGTGTGGAGGGTTATCTGCAGTGCCTGTGTAAGTGAAACTCCTGGGGCGGTGCTGAAACTGTAGTGCTGTCCCTGCGAAGGGTTGTCTGTGCTTCACGGCAGAGGTGTTTTACACAAAGATAACAAAAATGTTTCCATACTCTTACGACTTTCATGTGGAAGGGCTGACAGCTTTGTCGGCTCCTCATGATGGTAGTCCTGGGCAGTGGAGATAATGTTACGTCTTTATTAAAATACTAAATAAAAATGGTGCCTCTGTGTTCACTATTAACCTGTTCTTTGGAAAATACCATTTTTAAAGGACACTCTTCCAGCCCCTGATACTAGTGGATATGTTCTGTTCCATTGTTCTATGGAAGGGAAGTGTTAGCTACAGGAATTACGTACTGTGTAGATGGACTACTTCAATCAATATTGATGCTAATCAAAATATTGATGCGGAAGGAAACGTGTGTGTATAGAAAAATGAAGAGGATTTAAACAGTAGATAAATTAGGATCAATTCTGTGTCTCGTAACAGAATTACAGGCTCGAATACTGCCTGTTCTTGTCTTTAGTGAAGTTGTCATTCAGGACAGACACTTTTAATTGTGATGGTCGTATGATCCAGCTCGAGTGTCTGCTTGTACTCTGAGCGGGGGATTCACTGTCCACCTTTCAAAAAATACCCTGTAAACAGAGAGCAAGCTTAAATCTGCTGCCTGAGAGATGTAAAGAACCTCAGGGCTGCATTTTAAGTGCTATACGTGGCAAAATCTTCAGTGTAATTAGCTGCTTGTCTTTGTTCCTTAAGATTCGCAAACCAAGGCCGCAAAGGGAGCGTGCTCAGTGGGACATTGGTATTGCCCATGCTGAGAAAGCACTGAAAATGACTCGGGAAGAGAGGATAGAACAATACACCTTCATTTATATAGACAAAGAGCCAGAGGAGGCTTTGTCAAAAGCCAAAAAGACTGCTGCTTCTAAATCGGAGGCCAAGAAGAGCCGACGGCCGAAGCCGGCGCTGAGCGCCCCGGCAGAGCACGGCAGCGCGGTGGCAGCGTCGCCCTCCAGCGCTGAGGTGCGCCGGCAGAGCCAGCGGAGACACTCGAGTGTGGAGGAGGAGGAGCCCCCTCCTGTGAAAATCGCGTGGAAGACAGCTGCAGCTCGAAAATCCTTACCAGCCTCAATAACCATGCACAACTTGGATCTTCAAAAATGTAACATGTCTCCAGTGGTTAAAATTGAACAGGTTTTTGCCCTTCAGAACGCTGCTGGGGATGGAAAGCTCATCGATCAGTTTGTGTATTCCACTAAGGTAGGTGCTTCGGGTAGTGACTCCGCTTTGTCGGTGAATTCTCCCAACTCTCTCTTACTGTGGAGCTTAAAGTTGTGTCCACCAAGCTTTCAGAATACGTGTTCCTGTCGTTGGAGAGAATAAATCTAGCAAAAGACAGATGGGACCACAGAAACTTTTAGTGCACTGAACTCTTAATTTCAGTGCATCCCGAGGTCTCTGGCAGTAACCATTCTGCCTGGTGGCAGAGCAGCTCCCTGCAGAGGGTCACGTTTTTGCTCGTAACACATTCAGAATATTAAAACCGTTTAATTTGAGCTTCCTAGTTGAAATAATCCAGAAATTCTCCGTAAGCGTTAAAGTCAATGGATTTGTGGGAAACAGATGAGATGACAAAACTGTCAATAATGTCCTCAAAAGTAATAACTACATTTTGTGTAACAGACTTTTAAAATGAGTTCTGCCTCCTAGCTTCCTTCAGGTGCACAGCAGCTTCCCACAGTCAGTGTAAGGAAAAGGTTTAGGACTATTTCTCTGCCTCCTTCTTCTGCCTCTCTACCTGGAGGGTATTTATTTCATCCTAAGCATTATAGAGAAGGTAATGTTTAGAAAAGTCACTGGAACTTGTTTGTTTTTTTTTTTTTTTTCTTGTGTATAAGGGGAGATTGAGAGGGATGGAAAGGTCTGCAGGGAAGCAGCTCAGCAGTAGATCTCATCACGTGTACGTGTTGCGTTGAAGAGTGTTCCGATATTTAGGAGTAGATAACATGGCTGTCAGCAACAACACACATAGAAATAGGTTAAGACAATCTCTTCTTTTTTTTTTTTCTTTTTAAGGGAGTTGGTAACAAAACAGAAATAAGTGTCAAAGGACAAGAGAAACTTAATTCTTCATCAAATCAGAGAAATGAAAAAGCAGCGGTGCAAAACGCGTCCTCCCCTGAAACAACTTCTGGGTCAGCAGGTAGGCAAGATTGCAGAGTCCTTGTCTGAACTTCAGCAGTCTAGCACTGAAACCCGAATATCGAAACCGACCTTTTCTCATTAGTTAAAAATTATTATTAACATCTTTCTGTTTACATAATAGTTGTAACAAGCATGGCTAATAGAACGCATGATGAGCCCAGATGCTTGAGAAACGCAGGATGTCTTGGGGATTAGCTGGTTTGGCCTCTGAACTTTTAGCGTCTGCAGCGCATGGTATCTAAGTCAACATATGAGAAGGACGGATGCCTTGTGGGGAGCAGATGGCAAGTTGTTGTAGAAGACAACGCAGTGGATGTGTGTTAGCAGAGTATCGTAATGGCTTTTGGCACCCAATGTAGAATCCAACAGCAGGGATCAAAGGAGGAGAAGCTGGAAGTGGCATAGCTCAGTAAGGAACGGCTCTGAATCGGGATGGGCGCTTTCCTAGACTTTGTTGTTGAGTTCCTGCATGACCTTTGCAAAGGATAGTGATTTTTTTTTTTTTCTTTTAAATGGCTTCAACGAACTCCACCAGTAAAATGAGGTAATGCTTGCTTTCTGAAGGCAATTTAGGGGCCCTGTCATAAAGCACTAAGTTGTGAAGTGTCATGTCTGAGGGAGAAGAACCACTGAAGCAAATAACGGAGCTTGACACTGGAAAGGGAAACCCTGGATCAAGCTGTTTGAAGTTAGGTTTGTAGTACAATAGTAGAGGAGAATGAGAAGGGTAAACGGGATGAGTGCGTTTTAGACTTGGAACAGAAAACCAACATTTTTTTCATGTTTTGATTTTTGAGACATAGCTAATGGGAATTCTTCAAAGGGATTGAGCTTTTCCCCACCAGCAGAAATTTGTCTGCAGTGTGTCCTCTCGTTATCCTCAAGAGGAGACAGACACCCTTTGGTGAAAGGATGGAGGTTCCTGAAAAGAGGCGGCTTTGAGTCATCCTAAACCAGGAGCTTTTCAAGTTCCTCCAGTCCTTACAGTGACTTCTGTATTTCAGCCACAGGTTTTGTACAGGCCGTGTAAAATCCACATTAACTGTTGCATGTTTGTTACTGTGCTTGTAATCGTATCCTTGGTGTAGTCTCAGACATACTTAGTTTTACATTGGGTATGTAAAAGTCAATTTTAGGTTGCAGCAGAACACCTTGATTTCCTCTCATAGTAGGGTGTGTGCTCATGGTATGGAAGCAAAAATAGATGGAAAACTTATTACAGTACACATGCTCAAACCCCTCCTCTCGAGAAAATAGTCCCCCAGTGTTGCCAAGTGTCACTCCTGCTCTAACTGTCTGTCTGTTGGGTTACTGCTCCCTTTCCAAATGTAAAATGAGATTCCAAGTCAAAACCTCAGTGGTCAGCGTACGTGAGATCACTGTCCTCTGAAACACGCTTCAGTTCCTGCAGTTTTTAGGTAGGTTTATCTTTGTATGCGCTGGTTTGTGGACTGTATTTGGGAACTGCACAACACAAGCTGAGTACTCTGGATATTCTGGTGTGAGTGGGGTTTCCTTTGCTGTTGTCGACAGTGGTTCTTCTTTCCAGTTCTAGTTGCTGTAGCTGCTTCAGTTTTTTCACACAGTTGCTACTTGAATTGCCTTGCAGCAGGAGAGGTGATCGCTGGTTTGTTTCTCTCACCTGGGAACTAAAGGCTTCACCTTCACAATGGCTCTTCAGACGTAGGGGGGTGAGAATTCTGAGCCTCTCTTTTTTCATTTTCTTAGGTTTTTTGGATACGTAAAACTCCACCTGATAACACCCTATAGAGTGCATGAGCTTTCCTTCAGTATACACTCCAAACAGTCACTTTCAAAGCCATTTCCAAAGTCCAGACAGTTATTGGTCCCCTCTCATGGAACATAACTGCGAAGTCCTTTTTTCAAATTTAAGGTCACCGGAACTTCAGAATACCTTTACGGTAAAGTATTTTACAGAATGACTCTGGGAGTCCTTACTAATAACCTGCAGTTAGATATGCAGAATTCCATAATGCCGGGAAAATAATTCTGTAACTTGAAACCTGATAATAAGAGAACAGCTCTGAGAGTTCATAGTGCCTCTGGTCTCCATGTACAGCTGAAACAGGATCAACCTGACCTGGCCAGTAGGGAGGTAGATCGCTGGTCTGAAATCTGTCCTGAAACTCTGGATCAAACCATGGCTGAAGAGGGACAGGAGCATTGTGGAGGTGATGCTCTGGGTCCTTGGGGAGCGGGAAGCGGCGGCGGGGCCCGCTGCCTTGATCACTCTTGCCTTCAGCCAGCGGTAGGTGCACGGGGCTGGAGTTTCTCCTCTGAGACAGGGCTCGCGTCTTATTTCCTTTTCTCCAGTGGGGCAGCACAGGGAGAAAATACGTTATTGATTAAATGAACTGTTTGATCACACTTGCTCAAATTTACTCTAAGCTGCTTCAGAGGGTGTTGGCCGAATACAAAGGTGCCAAAGGAGGGCCCCGGCTGGAGCGTTGAGCTCCGCTGGGGTTGTGTCTGTGTCTCAGAGGGTGCGGCTCGTCGGAACCGAGAGTGACACGTGCTAATGTGAAGGATCTTGAGCTGAGTTATTAATTTCTGAATTATTAATAACTCATTGCTATTATTAATTAGTTAATATGCTGTAAAACTTTTTTCCCTTGAAGAAAAACAATTAATTTTTTCCCTCAGAAATACAGCTACTGTAAGATGAGTTTTTCTCATTTGTTGTTACTGAGATACTCCTGAGCCGTGCAACCTTGATAAAAGTGCTCATCTAATTAATCGAGATGGATTTTCCTTTTTTTTTTCTTTTTCTGGAGTCTTTTCGAAAGGCTTTCTTTCAGTGTCTGATTAAAGCCTGCCCCTCCCTCTAGATATTTTTTTTTTTCTCCTAACAAGAAGACGCAGGTTTACAACTTCTAACAGTAAACTAATTCCTGGTCCCGAGAGCTTTCATTTTTGCTTGGAAGAATACAAGGTATTTTATATTTGTATTGTCTTTAGGTGAAACACCCAAAACTGAAAAACACGAATAATGCTTCACAACAGCTAATTGTCAATCTTCCAAGTGCAGTTTCCTGTCAGTACAGGTCGAAGTGTGTACTTTGTTTCAGAAGTTGCACATGGTGTTAAGTGTTGTGTACATGTTCTCTCTGCCCTTTTTGGGGGTACTGTAGCATAGAAAGGTCTTCTGATTTTGCCAGCCTTAGTGTCAAAAAAGCAGTAGCTCCTACTTCATCTCTTGAAATGTCGTGATAACCTTCATTAATCTGAGTTTGTTTTCCATGGTAATATTTTTTTTAAAAGTTGTTTTTCATGTTAATAATAATAACACATCATGATCACTGCTTGTGCTGAGTTTTTCTTCACCTCTCAAAGTCTTCAGCTGAGCGTTCAGATTCCGTACTGATGGCACGTGTTATAGCGTGGCTCCTGCTTTAAGTTTTTGTGTTAGCCAGGTCTGGTAGAAGGCCATCCCCCGCAGAGCAGGGGCGCAGAACTGGTGTTTTGAGTGAAAACTTGGAAGCTGTGTTTTGCGTCTTAAGTTTCTAACTTGCTTTAGTTCAAGAAGATGATTGTGGTAACCTTCCCATAAACACCAAAGATGGACTATTTGGGTAAAAAATGCACCAGAGCAAAGACTGTGCTTGAGAGGTGTGATATGAAAATCTGCTTGCCCTAAACTGGATTCCAGCTTTTTGTTTCGCTGTTACTGGTGTCTTCTTTCTGAAGCTGATCTCTCTGTCTATGGAATCAGAACGCGTTGTCGGCAACCACAGCACCAGCTGGCAAATAGCTTGGAACTGAATTTAAAAATAAAACATTCAAAAGAGGAAAAAGTCTTGGTTTCGTTACTTTATGTGTTAATTTGGTGTTGAACATCTTGCTGTACCGCAGAAATACAAGGAATCATATAATGGAAACCTTTTTCCTTCTTCAGGTTCTGTAGAAAAGAAGCAACAGAGAAGATCGATTCGAACCCGCTCAGAGTCTGAGAAATCCACTGAAGTTGTGCCAAAGAAGAAGATCAAAAAGGAGCAGGTTGGCTTCCTCCATGTAGAGAGTTAAAATATATTGTATTCATAAATGTTGTGGCTTATATTGGTGCCTTTTTATTTTTCTCCATTTTTCCCCATCGGGTTTCGTTTTGGACTATCCTTCATGAAATCCCCCTGTCAATA
Organism: Otus sunia; assembly: GCA_010365825.1. NCBI lineage: Eukaryota > Metazoa > Chordata > Aves > Strigiformes > Strigidae > Otus > Otus sunia. The sequence continues at coordinate 672,747 of ML997617.1, forward strand.
CCATTGCTGTGACTCTGCTACTGGCATCTTCACAGTATCAGTCAGGCTATGGAAATGGGAACTCAATGATGCAAGACTCCTAACGAACCTGCCATGTTTACTTTGAGATTTCTGTTATGGGCAAAATGATTTTGTTTCAGTAATTTCTATTTGATGGAATTGCCACCAGGTTCCTTCCTTTTGCTCTTGATTTAGCTGCTGGTTTGTATTGAGGTTTTGTTTTTCAAATGAAGTTAGACTGATTAATCTGACCACTCTTGAAAATGGACTTTAAGAATGATTTAACTTAAAGATGAATAGTCAGACTTTTATGTTGGCAGACATCAGCAAAACAGATCATCTGAGATATACGTTTTCTTTTTCCTCAAGTAGATCTAACATGTACAGGGCATTCCTTTAATCTGGATGTCAGACAGACAAATGTTGTTGCTTTAAAAAAAATATATATAAAAAAATTCTGCGTGGAAACGAGTAGGAAAGTTCAGTGGATGGACATTAATATGAAAAACTGAATACACTTTTTTAACAAGTTTGTCAAAGTTGTTGGTTCTTTTCCTTACATGGTTGATTTTCCCTCTTCAAGGACCTCTCCACTTGAAACCTGAGAATTTTATATAAAATATTTTGTAGTATAGCTTTTACCAGTGAGAATTTTTAAAAAGGGACAGTCAGGCTAAAGATTTATATGGGAAGGGGAAAAATTGATTTTATCTCTTTTAATTTATTCTTTGCTCTTTACGCTTTGTTTTTGCACTTCATTCACTTCAGAGACTGAAAGTGGACCCAGTTGCCTTTTCTTTCCCCCATGTTTTTCTTTTGGTGCCGTAGCATTTACCTCTGTTCAGCAGAAGAATGCTCTAACTCTGGGAAGTTTCTCAATGAAACTTTAAAGCAACTTAAATGTTGGGCGTAAGGTACCTGACGTAGTCCCTTAAACCTCTTGTTATGAGGTGTTGCAGCCTCCCTATTTTCAAATGAGTTATGTTATGTTTGTAAATGTTTCTTAATTTAACAAAGGTATAAGAACCAACAATATGAACTTCATGGATCCCAGTTAGCTTTGCTTGCTTATATTACCTAGCTAACTAAGACTATGAACATTAAAGTGCTTTTCTCAGGAAAAGTATATGACTAAAAATTAAACACAGATGCACTGTAATGCGCATAACCTTGAATGTATTAAGTTATATTAAAAAAAAAAAATCTTACTAACTTCTTACAATTATGCAACAATATTTGTTACCCAAAGTCAAGTTTTCTTGCAACTGATTCCCCAATTAGTCTGCAACAACTTGGTATAAAATTATAACTGGAACGAGTACAATTAATGGGAAAAACAAAATGTTAATGCTACTGTTACAGTGACTAGTGGAGAAATAAAAGTGATTGTTTAGATTTTATATTTGTATTACGAAATGTATCCTATACAAATCCTTCTATTGTATGTTTTTACCTATTGTACAACAAAATAAAATATTTTTTAAAAAAATTATAGAATAATCCTTAAATATTTACTAAATGTGTTTCTACATGCCTATGTAACCACATTGTAAAGAAATAACTTGTAATTCTTAACCTTAAAAACAGGATTTTAGGCAACAACTTTCTTCTCTAATTACGATACAGTCGCCAAATTCTGAGGTGTTCCACGTACATTGGCAGAGCAGTTTCTAAACTTGCCCTCCCGACGTAGGGTCGAGAAGTTGCCGCGCTTTGGCGAGGTTGTGAAGGTGTCTGCCCGGGGGTGTCCTGCCGTTGAGTTTCCAGCTGTATAGAGCCCTGCAACGCCGCGTGCGACGCCCTCCCGCCCTGGCCGGGCGCCTTGCAGCGCTCTATACAGGAGGGGCCCTGCTCCAAGGGCCTTAAGCCGCCAGGCGTAAGGGTCTCCCGAGCGTCCTTCCTCTCGAGGGGAGCTTGTGCTTTCCCAGGCGTGGGGTTTTACCAAAGCACCAGGGCTGGCTGCCAAAACGAACCCCGCTCCTGCCTGCCGGACACGGGTAAAGCTTTGTCATCTTGGTGCCCAAAGGGAGCGATTGGGAAGGACCTTGCTAGTGAGCGTGCGGCTGCCGTGTCGCGGGCGTGCAGCGTAGGCAGCTAGGAGTAAACCCAGCAGGACCGGAAGGCTCACCCCGAGAGGGGGTGACAGACCGCAGCTGAGTTCAGAGATGCTAACCGCTTAAACTGAAATGTTTTCTTTTTAATACTAGGGAGAAAAATTCCTCTGGTTTTAACTCTGGATTTTCCTATTCAAACAGGTTGAAATGGTTCCACTGACAGCAGTGAAGACAGGATTGCAGAAAGGTGAGTTACCTACGAAAATGAACTTTATCAAACCTTCCCGGCTGATCACGCTTCGGCAGGGGTTTTCGTTGTGTGTCGGATGCAGAGGTCTTCGTGCGTTCTGGCGATGAACACGAGAGATGCTGATCTTAATTTCTCTTGTGAGGGCTCTCCAGGGGTGTTTCTGTTGTTTGTTGGTGCACTGCTAGTTGGAAAGACGGTGTAAGTCTTTGCTTAGCCTTATTTTAAAGGTGAACGATGAAGAGGTAATTTCCTAAGGGTTTATCCTCTCTTACAGACGATTAAGTAGCTTCCTCCGCTATGTCAGCATGTTCAGGAGTTTGTCAGAAGGTCTTCTTAAGGTTTTCATTTAATTAGCTCTTCAGGGAGAATTAAACCAGTATCAGAATTGCAAACAAAAGTAAGGCTAGTGAATAACGTACAGTTTCAGGCTGTCTTTTTCCTTTATGAATTTTAAGCGAAACGTTGAGAACATATATTAAAACTAATTTTAGTATGTTGTGTTAAGGTGCCAGCGAGATTTCAGATTCTTGTAAACCTTTAAAGAAAAGGAGTCGTGCCTCAACTGATGTAGAACTGACTAGCTCAGCTTACAGAGATACATCTGACTCTGATTCAAGAGGACTTAATGATTTACAGGTAAAGGCATATTGTTTCTCGCAGGGACCCGTTTGTTTAACCTGTCAGTGTAGTAGGCTTCTCCGTTGCATATTGCTAAACATGTGACTGCTGTATTTTCTACAAACTTCATGTCTTTTATTGTCTAAAAAACTAAAGCCTAAACTTTCTAATCCCCTCCATTGTATTGATATAAAAAAAGGTATAATATTGCTCTACAAATTTTCCTACTTCCTTGTCTGGCAAAACATTGGTTTGGATCGCTGACCCAGTTTGCTCTTTGGAAGGTTGTTGGATTCTTTGGGAATTGGGGGATGCTGCTGTATCTTGGTGTAACACCGAGGTGTGGGGGGAAGTTGGATGGATAGCTTTGGGGTTTTTGCTTGTACAGGTAAAAGATGTCAAGAAGGCAGCACTTCTGGTATCATTCTCACGAAGCTCAGCGACTTTCAAGGACCTTTGTATCTCGTGACATATTGAATGATCCTTTAATCAGTGGTGACGTAAATGTTTTTTCACAGCCTGGTTGTCCTTTGCAAGTGTCTTGTTTGAGTGCCTTGGATTTTTCCTCTTTGTAGGGTAGTTTTGGAAAACGTTCAGACAGCCCATCAGCTACTGCCGATGCTGATGCTTCTGATGTGCAGTCGGTAGACTCTAGCTTATCGAGGAGAGGAACTGGAACAAATAAAAAAGACACTGTTTGTCAGGTAAATGATGGTACTGTAAAGAAATGAATACTAAAGATGTATCGTCCATTTCTGTTAGTCTGAGCTGACAGACTTTTCAAATTGCACTACTTTGTTTTAACCGTGTCTCATAATTTGACATCTCAGATAAAATATCAAGGCTTTTAGGAGTTTTTGTGCTCTGGAAATGATTCCTAATACCTCCTGCATGCTCAAAAGCTAGAAAGTGATGTCTAATCCATACCTGCTAGCAAAACTAGATCTCATTTTCTGCTCCGTTCCAAGATTCCAGATGGTCTTTCAGGGTAGGGTAGAGTGGGGATTTTCCAGTATTCTGGAGAGAAAATCCTGGAATCTCTGGCCAGTTTCCTGGTCAATAGCAGGGGAACAAGCTGCTTTTGCTCTTCAGGTGCATGAGAAAACGAGGAGTCCAGATGGATCCTGTAGTGCCTCTCTCCTCTGTTACGAGAGCAAGATGCAGAAAGTGCTGGGATTGTCTTCAGCCCAGAGACTTAGCAGGTCTGCCCGTGGGGTGTAGGCCAGTCCTCCTGCCTTATCTTAGCTCTGAAGAGATTTCAGCCAGTTTCTGGTCTTTGTTAGCATCTGGTAGTCGTTTGCATCTAAGCATGTCAGGTACCCTTTGTTCTCTGACTAGCTCTCTGCTTGTTTAAGATCTGTGAGAGCTCTGGCGAGTCTCTGGTGTCCTGCGAGGGCGAGTGTTGCAGCGTCTTTCACCTGGAGTGTCTGGGCCTGAAGTCAGTGCCCGATGAGAAGTTCATCTGCACCGAGTGTAAAAATGGTGAGTGTGTTCCTGTCTCTGAAAAATGGGATTTCCCACTCTGCTAAGGAGACATGTTCTGGTCTTGGGTTATTCTGTTACTTTTTTTAACCTCTGAGGCCAGATTCTCGTTTTCTGCTTGGCAAGTCCGTGGTAAGAAAAAAAGTGATAAACTGCTTAGAGCTTTATTCAGACTAAGAGGCTTTTATGTTAACAGCAATTACCTAGTTACTGTGGATTATAGTAACCAACTTGCCTGTCGAAGGGAAGGAGCCTGTGTTGCTCAAACCAGTGTAACTGTTTGCTTCGGAATTTTGTTTTGACAACACCTGTATCTCTGAGAACTGGCCATTACAGTTGGGCTTCCTTATTCCTTTGTTTACAAGGAGAACACACGTGCTTTTCGTGCAAGCTTCCCGGCAAAGATGTGAAGCGCTGTTCCGTCGGCACGTGCGGTAAATTCTATCACGAGAACTGTGTCCGCAAGTTCGCCACGGCGCTCTTCGAGTCGCGAGGCTTTCGCTGCCCGCAGCACTGCTGCACGGCCTGCTCCGTGGACAAGGACATCCACAAAGCCAGCAAAGGTGAGAGCCGAGCCGGGCCACGCTGGCGACGCTGTAACTCTGCCCTCGGTGGCGCGGCGTGCGGCGGGGGGGCCGCCTTCATGAGGTCGGTGACTTGAAGTGCCGCGGGGGGAAAGGGCACCCCGAGACCTGCTGAGGTACCCCCGGAGCCACAGCACCCCCGGAGCCACAGCACCCCAGTCACCTGCTGTTGCGAGGTTTCGTGGAAGCCGAGGGTTAGCAGTGCAAGACCAAAGAATGTGGTGTGGTGGGGGGGTTTAAGACAGTTGGTAGTGGCCTTTAGAAGAATTATTTTTCAAGAAAACCAGAATCCTTTTAGAAGTCAACCAAAATATTTAAACAAGTAGACTGTAGAATGATTAAAACCATGTATTTTTTCTTAAGAGAGTTTAACAGTGAAAGTTAAAAGTTAACTTTTGTGAAACCTTTTTTTCCCTAAATGTTTCTTTTTAATCTAGTACTGATTGGAATAAAATCAGCCTTGCATCTGTCTGTGGTGCCTTCTGCCATATCCTGCCTCCAGGGTGACATGGTGCATTTTTCTGCATTTATATTGCACAGGTCGCATGGTGAGATGTTTCAGATGCCCCATTGCCTATCACTCAGGAGATGGCTGTATTGCGGCAGGAAGCTTGTTTGTGTCATCCCACATTCTCATCTGTAGTAACCATTCCAAAAGGAATCACTCCTCATCAGCTGTAAATGTAGGCTTTTGTTTCGTTTGTGCAAGAGGTGAGCACACTTGTTTTTTCCCCTGTTTTATAGTTCTGTGGTCACTTGTGCAGTTTAGTGATAAAAATAATGTGTTTCATAAAGAACTCCTCCCTTAGGGCTCTCTGGGATTTAAATGCTGCCTGTGATTTTATTTTTTTTTTATTATTTTTTTTTGGTGTGTGTGTGTTTGGGGTTTTTTTTGTTTTGGTCAACAGTTCTCATGAGACTTCCACTTGCTATTTTGGTCCATAATATTTGATACTCAGACACAGCGATAGGTACTCAGGAGCCTACTTGTTTTGCCAGTAGGAAAAAGTGGATGCCAAGCCCCCAGTTCCAGCCATTGCAAGCTGAGAATGGATGCTCTGTTATTCACTGTCCGTTAAGCGGAAGGGGATTCTTTCACCAGTCACAAACTTATAGCTGTTTAAATTTTTAAGGCTAAAAGGTAGGATTTACTCATGAACTAGAAAAATTCATTTTAATTTATAACTGCCATCACATTTGAGAACTTTGAAAGAGAAGCATTTGCAATACCGTGTAAACAGGTTTCATGCTGGGATCTTCCATATGCCAAAGTTCTCTCTTTTCTTTCTTTTTCCTTTTTTTCTTTTTTTTTCCACTTGTTACTTTAATGGCTCTTAAGTCACTAGTCTTCTGCCAGCTAGCAGGTTGAAAAGCTTCGGTGTATCAGTTGCTTTAGTCTCATAATGCAAAAACACCATTATTCTCTCAGATTATTCAAACAGCTAACCATGTCACTTCGATCAAAAATACGTATCTTATACAGTGTTTCAAAATTGTTGGATGTATTCTTTTGAGCCCCTTTGAGAGTCACTAGTAAGGAAGTGAAAATGAGATGAATCCTGGAGTTCACTTGTTTTCACTTGTGTTCATTTGGTTGGAGGTTTAGTATGGGAAAGGTTGCCTTGAATGTGCAAGAGCAGAGTAATAATGGAAGATCTCTGAATAGGAAGGGAAAGATGGTGCCAGGATAATTTCCTTTCTACCTCTCTTCTTTCTTTCCCTTTTCTCATTTTTAAGTAATTTAGAAGCCATCACAAAGGATCAAGTTTCAAATATAAAAAAAAATAAGAAGCTTAGAGAGAAACAGTAACTTTTAGAATGAGCTTTAAAAAGCTCCTCTGAATGGTTAAAAGGATGTGTACACCATGGTTCAGTGTTTCTCCTGGTGTGGGCTTATTTGGACATTTTGGGGCCACCCCAAAGCCAGATATGCGTGATGTGAATCACATCAGCAGTGCCTGAATGTGCCCGTGCAAATCTGACGTTGTATCTGTCTATATGCTCTTTTATTTTAGGTCTTGAGGTAGCCTTATGTGTGTTCTGTGTTTAATTTTGCTTGATAGTGTTACTGCATGTACAGTCTGAGCAGCAAAACCAGGCCCGTGGCCGTGTCTTTGAGACAGAGCAAGGTGCAGAGCAGTGAGGGAGTGTTCTGGGAGCAGAGGGGAGCTCTGGGGCTGAGGAAAACCAACACCCAGCCTGCAACATCACTGACTGAACCAGTAGTTCTGTCCAAAAGCCCAACCTGAATAGGTGGAAAGAAGTTGTTTGTTTTCTGGAGCTGGAGTAGAATCATTAAGAGCCGTTTCTGTGGTAGGTAGAGCAGTTCCATAATATTTTCAGTGCTTTGGGGCTTTTATCTCAGTAGTCTGGAGTCAGGCTGGTACCAGGGTCAGAGGTTTATGACAGAAGAGGTTCTGTGGGTCTTCCCAAGATTCCCTAGTCTGGAGTGTCGGACTAGATCTGTCTCTTGGCAAGGGCCAGCCCAGGCTCTAGTCAGTACTCGTGGAGGGCCGTGTCTGGCACTACCAGGTGTGGGACCTGCTCCAGGAGGGCCCGGCGCCCTCGGCTCCGCAGGCTGCGTTTGTCCTCAGCTGTGAGTGCCCTTGGGCTGCTCCTAAATGTTCTGTTTTCTGCCAGTTTCTAAACACTGTTAAGCTATAGTATCCAAATACACTGACAATACCGAACAGCTGCATTTCTCTGAAGGTGAGCTTTATTAAACCTGTGGCCAGCCACGGCAGATGCCTGAAGCTGACCTAAGATCCAAATCAGAGAAGAACCTACTTAGATTGTAAATCTGCCATAGTTTGTTACAGATGCAGATGAAGGTGAACCTCTTCGGGAATTTTTTCTCCAAGATTTGGCTACTTACTCTGTGACACAAAGGTGTGAAATTAGAGGCCTCCTATTTCTCCTGGGTAGAACCTATTTAAAAGCTTTATGAAAAGGAATACCTGCCTTTTGGCATCCCTCTTTATATCCAGCACAGAAACTGGAATTTAGGAGTAGAGTTGCAAAACTGAATTACAATGAAGGAGTCTTATGGCTGCTGGAGATGCAGACCTGCATTTGTTTCTAAAAAATAAGTGATGTGCAGAAGAAAATTTTCATGCTTTTTTTTTTTTTTCATTTGACATTGTTTTAGTAATTCTGTTTATAACTGAGTCTAGCTTCATCAGAGATGAAACTACAGAAGTCTGTATTTTCTCCTGGCAATATAAGTAACCTCTGAACCCCGGCAGATGGAATTTCCTGACCTGTATATTCACTGAGTCTTAGTTACGAGAATTTAAAAAGTTACAAACCACTACCACTGACTGAATCCTCTGTTTTACAGCAACTACGTACTTGTTCTTCTAGAAAATTTTTGTGGGGTTTGTTTCTACTAGGCATAGCTGGGATCGAAGAAAGATTGTGCAAGGTTTAGATTTAGCAAACCCCCCCGGATGGGTTGAATTGAGTCCTGTGTAGGCATACGTGGTCAGCATGAGGGACATGAGGTGAGGACAGTGTCTGTGGCAGCAGCACAGAGCACCTGCTCAGAGGGCAATGGGGAACTGAACACTTTAGAAACACTTGGGCATCTGGATGTGAGAATGGTTGTTTAATTAGTTTTAGTTGATGTCAGAAGGAGAAACTTTGTATTTAGATGCACAGCATGACTGAAGTGAGAAAATGCAGATGAGACAATCTATAAAATATACAAACTTGCTTATCATGAGGTGCTGCAAATACGGTATATTTTAAGGCTTCCTGTTCACCTTCCTGAAATATCCTTCATCAAGCACGTTAGAGTTCACCTAATTGCATGTGTAGGTCATACTTGTTTTAGGACTCCTGCTGAGGACATGCTCTCCAGGTAGGCTGATGCCATTCTCCTTACAGCAGTTTTTTAGGCACCCCATTTCGAAAGCTTCTCTACAGCACTCAGCTCTGCGTCTGTCCCACGAGGGAAGGAGTTGGTGGCTGTCTTGGTAGCTCATCTTTCATGCCTCTTTGGGTCTCAGTTGCTCTGCTCTTCCCATGACTTGCTGGCCAAATGCTTCTGATCTGTAGCTGTGGGGCTCTCGCCTGGGCTGCCTGGCTCTTTGGAGCGATGAAGAAAAACTCTTCTTGGTGGGGAAGGACAGAGAAATGCAAACACATCGTTCACAAGAAAGGCGTCTAGGAGAACAGAGAGCTCCACAGCAGCTGTGGGAGGGCAGGCGTGGTGGGGCTTCACTTAAAAACAAGTGGTGTAGGGCAGAACTTTCATCTGTTCTTTCCCCTCTGGTGCCTTGCAGAATCGCTGACCCCCCTTGATATTTTTTTTTTTTGACACAACTATAAAGGCAAAACACTGTCATAGATAAGATTTTAGAGACAGATTTGTAGTAAGTGGGATGGTGAGCTCTTGTATACAACATCTGCTTTTTCAGTTTGTAGCCCCAACTAACAGCATGACCTTTCCGTGACCGTCATCCCCCAGCTCTTCAAATGAGCTTGCTTTTTTTCCATTTGGGGGGCGGGGGGGGTCACACAGATTTCAGATTGGTCGCTTTTCTGGTGCTTTTTTATAAATGCACAAATTAAGGGTAAAGGCACAACTGAAATTCCACTTAGAAGCAGCTTATTCATCATAAGTTATTCCAGTTAAGTTTAATTTAGTCTCTCCAACATAAAACCTCTTTCTTAGTGAAGAAACTTTCTGTCAGACTTTTCTTTTTCTTCATTTTATCTTTTTTTCATTCACACATATATGCATTAGAGGTGTTCATTTGGTTTATTTTATTTTCTCCTTTATGGAATCATGGGTAGTTTCATTGCAACTCATCTCTTTCTGTTTGTTTCGTATAGGGTTGGTAGTGCAGGATCATTCAGACCCCCTGTTCAGTTCATATGCCTATAAGTCCCACTACCTACTGAATGAATCAAATCGTGCTGAGTTGATGAAATTACCTATGATTCCTCCTCCTTCGTCAGCTTCCAAAAAGAAATGTGAGAAAGGTAACCAAAATAGTTTCTTTCTCTTTAATTTACTTTCGCTTTTTCTATTATTTCTCTCTCTTTAAATCAAACAAGAAATGTCTGCTTGTCAAGCACCTCTTACTGCTTTTCAGTGAACTTCACTCATTGATTATTGTGAGCGTGTGTTCATGTTGTTGGCAATTTTTTTTATTACAAAAGGGCTTAAAATAATTGCTGTCACTAAATTCTCCTTGAAAGAGGTTCAATCACTTTGTACCTGGCCCAGGCTGTTCCAGCTTCAGGGCAGCTATTTCCGCAGTAACGTGAAGAGGAGGCAAGTAGAGCTCGGTGCTGCAGTTCAGTACTCGCCGGGGTGACGGGACCAGCTTCTTAAATTGGTTTGGTGTATGGAAGAAGGGGGGTGCTTGTTTCAGATCTTCTAGGCAGCTTATGCAGAGCCTGAGCGAAGAGAGGGTCCGTCAGGTGGAGCGGGGTGGGTGGCGTGTCCGTCCCGAGGATGAGGATGGCCGAAGGGGGAAGCAGTGGGGCTCTGCCTGCACGTGCGGCCATCAGTCCTTGGGCCTCGCGTTGGGCCTCTGCTCGCCTGGGACGGCCAGGGCTGCTGCTCCCCTCGGAGGGGACGGGACAGCCGGGGCTGCTGCTCCCCTCGGGGGGATGGGACGGCCAGGGCTGCTGCTCCCCTCGGAGGGGACGGGACAGCCGGGGCTGCTGCTCCCCTCGGGGGGGACAGGACGGCCAGGGCTGCTGCTCCCCTCGGGCGGGACGGGACGGCCAGGGCTGCTCCCCTCGGGCAGGACCCCCCTGGCCCAGCCAGGGCTGCTGCTCCCCTCGTGCGGCCGGGCCGGCCGCTCGCCCCCGGCGCAGTGCCGGCGGGCAGGGCTGGCTGTCCCACCACCCGGGGCGGGTGTGCCGCGGCAGCTCCCCGTGCCTGACGGGGACATAACTCTGGTCTGTATCAAATACTCAGATGTAATATTTTATTCCCCACAGAAATTTGATTTCCCGAGAGTGTTCAGAAACGGTGCCCCATTAACCATTCGGAAGTTAGGTTATTTTGAACGTTGCTAGATTGATGGCTTTCAGTAGTTCCTGTAATTCCTGAAAACAAGAATTATTTTGAGCCCTCTGCTTAGCTTGAGCAATATCTTACTAATGCATCCTGAGAGCAAAGTGTTGGGTTTTTTTCTTGCTTAGCACTGAAAGTTTTGTGTTTGATTTTGTTTGATTTTTGCATCTCTTGGCATTTTACCATGTTGGATAATGTTTCAGTAATTTACACTGGCTCTGTATTTCCTCTGAAATAACATTTGGCAAAAAGCGTTTTAAAAGTTAAAATTTTATTATGGGTTTGGGGAGCTCTGGAAAATCCGTGTCGTTGGATTTTACTGGCTTTTAGCAGAGGAAATACAGTATTGGTCATGCAACTGATTTGTTTAAGGAATGCTTATTGTGACATGCAACAATCAATTAATGCAATGGTACTTTTGAAAGTCTATAGGTGGACAAGATTTTCTGATAAATGTTTGAAAGTTAGTATTCACACTCTTGATATTGTGATTGAAAATTGCTTCAAATACTCTCAAGTCTCCCAGATTTTCCATCTGGGACACAAAAACTTGTTAATTTTTAAAAATATTTATATATCTATAAAAATGTGTATCTATATTTTATATACTTACATATATAAAATATTACAACACGTGTAATGTATCAAGTCTTACTGTATGAGCTGCTTTGCTGAGGGTGGCTTAGAGATGTGCTGTGGCTCTCCACATTTAATACATCTGCCAAAAGACAAGCCAGCCAAAAGAACTTTTGTCGAAATAAGTGTGAACTTCAGAAATTAACATGAGCCACTGCACTGAGATTCCTTTGTGTGCAAAAGGAACTTTTGGGATGGGGACAGCTTGTGTGGTGTCTCGTTCTGCACTATGTACTGTGCTCATACTGCTAAGCTTCTCTTCCTGTGGAACAAACACACTTAATCATTACAATTCTTTCATCATGTCCTTGGTACAGAAAAGCATTGATCAACCTATAGGCTGTGGGGTTTTTAATGCACACTAACTGATTGCTGGGGGATTCAGTCATAACGATGTTGATTGAAAAAGTGATTCTTAAAAATTCGGTTTATTTGTCGTTGTTTTGGCCGTCACCAAAGAAGCAAAAGCTAGCGGGACTGCTTTCAGGTGCAGAGCTTCCTTTGGGGGTGTTGCTCCTGCTGCCAACTTACCTCACCTTTAGAAAATACTGGGCTGCTTTTTTGTGTCTCTGATGCAGCTGAGAGTCACAACTCGGACGTTAGATGATTGCACCGCACGGTCTTTTTTAACCAACATTAAGTTTGACTTGATCCCTTTCTTTTGCCATTTTTTTTTCTGTGGGGCAAAGGAGAATGTGGAAGGGATGATTTAAAATGAATGTCAGTGGCTGTGCACAGGGGGGAGCAAACGCTTACTTCTATAAACCAAGCAGGGTTTCTTTGTTTAAAGGTGGAAAACTGTTGTGCTGTGAATCCTGCCCAGCTTCCTTTCACCCTGAGTGTCTCAACATAGAAATGCCTGAAGGATGCTGGAATTGCAATGACTGTAAAGCTGGCAAGAAGCTACGTTACAAGCAGATCGTTTGGGTCAAGCTTGGAAATTACAGGCAAGTTCACTATTTTTGTTTAATGTTTTGTGAGGTTTTAACGTACTATAGAATTACAGGAAGATAAAGCAGCTCAGTCTTCGTAAACAAGGATTAGAAATACAATAATTCATCTGTTTTGTGTCAGACATCGATGTTGCCCTTGAAATTAAATTCTCCTGCTTTTTCCAGGCCATGGTGGATACTTGGTTGTGTTCACATTTGCTCTGTAGAGCGTAATAGCGATAGGGGGGCTGTCTTGTGGAACCGTGTCCTAGTTTGTGTTTGCTGTTGGTCACTGCAGGAGTCCAGGCGGTTGTGGGTGATCTCAGAAGTCCGCTCTCATGCCACGGGTGTTCTTAAAAGGCTTCTCCAAAATTTGGAGTAAGAACTTCTCTTGTGTTTTGCAAGGATTGCCAGAGAGAGCCTTGCTTGCACAAAGGAGGAGTTAATTTCTTTAAGTCACTCAAACTCAGAAGCTAAGGCTATGGTTCAGGCAACTTACATTCTTTATTTTTTTCTACCTTTCAGGTGGTGGCCAGCAGAGATCTGCAATCCCAGGTCTGTGCCTCTCAACATACAGGGCCTCAAACATGATATCGGGGACTTCCCAGTATTTTTCTTTGGTTCACATGACTACTATTGGGTACACCAGGGCAGAGTTTTCCCTTATGTTGAAGGAGATAAAAGCTTTGCTGAGGGGCAAACTAGTATTAACAAGACCTTCAAGAAAGGTAAAATCAAACAAAGTTTATAGTGGTTTATGACAAAAATTCCACGTGTTTGTGTCTCCATCACCACTTAACCTGCATGGGAATATTATGTGACTAGTGTTCTGTGTTCACGTAAAATTGCAAACATTATGTAGATCCCTTGACTGCAGATAACAATATGTTTCTTTAAGTGCCTACTCATTGTGTATTGTTGTGGGCAAGTTCAATTCTGCCACAAACTGGGAAATGTTAAGATGGAGCTTGGGCTCTGCTGCATGGGATCATTGTCCAGTATCTCAGTACCTACTGAAAAGTACCTGATGATAGATTCATTATATACTGCAATAACTCATTTTTAGCCTGTGTTTTTGTTTATAGAGTTCTATTCCCAGCTTTAAAAAAAAACCCCAAACAACACATACATGTATATGTTTGATTAACAGCAGCTGGTGCTAATTGCTTTCCATTCTGAACTCCCTTGCACAGCACTTGAAGAAGCAGCAAAGCGCTTCCAGGAGCTGAAAGCACAAAGAGAAAGCAAAGAGGCTTTGGAAATTGAAAGGAATTCAAGGAAACCTCCACCTTATAAACACATTAAAGTGAGTTGGCTTCTTCCTTTCCCTGTTTCTATTCTGTGCACGGGTAGGCTATGTATTTCAACCAGTATTTGCAACAATCTGAGTTTAAGGAAATTCAAGTAAATCATTTTGCTGTTTTTTTCAAGAATCTTTTGTTCTGCCTTGTAGTACCGTAAAACATCCTTTTAGCAGAGTATTTGTGAAAGAGTTAGAACAGTGTTACCCGAGGTAGAATTTTGCTGATGGCAAGTGCATCTGGTGTGTCTTAGACGCCAGCTATTGCAGCTTACTGAACTTTGCTAACTTTGTTAGGTTTAGTTGGAAGAAATCCCCGTAATGTACTTGATAAACTTTGTGTGCTTTGAGTTCCTGAAACAGCAATTTTACTGGGGAGAGACTCACGCTCTGCTGTCTGGAGTCAGGAATTTTAATATTCTTGGCTTCAATTGCTTGCTGCTGGCTTCTCTGAACAGTGTGTCCCCAGTGAAGTGAGCAGTAGTGGCAGCTACCGTCTGTCAAAGCACGTGTGTGTGTGTGTGTGTGTGTGTGTGTGTGGTGCAGGAAGTGTTGTTGTGGTGACACCATCCTTCACAAGGATCTAGAGGAGAAACAGCGAGGGGCTCGTTATTTTCTTGCTTTCTCATGTCAGTTGATGGTTGGTCTCCAGTAAAGCTGTTGGTCTGTGTTCTTCATGCATTGTCTTCATAATTCCTTTCTTCCTTTGCTCCAGTCCAACAAGGTAATAGGGAAGGTTCAGATCCAGGTGGCTGATCTGTCAGAAATCCCTCGCTGTAACTGCAAGCCGTCGGACGAGAACCCCTGCGGGCTGGAGTCGGAGTGTCTGAACAGGATGCTGCAGTACGAGTGCCACCCCCAGGTGTGCCCCGCCGGGGAGCGCTGTCAGAACCAGTGCTTCACCAAAAGACTCTACCCTGACGCTGAAATCATAAAAACTGATCGACGTGGATGGGGCCTCAGGACAAAAAGGAATATTAAAAAGGTAGAGTTGTGAAGGACAAAGGTTGTGTGTGGTTTTATGTGAAAACACTGCAACTCTGTGCACCTTAAGCAAGCTCATAGAAAAATTTCAGCACTTGGAAGTAAATGCTTTGTGTGAAAGAGAGGTGAAACTTCTGTAGGTGAAGCGGGAATGGTGAAATCTGACAGAAACACCTTAACTCTGATACTGGCAGGAGAAAAGCTTGTTCCAGGTGACTGTGAGTTTGTGGATTCTGTTGGTGCAGGGAAGGGCGTGCTGTACCTTTCAGTACTCGATGGTTGTTCCTGTCCCAAGTACCTGGTGAATTTTTATAGCAGGTTTTGGGGTGTTTTATGGTAGAGCTCCTGGGAATTTAATGTGCAAACGTCATAAACGCATTTGTGTCCTGTAGGAGCTTTATGGAAAACAGTTGATGGTTCTGTTGAATTGTCCAGGTGTTCCCAGACACACAGGCTGAACTGACAGCGACTCGGCCCTGAAGGGACTTTGGTTTTATTCCCTTTAATTTGGGCTAAAATTTTCAGAAGCATCCAAATGATTTTTATCAAGTGAGTGTGCATTAGATAAGACTCAGACCATTCCAAAGGACAAATTGGTCTTAACAAGTACTGGGCTGCTGAGTCACTGAGTGACTTACCTCAGGAGTGTGACCCGAGCTGCCCGAATTCCACCCTTGTCCCCCCCTTCGCCGCTGCGGGCGAGGGCAGCCCCGGGCACGGCTGGCGGCAGCGCGCTCCTGGCCGTGCCAGTGCCGCGTGTGACGAGGAGCCCGTGAAACGTCGGGCGCTCGGGGCACGCTCAGCCTTCCAAACAGCTGCTCTTAACCGTGTCTCAAACCACCCGCAGCTGCCTGGCGTGGTGAAGTGATGCCCAGGGTGCCGAGTGCTGGCTCCCTTCTGTCAGGGCATCGACCGCGGCCCAGCCCGTCCGAATTTCCTTAGGGAACGGTTGGGAACACGCTGCTGGCCTGGAGGGCTGCTTATAAACCTGGTTTTTAGTGATTTAATTTTTTTAAATTTACAATTTTCATGTAATCTGTATTTCATTAAAACTTTATTACTGCAAATGTTCTGAGTTTATTGACTACTAAAAGTCCTAATAAAAGTGAAGTATGTAGTGGAAATACTTGCCATTGTAATAGTTCACGTTTCCGTAGGAGTCTGAATGTTGTCTCGTGGTCAGGAGAAGGCATGAAACCTTAAAGGGTTCTGGAGAACTGCCAGGGAGGGCTTGTGCAGGGAGCACAGAACAGTGCTTGGCTCTGCTGCCTTCGTATTTCAAGGAGGCTCATTGCTTAGACCGCAAATACCTGGTGCACATGCCCACTTCTTGCCTACTAGATGGTTAAAGCTTAATGCTTTTTGTGATGATTAGAGTATATTCTTATAGCAGTGCCTTTTTCTGTGCTGCTCCCCTTTACTGCCATAAGAAATAGTAAATGTGAATTTCTTAATTTTATTTTCCTTTACTTCTCAGGGTGAATTTGTGAATGAGTATGTTGGTGAGTTAATTGATGAAGAAGAGTGCAGATTGCGGATCAAACGTGCCCACGAGAACAGCGTAACCAATTTTTATATGTTAACTGTAACAAAGGTAAATACTATGTCTTGTTCAGTATGAACTGTCTGTCGGGGCAAAATACTGGCAGGGGCATCATCCCATGTTTGATGTTATCCTCCTACTGGCAATTAACTCTGCAGGGAAAACTTACCACTTTTAACTAATTTAAAATAATCATATCTCTTACTGCCTAAGGCATTAGTAGTCACTTGTGAGCAGGAAACCTTTTTGTGTTTGTGAGTACTAAATATGTCTGTCTTTTTTTATTTGAAGGACCGGATAATAGATGCTGGCCCAAAGGGGAATTATTCTCGTTTTATGAACCATAGTTGTAATCCAAACTGTGAAACACAGAAATGGACGGTGAATGGTGACATTAGAGTTGGACTGTTTGCTCTTTGTGACATTCCTGCAGGTAAAAAGTGGCCCTGTTTTGGATGTATAGTTTGTCTTGAAGCAGCCAAGTTCCTAACCTGGCCATGGGCTTTTTCTCTGAAGTTACTTAATGCCAGTGACGTTTATAGGAACTCTGTCATTCCTTGGAGGGGAGGCACATACTCGAGTTCAGCTTGAGCAGGGACCTTAGTTAGCAGTAGTGTGACGCTGAGAGCTGCTCTTAAAGCTGGCTGGAGGGTTTGCTGCTGAGTCCAGTGTGAACTCTGTCGTGTAAACACTGACTGGCTCTGTGTGATAGCACAGCTGCTACCCGGGTCCAATCCAGGCAGAACTGGCCACTTCAGAGTCTGTTAAGTCGAGGCACTATTTCAAGCTTGCCCTTAAAACGTCTTGCTGCCAGGTCTCACAGACTGTCATTGTCACAAGCCTGTCTTCCCTCAGTGTCCCTGTGGGTGAATTGTTTTTCTTTAACTTTCAGGAATGGAATTAACATTCAATTATAACTTGGATTGCCTGGGCAATGGCAGGACCGAATGTCATTGTGGAGCAGAAAACTGCAGTGGTTTCCTAGGAGTGCGTCCCAAGGTACATGGATGGAAAGTGAAGCTTCTCTTCCCCAATCCAGAGATCTAGTGAGAGCAGGGCAAAGAGGGGGTTTTGGTTTATTTAACGTCTTACATCTTTGTAATACTTTCCACCCTTGAAAGTCTCTAAAGATTTTAGTTACGTGCTGTAGTGCTCTTGTGTCTAGGGTGAAGTTAAGTTACTGAATTGTGTTAATTCAGATACGTGTGGATGGGCATCTCTGGCTTTTATTGTTCAAAAACATTTTTTGAGTGGATTTAATTTAAGCACAGTTGATGAAAATCGTTACCCAAAGTTGATTAATTTTAAAGCAAGGGTTTTATAAAGTGACTGTATGCTGTGACCTTTGTAATTGCTAGACAGCATTTGCAACGGCAAACGAAGAGAAGGTGAAGAATGCAAAATTAAAGCAGAAGAAACGGAAAATAAAAACAGAACTGAAGCAGATGCATGAAGACAACTGTTTCCAGTGCGGAGATGGGGGAGAACTGGTCATGTGTGATAAGAAGGACTGTCCCAAAGCATACCACCTCCTATGCCTTAACCTGACTCAACCACCTTTTGGTAAGAGCAGCCGTATGGCTTCCCGCTCACCTCTTCCTCCCTGCAGCAGGACGGGGTTTGAGCTGAAATGCAGTGTTACATTAAATGCAGTGTATTTGCTTTTGCAATACCACTGATTTCTAGAGATACATCAGGTGGCAGTGTTCCTAAATGAGAACCGATGGACAGAGGCACATTGTAATACTTTTTAATGTTGTTCTTGTTGCATCTCTTTCTTGGATCAAATATCCTCCTCTTATTTTGGTTGAAATAATAAGGCTCATCTTGATGTCCCAAGGTCACCAAACACAAATCAAATGACAGTTCAAACCACTGACGTACCAAGCATGATGTGTAGGGCTCAATTAATCAGTAATTGTGTTTAAATTATCTACTGTAACCTGATGACACTTATCTTCTGTTTGACTTTTTCCATGTTCAGGCATAGCTTTTTGTAGCTGGGGCTCAAATTACTCGGCAATACTACACCTTAATACGATTGCAGGATTTTGTACATGTCCATATCTCTTTAATCTTCCCTATTCCAAAGACTTCAGTGAAAATAATTGGAAGTCCAGTTTAGTCTATGATTAAATTAACCAGAAGGCTGCCACAAATGAAGTTGAATCTCTCAGGTGCCTTTTCAGCATATTAGGAACATGGAAGCTTTCCTCAAAACAGCTGATTTGCTGGAGAAAGAAGTGCTAGCATCTTAGTACCAAGAGCAACTTGAGTTGTTTTTTTTTTTGTTTGGCTTCATTCTGCTTTGACATTCGGGGTGGGGGGTCTCCTGGCCCACACAGGCCAATTACAACTTCATTAGAGGTCTGGAGTCCCATCCTGGGCTGTTCTCAGTCCTGGGGACGCGGCTCTCGCCGCGCTGTCCGTGGGGTGTCCCTGTGAAGGAGGCTGCTCGCTGGTTCCCAGCAGTAGCCCGGCCAGGAGGGATCAGCGAGGGGTGGACGCAGCAGCAAGAAGCTTCGGATGTTCCTTTTTTGTGCTGTTCAGTATTAATTACCTCCGTGGTCTGAGAGTTCAGCACATGGTCACACAAATACATGTCTGAATGGTTTGGGGGATCTGGGGGTTTCTATGCTCAACCGTATTTTTACACAACTCGTTCTTCTCTGAGCCGTTTCTTGCTTATTTTTCAAAACTAACGCGTTCAGTCTTCTACACTGAAGGACACTGTGGGTGAACTGAAACTTAACGTGGAGGTACCGGTCTGAGCGAGGCTGTGTCCCGATCAGTAAGAGATGCTCACAAATCAGAAAAATGTACAAACAGACTCTCCATCTTGGAAGGACATTTGGTGTCCTGAGGAGGTTGATCGAACGATTTTAAGCTTTGGTTATGCATGCAGCAGTGTTTTGAGCCAAGTGAGACCTAAAAAATGCAAAATGAGTAAGGACTGTTTCCAGTCAGGTTCTTGTAAATGAGAAGCAGAAATAGCAGCTACAGTAAGAGCTGATTTTTCTGAACTTGTTTGCATTCATCTGAACAATTGCAAGATGGAGTGAGGGTTAAAGGCCAGTGCTGACCCCAGAATGCACTAATTTCAGCTTCCTGTCTCTCTTTTCTGCCTTCCCCTCCCATCCTCAGGAAAGTGGGAATGTCCGTGGCATCAGTGCGACGTCTGTAGCAATCCTGCAGTTGCGTTCTGTGAGTTTTGCCCTCACTCATTCTGCAAAGATCACGAGAAGGGAGCCCTGGTGGCATCAGCGTTGGATGGCCGTCCCTGCTGCTCCGCACATGACCCCAAATCTCCTGTGGCACCCGAGTACTGGAGCAAGATAAAGTGCAAATTGGAACCACAGAATCCTGTAGAAGAAACGAAGGAGTGAATTTGGTTAAAAACAAAGAAGGGAGGGGAGAAGAGGGGCAAACAGGCGATGAACTTGAAGAGACTGCTATGTCACATTCGGTCTTTGTCATCGGAGCCGTCGTGCGTGAGCTGGGAACGGGACCATTTAATCTTAGCAAGCAGAAGCAGGCAGTGGTGTTTGGTTTTTATTGTTTGGTCTTTCTTTTGCCCTTGAATGTGCTACAGCAGCTCTTACTGTTGGAAACCAGAAACGTCTTGGCCTTCAAAGAAAAATGTAGACCTTTTGACAGTGAAAAGAATATTCTGTTTAGAATATGTTCTTTGAGTGTAGAAAGCAAAGCATAGCAACATATTTATTTATTTAATTTTTAAAGGGTGTTGAAGATCTGGTTTTGATCAGTCAACGTGTCTTTAAAAACAAAATAACAAAGCCAACATAACTTTTATGTCTAGTTTATGAAAAGAGTAAAGCCTCCCCACTCTGTGTAACATTGAGATGCCATAAAGACAGATGTGGGTTTCAGACCAGGTGACTCTGAAATGCCTCCATTCCATACTTTATTTTTAAAGGCATTTTGAGAAGGTAGGTTATGTATCATGTTAACTTACGAATATTATTGTAAAGCTTTTCCTGTGAGAAATCAGGTGTACGACTTGGGAGTGCTTGTGACACGAGATCTGGCGTTGCTGAAGGAGAGCAGAAATCATGGTTCCTTGCTCGAGGGCTCTGATCGGTGTTTGCAGACAGGTGGAGACTCAGAAGGAGCGTGATTGCACAGTGGTCATTTCTTTATCCCGCCTCATTTGGAAAAACCTTCCTAGTTAGGAGACCTCCCGGCCTCGCTCACCTACTGCAGCACACTCAGAACTGAAGTCCTGACCCCGCCCGTGGGAGCTCTGCCACCCACCTCTTCGGGTGGAGGATTGTTCTGTGCTACGTATCTGTCATCTGCCAAGTCTGCACTTGCTCTGTGGCCGTTATACTGGGGGGATTCTTTAATGCTGCCTTCTCGGGCTCCTGTTAGCTTCAAAGAAGATCGGAGTGCTTAAGGAATCTGACCCATGTGCATGTTTGTTTTGATTGAATATTTAGATTTTTAATTTTTTTTTGCTGAGAGAGATCTTCTAACTTCAGTCTTCATTGGAGCTAAGAAAAATCTCAGCACTTTTTCAATGAACAGGGTATTTTCTGTCTGGGTAACGGGCCGTATTCACAGCAGCCAACCTCAGCCTCAGGAGACAGCTCTCTCTTGGATCTCCTCTGTTAATCAGTAGAGAGACAGGCTCCTTCAGTGAGGCTTTTGACGTGGCTTAGGTGGGCTCCGGCTCCAGATTTTGTTTTGAAAACCTATCCTCCTGCATGCCCTGTGCGAGGAGCCTAGGGGGACTAGTTTCTCCAGGCTGACGTTAGTCTTTGGTGAACCTCCTCCCCTGGCCCACAGTCGTGCAGAGCGCTGGGCGTCTCCCCCTGCCCTGGGATAGTTAGGAGTGTACTTTGACCTGTGTACTGATACTAGCTAACGTCGTGCTAGCTTTTTGCTAATGGGTATTGAAAATAATCCTGAATGAAAAGAAATAATACCAAGTGTTGGTGGCATCAGGCTAAATTAAGCCTTTGAGTTAAGAATTAAGAATCTTGTCTCTGGAAAACTGCTTACATAAACCTACAGGAACATGGTGACTTCTCAGTTCAAGAAAATAGTAGGCTGAAAAAGTACAGGTGGGATTTTAGAACATGTCTTGCCTCTGGTTGGTGTCCTTCTCGTCCTCAAATTTATGTACGGGAGGGAAATTTTTTTGCGTGCAATTGTAAAATTACAAAATACACTACAATCTCTTCGAGCAGCTGCTGTGCCATTTAACTGATCTGGCGGGTCATCGTCTGCAGCGGGTGCCTCTCCGACAGACTTGGGGTGTCCCGGGTGGCGTGACCCTGCAGATATCTCGTGGGTCAGTTCATGGTACAGGGGGCTGGTGGGATCTATAAAGCACTTCATCTTGTGGTCCGTACTACAGTGAATGTCTGAAACACTAATCTTGCTTGAAAGCAGTGCTATATTTTGGTATTTTTTACAAAAAAAAATTTACAAAAAGGATTTTATTTTTCTTAACATTTTATGTGATAAATGTCTCTTTTTAAGCTCTTACTCGGGGTGTTTAACTTTTCAGAAATTCCAAACAGCTCTTGCTACAGTGTCTGTAAGGCCTGATGTGTTTACTTTATATTATTTATTAGGCTTGGTAACGTTCAAATGATTTTTTTCTCTTGGGAAGTCAGAGCACTCTGAACATTGCAGATACGCTGTCATGTGAGTGCACCTGCGTACGTTTTTCACTCCGTGTCTGTGGTGACTCACTGAGGGGAGGGAGATGGTGTGGTGGTGCCTCGGGAGCCTGTGCCGTGGCGGGGAGCAGGAGCAGCCCCGACCGCCCGCCGCCGCCAGGGACCTGCTGCTGCGACGTGCCGCCGCGCTCGGATGGCAGCGTGGGAGGGTTCACAGAAGGCTTAAAAACTTGTAAAATGCTGTGAATTGAGGCCTGCTGCTACTCCTGTGCCATGCCACTTGATGTCTTGGTTAACTTTGTTTTCAAACTTCTTACAGGTGCTCCTTTTTTTCCACCAAATAAAAGATTAATAATAGCCAACAGCTGGGCTTGGACTTAAAAGGGAAAATAGGAGATTGGTTTACAAGCTTGTACAACTTGCAAACAAAATGTCTGAACTGGATTTCATGCTATTGGAGAGAAGGTGAATCTTTCAAAAAACTTGTAACATTCTGAGATAAGGAAATACCTAATTCAGAGTATCTTGGCAACTGCGGGGGGTTTGTTCTGTATGCCAAACACAAAATGTTGAAATACACGTTTTTAGCCACATCTTTGCAAACTGAATCTCAATAATGCAGTTCCTTTGTGAGGAAAAGATTTAACAGCTCTTCTGATTAATTGGCGTCAGCAGAGGGGGAGTGGACAGTTGGGTCATTTCAGGCTGAGGCAGGAATCGCCACAGAACTGCTGGTGATTTTGGTGGGAACTTCAATCTGCTGTTTCAGGCTGTTCCCTCACTGGAATGCCCCGTCACGCTTTTTTTTCCCTTTTGTTTTAAATTTTTGAGATAGCACCACGCTTCTGGCGAACACCTGGCTCCAGCTCCGTCGCCTGTGCGCTCCGTGTAGTGCAGTGTCTGAGCTGCTCTGCGAGGTTAACGGGATTTTGTTGTTTACTGGAGCTTTTACTCTACAGTTGGCACCTTAGCACAGCGCAGATGTTCTGCAGACCGTGGCCAAACGGTGCAATGGCTGGTTACTACCATTTTCTGAATACATGGTGCAAGCATTAATTATTGTAGCTTTCAGATTATTAGTCTAGACTTGTCCTGTCAATAGACTGTTGAAGGCATTTGCAGCTCAGGAAGGATAACGTTCAAGGCAATTTTGTGGGCAAATTACCTTCTTTGGTCACTATCATGGTCTTAAAGAATCTGTTAAAATGGAGTAATAGGGCTGGAATGTTTAATTTTGGCCTTTCTTCTAAAAAACTTCTTGTATCTTAATTTCAGGATAGAATGGGAAAGACACAATTACTAGACGTAATTAACGATGAGCATAAAATCTGTATATATTGAAACTTTACAGAAATATGTGGGTAGGGTGGGGGAGGAGGGTGGGAGGGGGGACGTCCAACGCTGGTACGAAGTAGTCACTTTAACATTGAAACCTCTGCCTCATTGAATTCAGGGTTTAATGTACTTGAAGCTCTGCGGTTCCTTATACAGCTTTTTTATTTATACATAACTTTTTTTGTATACTACATTGAAAATGTCTTTTGACTTCCCTGAAGTTAGTTTCTGCTCCCACTGTACAGTGAATCTATGGCAAATGGGAGAGTTTTTCAAAGCAGCTGTCTCAGACTTGTGTGTGTTCAAGAAGTGTGTTGCATGAGAGACGGCAACCTTGGAGTGATGCTGTCCCTTTGCTTTCGGTTTTCCATCGCCTTTCCCTTACCATTTATCTTTGTGTAGCAAAAACATTTGCACTTATGATACACTCCTACACTTTGGATGTATTCACAATGTTGTTCTGAGGAAAAAAAGGAAAAAAAAAAAAGGAGAAAAAAGAAAAAAAAAGGGCAAAAAAGAAAAAAAAAAAAGCTGTTTCCTAGTCTATTCTATTCCTGAGTGCCAAGCTCAGGTCCTTGTTACCCCTGTGAGGGGCTGTCTCACTGCTCTGGAGAGAGGGGAGGTGTCAAGCTGAACCTCTGTCTGTGCTTTGCATAGAAGACTTCTGTAACTAATGTGAAATCAAAAAGGGAAAACGCGTATGAATTTGCCAAAGCCATTCACTCGTTCACTGTTGCTCGTGTGGTACCGACCGCCGGGGCCCGGCGCGGGGGAGCCCGGCTGCCTCTGGCCGCGGCCCCGAGCGGGTTATCGACAGACTGGAGGGAAAAACAAAAACAAGGTTCCTCTTCACGGGTGGAGCTGTATCTCATCTCTGGTGTCACTTTTCCTTTTCAAACCGAGGGCTGGCGTTGCCACAGCCCGGGAGGCGATGCTTTGCGGCCGGGCTGGCTGGTAGGACGGGCCCGTCCCGCGGCGGGCGCGCTCCCCGCGGCGCCCCGAGAAGCGAAACCCGCTTGTTCCCACGCGAGTGATGTTGCACAACACAGATACCTGCAGATTCCGTTTCCATTCCCATGTACTCTTGATCTGTAAGGATGACCTTTGTAGAGTCGTTATTTCTGTAGACTTTGTTTATCTGTAACAAACTTTGTAGATTCTGTGAAATGTTATTTTAAGGAAATCACTCGAGTCTTTAATAGCAAAGCATCAATATTCACTGAAGTCGGTATCTTAAGAGTTTTTGGAGGTTGACTAGAAGCTCTCGACACTAACGAAGTAGTGTTCACTTTCCCTGGCGATGTTCCACTGGGGCATTACTGTATTATGACTTGATGTTGCCGCATAGACTTTGAGATATACGATATTTTGGGGGTTTTGTTGTTCGGCCTATGTTCTCTTGCATAGTGTGAAACCTGTAAAGCTTGGTTAACCTGTATATAGATAGCTTACTGTCGACTAGTTATAGTGTATCTAGACTTGCCTGTAATATTTTAGCTTCTTACTGAATGTGTGTGATGGTAGGAACATATAATTTTTGTACATTATATTTACTGAGATGTTGCCTTTTTTATTTTACAAATACTTTGGAATTCAGATGTGGTTTTGCTTCCGTGAGGATTAATTTGGAAAGGTTTTTAATGACATTCCACTGATTTGAACTTTTGCTTGAGGTTGACTTCAATAAATCGTTCTGAATGTTCCAACGAGACGAGAAACGCTTTTCCATCCGTCTCGGTGGCCGCGCCGGGGGCTCCCGCTGCCGGGGGGGAGGCGCTGGGCGAGGGCCTGGTTCCCCGGGGGGGTTGAGGGCGCTCCCGGGGCCGGGCCCGTCCCTTGGCGGGACCTCCCCGGGGCGGTGCGGGGCGGGGCGGGGCGGT